>LS997567.1:9640103-9935103 GCA_000469685.2 Haemonchus contortus | reverse complement strand
TCGGACGTTTGCGATTAAGAAGATGCGGCTCAATCGCAGCTCTAACAATCTTCTTCACCTACGCACTAATATCAAGCTACAATCAAGAGGATTTGGAAGCGTTTTATATTTATCTGGAGAGCCCTACAGAGAAAAGACTTACTTTCTTCAAGTCATCGTCGGTGATTTCAATGCCAAGATTGGCCCCCAAAAGAATGGCTGAAGGGCTCCTTCTCGGAACTCACGGAATGGAATGGAATGAGTGGAGCGGAAGGCGGTCCGAGCGGAGACGGGTAGTAGGAACGACTTCGTGTAATCGATCTGCCGCACGCGGCTGTCGCGGACCATTTGCATCGTTATGACAGTTCTAACATTCTTCACACAGCTGAACTGCTATGCTATTATTACTTATGACATGACTCTACTGTTAGTTCTTTTGTTTCTGAATTTCTTCCTTGCTGCTGCATTCTACTACAATCCTTCGCGCGCTGCGTCTCTCTCGCCGCCACGCGACAGTTTCGTTCCTATTGCACCACACCCCGGTCCGAGTATATCATGTCGACCCACATGATCAATGGTAACTCGCAGTCCCAGAAGCCCTCCAATTTGTGATGAACACGGAAGTCACTTGGTGGACAGTTCCACAATGAAATAAGCCACATAATCTTTAAATTTGACTGGCTAACCTCGCAGTTGTTCCGAAGATCCACACGGGATTAATCCATCTATCTCCTTCGCCCTACTCAGTGCGTGGAGAGAGCTATGAAGTTTGGGAAATGAAGCCTAAAGACCTCTATCAACTAACGTCACTCTGCTTCCCTCGCGAGTGAATGGGAAGGTACCGGCTTCGACAACGTCGATGAAGAGTACAACCGGATCGTCTCTCGTCTCTCGAACATCTTAACGATAGTGCTAGGAAAGCAGAGTCCACGAGAAGCCAAGAGACGACTCTTTTCGAAGGTCCTCGAGCTGATACGCCACAGTAGAATCGCGAGAGCTGCAGGCAATCATCAATAAATTTCCGTACCTGCGAAGCTATGCAGAGAAGCGATGAACGAAAACTCGATAGAGAGAAAAGCAGCAGATATATACGAAGCCGCCGAGGCCGGAAAGAGCAGTCGCAAGGCCCGATGGAGCTTTGCCAATTGCAAGACCACGATGACTTCCCTCCGTCGTTCTGATGGAACAGTTACTGCATCTCGTAGGGCAATGGAGAAGGTCATCTACGACTTTCACTTGGATCTCTTCGACAGCCACGTCTACCTGCCTACCCACCATCTTGGGCAAAAAGGATATATGGCCTCTCCGGTTCTCCCTTCCAAAATTCAATATGCTGTCGAGTCGATGAAGAGTGAAACGGCGTCTGGTACCGATTGGATCAAACCAGAACATCTGAAGAGTATACCACCAGTCATCATCAAAACTCTGGCTAGGCTCTTCACACGGCACCTGTCGGAATGCAAAGTGCCCACGTGGTGGAAAACTAGCAAGAATGTGTTGCTGTACAAAAAAAGAGATCCCGTCGACATTAGCAACTATCGCCCAATTTGCCTGGTGTCTATATTTTACAAGCTTTTCACACGCGTCGTCCTTAACAGGACTGGCAGAACATTAGGTGAAGGACAGCCATACGAGCAAGCAGGGTTTTGGAGAGGGTTCAGTAAAATAGCTCACAGCCACACTATATCAAGACTAATCGAAGTATCGCGAGAGTACAAAACATTGTTGTGTTACGTCCATCGATCTGGAGAAAGTATTTGATACCGTCGAGATAGAAGTGGTAGTCGGAGCCTTGGACGACCACGGTGTTCCTACTGAATCTGTAAGGATGCCCCATGAACTATACAACAACTTCACGACCAGAATCACGCCATTCTATTAAGAAGCTACATCAACATGGAGAGGAGCTCTGCATGCGCTGGGCATGTAAACTTTGAGGGCTCATACCTTCTTTGGTAGACTCATTTAGCAGTTTTGATTTCTAAATTTGTAAATATCATTAGAAACTCTACCGATATGCCTAGGTCTCTATCCGAAACTCCATGTTAAGTTGAAACGCTTTAGGTCAGTCCTTACTATTTCTTAAATTTTTCTAGCACCTAGGCCTCAGAGCAATAGCGTAGTGACCCGCAATGTATGGTTTGTTGGCCCATCTATCAGTTTTGCCCACTTTCCCCAAATTCTCGCTTTTGTGAAACCAAATTAAAGAGCTTCTTCCTTGTCACCACCCTTCGCCGAAGAAACTCCGCTCACCTCTCGTGAGCGGAGTTCCTTCAGGCGATGCCAAATATCGCGATAGACAGGCTACAGGCCCATACGCTCCGATTCTGTCAACGTCGTGGAGAAGCTACACCACGCAAGTGGCCCACGGCGCCTTGCACGGCGCATTACCTTTCACTCCCGAGACAGTGTTACAATGCTTTCTTAAAATTAAGGTGGCTTGACAGGGATTGGTACAACTGACAGTCAGACGGCGCGTGGTCCGGAATGCACGCTGTATGCGTGTTCTTGCAGTGGTTTTGCCTATTTGTAGTGGAAAAGCATCATATACCCTATTTGCTCGGATGTTCAACCCATTCTCGGAATGTTTCAATGTTTACACGAACGGCGAATCAGAGTTGGCAGAAATGTGAGCTGGAATGTTACATTTCAGCATATGTTATCAGAACCGACTTGTGGCGGAAAACTGCGGAGACTTTTCATAAGCCTAACATGTATACCTTAATGCATTGACAAATAGAAGGAACTTTTCAAGATTGTCGAATATAGCAAAATGCCTGAAGATAAAACCCTAGCAAACTAGGTGTTAAGTCTGGGAGGTTGGAAAGGCGAACATGTGCATCCCCATTGGAATACTAATACCTCAAATGGAGCTATAGTTCAAACGTAGCGCTCAAGCAGTTTTCGAGAAGTTCTTGCCTTCATGAACGTGACGTTTGGTCTTCTTTTTCTTCTTCCCTGCTCTCTGCGCTAATACCGCCTGTCGCGTCCATTGGTCTGTCTAGTCGTCCCCATTTCCTTCGATTTACAGCATCTCCTGCTGTTCATTCGGTTTCGAAGAGGTCCTTGTCGATACATTTGTTGGTACTTCTCCTAGTCCCTCTTTTGAACTTCAAATTTCATTGCTCAAATATCAAATGACCTTCCGCTCTCCGCAGTGCGCAGGCGCTATTCTCTCATCTTCAGCTGGACAGGAGCTGTTTGCATTGACGTCGTTTTAACTTAAGACCTGGTCCATTAGTGTCCCATCGCAGGCCCATATCGAGATCTTAATTTGCCTTTTTACTTAGATTACTGCATATATATTTTTTCAAGCATCCAGGAGCAGCGCTGGTCACAAGGGATACCACTGGACTCAGTCCCTTCCGTCCATGTTCCGCTTATTCAAATGTTTACAGTCAGGTACCGTCACACATACCGTCAGCTTTCAAGTCTATTTCCAAATAAAGAAAATCTCGCGCACTTCCCATGGCTTCTCCAACGCAACTTATAACTGGCTCTGCGCACTTCTCGGAACTTAGTATTTTCCATAATCAGCCGGAGTCCATTTCCCGCCGGCTTGTTCTGTCATTTCTGCACCCTGTATTTGGGTTCTTTCCTACTCTCCGCTATCAGAGCGATGTCATTATCGTGCAATTCCCCTTCAATTGTCCTTCCACGAGTCCTTATGTGATGACGTCTGCATGAAATGGATAAACAGTGGTTATCGAGCGTGAATTCTGATGATCCCTACTCATTCTTCTCATGCTTAAGCCTGTTCAGAATAAGCTCCTTCCCCCTTCCCCCCAGCAAGGAGTTAAAAGTGATGAAGACTCTATAATTGACACTCTCTCAGCAAGATATTCGGCAATCAAACAAATGAGCAAAACTGAAAAGATAGAACTTGGGGGCACTGTTGCCTTGAGCAGGATTCGATTAAGACCGAGCAATCTCGTGAATACTAACTATTAATGGGTGTTCAGGAGCCTCTGAACAGCTTCTGATCAGATATTTGATTGTACCTCCTTGATACTGCGTACGCAGTATAGCTAATCAAGATTTTTCCAGGTGACTTTTGACCCGCGTTATGAAGCTATAGAAGCGCATTGTAAATGTGTTGGAAGCCTCGACATGGAATGCATTCGATTCGAAACGCCACCAAGGGATGATGTAAGGATTGATCGCTATTTCTATTTTCCACAGAAGATACTATAAACACATCGAGGTTGTTGGGTGAAGAATTTATATCGACAAGACATTTGCGAGCTACTCCGTTAAGGCACACTCAATAATAAATAGAAAATTTTCCCTCCCCGTGCGTTTTACCGTGCTAGCTTGAGAAGAATAGATATGTTCTCGGTGAAGTTCAACAGCAAATGTGGCCGCAAAGTGCATACAGTAATTTGGCAGCGCTTAAGAAGATGTATGGTCATCCAATTCTGCATATCCTTTCTTTAAGTGGCGTGGTCGAGGTCCTGATAAAAAAGGCTGAAGAACAAAAAGAGCAAAGCTGTAATTTGTGTTGTGAAAGAGAGCCGAACTTTTTCCAGAATAATTAGCAAACTTAGTGACGAGGCTGCGTAGGGCGTTCCCAGGTGGCGAATAGGAGAATTAATCGCCGACTGAAAGTCACCGGTACTTGTCCAGAGACGCAGATAGATTCAGGGGATGGACCTCCTTGATTTTGCTGTGCTGAGTCGATATACCCTCTGTTTCTCGCGGGCGATTCACGCATACGTGTGTGGAGAGTCTGTGGGTACAGTTGGTATCCTGCTCATCTACTCGGCCAAGAGCTTGCATTCGAGTGATTGGGAAGTATCTATTCGGGATAGCCTGGCAAGCCCCCGGAGTCAACAGCCCCACGTCAGATCCTCTCAAGCTGCACGTTGGACATCTACACGCCAAAAACAGTAATAGGCATGGGCCTCATTTCCCTGAACCTGAGGGAGCCCCCAATACGGCAGCGTTGGGTGGGACCGCTCGGGAGAGGCTGCTAAAATCTCAGGGCCAAAACAGGCTGCCCAAAAGGAGAATGACTAAGTTGTCGATCTGTACTTTCAACGCACGGACGCTTGCATCGAAAGCGTGTATAGAAGACCTGATGATGCAAGCTAGAAAGATCAAGTACGACGTTATCGGACTGACCAAGACGAGAAGATGTCGTCCGCTGCACGATGTATTTGAGACTGGAGGAGAACTGTTCCTTGGAACATGCGACAGCATAGGCGTCGGCGGCGTGAGCGTTCTCGCCAATGTGCACTCGGCCATGAACATCGATACATACGACAGCTTCACAACCCGAATCGGACGTTTGCGATTAAGAAGATGTGGCTCAACCCCAACTCTAACCATCTACGTTGCCTGCGCGCCAACATCAGGTTACTAAGAAGAAGACTTGGAGGCGTTTTATATGGATCTGGGAAGGCTCTACAGAGAAGACCACACTTTCTTCAGGGACACCGTCGGTGATTTTGGCGCCAAGTGTGGCCCCCAGAAGAACGGCTGAAGTGCTCCACATCAGGACTCGCGAAATGGAATGGAATCAACAGGGTGAAAGGTCATCCGAGTTCATCATATCGATCCATACCATCTATGTTAACTCGCAATTCCAGAAGCCCTCTCATTTACGATGGACATGAGAGTCACGTGGTGGACAGTTCCATAATAAAATAGACCACATTATCTTTTGCCTGACTGACGTCGCTGTTGTTCCAAAGTTCTACAGAATCCATCCAAGGATCGGACCATCGTCTCCTCAGCGCTAAATTCCGCTTTTCAGTGCGTGGAGAGAGAGCTATGAAGTTCAAGACCTCCACCAAATAGGGATCACTTCGCTTCCCTTGCGAGTAAATGGGAAGATTTCGTTATCGACAACATCGATGAAGAGTACAAACGGACGTCGAACATCTTCACGATAGCGCTAGGAAAGCAGAGAGTCTACAAGAAACCAAGAGACGGCTCTCTTCGAAGACTCCCGAGCTGATACGCCAGCGTGATATTGCGCGAGCTACAGGCAATCATCAACAAACGTCCGAACTTGCGAAGCTATGCAGAGATGCGATAAAGGAAGATCTGAAAGAGAGAAGAGCAGCAGTTACCTACGAAACCGCCAAGGCCGGAAAGAGCATTCGCAAAGCCCGACGGAGCTTCGCCAATTACAGGACCAAGATGACTTCCCTGCGTCGTTCTGAAGGAATAGTTACTGCATCCCGAAATGCAATGGAGAAGGTCATCTACGACTTTTACTCAGACCTCTTCGACAGCCACGTCTACCTGCCTACCCACCGTATTAGGCCAGACGGATATATCGCTCCTTCGGTTCTACCTTCTGAGATCACGTCGATGCAGATTTGTACCGCGCCCGGTCCCGATAGGATCAAACCAAAAGTCTGAAGAGTCTTCCACCACTCATCGTCAGAACTCTGGCTGGGCTCTTCACGTCCGTTGAGACAGAAGCGGTAATTGGAACCCTGGGCAACCAGGGCACTCCTACTCAATATATAGAGATGCTTCATGAGCTCTACGATAACTTTACGACCAGGCTTTCATCATTCTACAAGGAAATCATTATCAACGTGAAGAGGGGTGTCCGGCAGGGCGATACCATTTCGCCCAAATTTTTCAGTGCCGATCTCGAGAATGTCATGCGTCATTTGCAATGGGAAGACTTGGGAGTGAAGGTCGACGGCCGCTACCTACATCATCTCCGCTTTGCAGAAGACATTGTGCTTATAACACCGAACACCGCGCAGGCGGAACGAATGCTGGCCGAGTTTGACAGTGCTTGTGGAAAGATCGGCTTGAGACTGAACTTAACGAAGACGATGTTCATGCGAAACGGATTGGTACCTGATCCCTCCTCCACGCTAAACGGAAAGGATATCTCCGAGTGCTCCAGTTATGTGTACCTAGTTAAGAAAGTCAACATGATGAACGACCTAGCTCCGGAGCTCTGCAGAAGGAAATGCGCCACGTGGAGAGCATTTAAGAATATCGAGGTAGTAGTGAGGAAGACAAAGAACATCGGCCGCGCTCACCTTTTCGACACTGCTGTCTTTCCTGCTTTGACGTACACCTCGACGAATTGGACTCCACGAAAACAGGAAGAGCATGCTGTCAGCGTTACTCAACGCGCTTTGGAGAGGACGATGCTCGGAATTCCTCTTTACACGCAAGTGCAGAAGGGAATCCCGAGCTCCGAGCTCCGTCGTCGAACGAAGATCAGGGATGCCGTTGATTATGCCAAGAAATCGAAGAACAGGTGGGCCGGCCACGTTATGCGATATAGTGGTGACCGTTGGACCAGGACGGTTACTGACGGGATCCGTCGGGACATCAAACGAACTTTAGGACGGCCGCCAACGAGATGGTCAGACTTCTTCGCGAAAGCTCCGAAGGAAAGGTGTGTTTATCCTCATGTCCCTGGAGCGATTCTTGGACCCCTCTGGCTCATGACAGGGACGAATGGAGACGTTACTGGCGCCCGCTCGAGGGAATCGACGATCAACGGGACGACAGGTGATACAGGAATTAGCAAACTGTGACTTTTTGGAAGAATGTGGCTGTTGAACTTCAAAGCAGCGGCTACTCATTTTTCTACATGAGCCTAACTATTGCTAAATGCATGGATCTTTTTTATATGAAAAGAAGTCAACGTTTACGACTTTTATGAATGTCACCGTTTCAGAATTCGAAATGTGTTTGCACATATGATCGAGATTTCATGGTAGCGTGGCCATGCTTCAATATGAGGTAAGATTATTCCTCTTCGCAGTATTTTCCGTCACACTTGTTGACCGTATTTTTGACTTCTAACTGAGTAGTCATGGACTATTCTCAGTGTGTGGTTCGACCACGTCTGTCCATCTTGTAAGGAGAACGGCTACTGTGAATACGAATTGGAAGAGAGCGAAGTTTTGCCAGGTGGGCTTGAATGGCCATGTAAATGCCGGAATCGAACAGAATCTGCAGAATCTCGAGAGGTAGGCTCTTTGGCCTAATGAGGTGAAATCTCATTGAAATCTCCTCCGCTCTGTAGTTCTTAGATAAAACCATAACGTTTTCAAATGTTATCAATCACGTTTCGAATTCAGCACATTCTGCTTCCATTCATAGTCGTCATGACGTTCGAATGGTATACACATAAAAGTAAAGTTTCAGAAAGCACATCGAACATTAATAAGACGCCAACAAGATGATGCATAAAACGTTCCGTAGTGAAGTAGTAAGCAATTTCCAAAAGTTAGAAGTTTTCTACGCCCTACCTGAGAATTTTCCTCTGAATATTGACTTGTTCTTGGGCCTCACTGCTCACGGGTGACGGGACTTCTACAAAATTCCCCCACGTTAGCTGAACCACATGCGCTCAATCTTCTGAACTGTCTTGCGGCTTCAAACTGCAACTACCATATTCGACCCGCCTCCCCTCCAATCGATAAGGCCCTACTTTTTTCGTTACCTGCTTTGCTTTCCTCTGATTTGATTATTTTTTCTAGTTTCTTATTGTTTCCTGTCGCCTTGGTTAGTAACTCATCAGTAGGAGTTTTATAAGGAAAATGAGGTTCCACAAGGACATCCAACCATCGATCGCAAATTCGACTCACACGTTGAGCACTCCAATCAACCATGCATTTGTGCGTTATGCGGCGGATGCAGCGAGCTCGTCACGCCGTTCGGAGTGGAGATCTCACACCCACTGCTCGCACCACTGTATATCTAAGCACCTGTTTTTGCGTGCAATCTACACAAAAACAAAAGTGAGGAATTCAGGCATATTGCTTACCCGTTACCTCTAACAACTTTTTCCCCGCATTCTAGAACGCTTTCGAAAAGAGTTATAAATTTCCAATCTAAGCCCCGCCCACTTCTGGGATTTGACCACGTTCGTTCTTTTACGCCTTAGCACCTTTTTGCCGCATCCCGATCCCAGAACGTTTCTAAACAGAGCTATCACTTTTTGACCTGAGCTCCGCCCACTTCGAGGACTTGACCACATTTGTCCCTTTACCTCTAACAACGTTTTCCCACATTCTAGAACGACGTTACACTCAATTTTGAGAAGTAGCTTTTACCTCAACGCACGCCCGGCCCATCTTGTGCGGGGCTTCGCTATACTTACACTTGCTCACTCTTTACACAAGCCCAGCACGCAGAAGGCACTTGCTCACTCTTTTTATTTTTTCCTAGCCTTCGTTGAATCGAATTGTGAATCTTTGGAAAGTACCGCCCACTGCGAGAACACTTCGCCCATCGCCGTTAAGGTTCCTTTATTTCAATAGTCGATCCATCTCTCACCTTTGCACATTTTTCCGGCGTCTGGAATGTTATGAGACCAAATGAGAAGGATTCGCCCATGACCCCGCCCCTGGAGGCGGAGCTCCGCTGGGCTCACATGTGCTCTGTTGCACTTGCCCTATGCTTAACCCATTCCAAGCTTCACCCGGCTTCTCTAGGTGCTTCTTTAGGTTGCATCGAATTGCTGTACAAGCAAACAAACAAACAGACAGACAGACAGACAGAGTGCTTTATATGTATATAGTAAGGATACATCTTTGCAGACTCCCTACTGCATCGGGAAAGAACCACTGGAAATCCGAAAGCTCTGGGTTGATGACCTGAATAAAACGATTTCTTTACCAAGTTAGTTCGTTTTTCACCTCTTTAAATGTTGAAAAAAACAAGAGGACCTTTTTTACCAAATCCCAGTACACAAGAGGGCTTTAGGGAACCCATCTAGTCTGAGTGACGAGAAATTCCGCTAATAAAGAACTCAAAAGTCTATCACATTGCGTACTATGAGAAACCTAGTTTCGCTGTCGTTGTCAAGGGCCAGAATTTTCTGCAACAGACTGCAATAGTGCGAGCTCCCAAGGAGCAGTTTCCTCGGCTTCGCTTCGCTCCCTATAACTGATGTCCACACAATTGTCAGGCGTTGCAGCTGCATTACGGTCCGTGGCAACGGCCCTAACGATTCTAATTTAGACTCCTCATTGTTTTCTTTCAGCAGCAACTTCAATGCCACTGCGTGAGTTTTGCATTTTAGTTTTCATTCTTCTTTCTCACCCCAATCAGCCAAGGAATATCTAGATAGCATAACCACAGCACTGCGACCTGTCCCTACCCCTCCTGAAACAACTCAACGCTCTACTACGGTATCTACTGCTACATCTACGTCTGCTACTACAGCAATCACTACTTCGACAGAACCTTCCACAACTTCTACAACTGAGGACACGCCTAGTAGGTTACGACAAAAACGAGTAACTCTGGTGTACGTTTGACGTGGAGTTGTAAGCACTTTTGCGAGCCAGGTTTGCTGTGAGTAACATAATGAAAATGCACAACTGAGTATTGATATTTGTATGACTAAAATCTGTTAACAAATGCACTGAAGGAGCTTATTGCCCTTCCCTAATGCTAAGTAGTTGATGCAGAAAAATCCTCCAGATGATGCAGGCTTCTAATACGAATAAGTGCATGTTAGGATGAGAGAGGAATTGAAACAGAGAAGTGGCGTTTTATTAAGGTTTTAAGGTTTCCATCAATCCATTAAGGTTCTCCCATTAGTCGCATTTCAAGGTGAAAGGATAAAGGGTGAAGTCTTGCGGCGTTAGTCAATCCTGTCTGAGGGATGCGCCCATGCATTCAACTTCCATTCAGAATCGTTTCAGCGGATTGAATGCGTATGTGGCCTATACAATGGTTTGTGGTGGTCAGCTGATGTACAAGCCAGTGCTTTTATCCTTCCAAACGAGTCTTATACCAATTGAGCGACTTCAAAGAGATGGAAGGCTTAGTTGGCCTATGTCCGATATAGATTCCCGGGACTCGAACCCTTGACCACGCGTCTGAGATAGTGCGCCACTTACCACTACCACACCTCTGCCATATCACAAGAAAGAACAACACCAGAAACGATCTGCCGAGCAACTCTCTATCATAGAATGGATTGCCCCATTGAATGAACTCCTTGCATAAATCGGTAGAATGCCCTACACCCAAACTCAGTTTACGGACTTGTTCGTGTACGGCAGGTCTGGGTGTGGGCAGTTGTATCGGTTGACCAGACGTTCTCGGTAGAACGCTTATCAAATAGGCATAAAATTAAGATGAAAATGTCGATACCTTTTTGTAGCGATTGTCAGAAGGAAATCTCTCTCTCTGCACTCTATTAGTCGAATCGTTACCGTTTACTGATACCTGTTCGGGTTTTTTCCCATATTATAGCTACTTATTCTGATTATGCTTTGTTCCTAACCCACTTCCATTCGTGGATGATTACGCCCAGGAGTACACATTGAACTTTCCAACCGATCACACACATTTTCGATCATTTATCAAAAAAAAAGCCGTGATGAGCCTGTACGAAAGCTTAAATGAAGTCAACGGTGCAATGTCCCTGACCGATACAACGGTACGTATCCCGCAGGCCACACCATTTTTCCTCAACCTGCTGAACGTATTACATTTTTGAAGTTAATAAATCGGAAAATAGGCATACAAATATTGCAATAGTTTATTGAACCACGCATTTCAAAATTCGTAAAAACCTGGGAAAACCATGAATCTTTGAAAATCTTCTATTCATAATTTCCATTCTCTTTCCAAGCCAACTTGTTTTTTTAGCTGTGAAACAGCCTATGTTGAAGTGAATGTTTGCCGTTTTCGCAATATGTCCATCTTGTGCTCTGACCCCATTTGAAACCCATGTTGTCAATTATCGCAGTGATTAAATTATTGGGCAGACGGTGTGGTCGGGCTCATCATCGCCAAGTCATCACCCTTCAACCTTTTTCACTGGTTCACTACTGTTATTTTTATCTCGTACAACGAATAGTTTCCTTACTGAATGACGGTCGATGGTCGTCCTTGACCGTTATCACCAGTAGGTGAAGGGTATGAACGAGAAGCACCCTCCTAAGCTTAATCCGAACAAAGGGCTCAAAAACGAGAAAGAAAGCAAACTGGGGATAATGAATGAAAATGGTTACATCAGGAATTAGGGAAAGCTCTCCACAAACGACCGTTTTCCAGAAAACTTGGAAAAAATCCCTCGAGGGCACACACCCTTATAATGCGCCATAGATTCTCACTACTCCCCCTCAGCTGCATATGTCGATGGAATATTGTTTACCGATATATTTAGCAGATACCTTATGCTGTGAATAAACCATTAAGCCCGTTTATGGATTTTGTTATGTTGAGGCGATGGGATCTATCTTTTATCCTCCCAGATGGGTCTGGTACCAATTAGTGGACCCCGGAGAGATAAAAGGCTTGGTTGGCCAAGGCGGATATCGATCCGCGATTCGAACCCGTGACCATTTATGTGTGAGGTTTCTACTTGCCACCACACCACCTCCGCCCCACATTCTGAGGTGGAACTTAAAGAAAGGTTTCTATTCGGGAGAGTTGTCTGGTACTTCCTCAGGATAGCAATGAACTTTCTTTTTGACGATTCATCTAGAAACAGTTGAGCGCGTATCTGTTCCACACAGTACCCAACGAATGGAGAGAAACTTGAAAAAGCAAAATTGTATATTACATGCTGACTCGTATTTACTGTCGGAAATAGTCAAGCTGTGTCAACAAGGTTCTAAATGCCAGTGCATAGCTTTTCAAAAGAGTCACTTAATCTTATGAGTTCTGAAACTTGAGAGACGGATAGTTGGATCGATGAAGGGTAGCAAACTCACAGCATTCAACCTTATTCGCTGATCAGCTGTCGGTCGATATGTGATCTCCAGCGTTTTTACCCGCAGAATACCACTTCCAATATGAGAGAAAACCGGATGGAGTTGGAGAATAGTCACAGTTTGAACTGTAAAAGGCAGATGATGACTTCTAATAACTATTACTACCCAATGGCATTGGGAGATTTCTCCGTAGCTTTTTCATATGCTCAATCAGAGCTCCCACCGGAGGTTCCCATAAGTCGGAACAGTATTTCGAACTCACCTCGAAGGCTCGCTACCCTCTTCAATCATAAACGCTCGAAAGAAATTTCCACGAAAATAGAAATCGTAACAGTCTCACTTATGAAATCCGTTTCAGTCACACCATATATGTTCCTCGTTGTCAAGAATTTGGAAAACAATATACGACGCTATCGTGTTGTGAAGTCATTGCTTTAGTGGTGGGGATAGTCCAGCGATAGTTCTGTAGTGATGCAAGCGATGGTTGAGGCATGGGTCAGTCCATGACTTTATCTTCGTCATAACCGAAGACTTTCAATCAGTTCCTTCGAAATCCTATAATTAAGCCAATCAGTCTACTACCCGGATTTTAGTTTAGTCGTTCCTCCGTTGTCGCACTTTGCTGACTCAGAATCATCAGTTTTCTCGCGCACCCTTCCAGTTTACGACCACAAATCCTAGAGCTTCTTTTTTTGGCTGAAAAAGCCTGAAAATATCAACTTATTTCAATACTGAAGCTGCTGCGAAATTAAAACTTTAGATTGAAATGCAATAAGGTCTAAGTGTGAGCACGTTAATGCATCTACTTCACCTATATCGCCTGTATAACCTGTAGTCTCGTTGTTCATTGCTTTCCTTCAGCGGACGCAGTAATGCCTCCTTTAGTCCCTCTCGCAAATCAGGATGATCCAGTGGATTGTCCTCGCGCAAAAAGCATGATATGTCTTTCGTTCAGAGCTTCCGTTGAGGAGACTGAGCATCGTGCTGGCGACCCTCCTGGAGCCGTTCGACGTCTCAAAGAATGCATTCTGTGATCGTCTCAGTCCAAAGGTAATCACGATATCGCGAAACGTGTCCGGCTCATCTCATCTTCAGCTCCTTGGCGTAAGCAAGGGTATTCATAATAGTTATTCGACAGAGCCGAGAGGTACTGCTAAGAAGGGAACTGCCAGTTGGCTTGCTGTATCCAGTTCTCCTTGTGCCTCTCAACTCTCTCTCCAAGATGTTGATCTCCAGGACTAGTACGACGACCACGATGAGCTACGCGAAACCAACAAATAGAGGAGAAGAGGAAGGCGTACGACCCTTTACGATGTGTCCATCCCCCCCCCCACGTAATCCTGTTGATGTTCCGTACTGTTCTCTGTCCCAGGGAAGTCCTAAACATTATAAAACTTTATGGGTACTTTACGCTTTCTTTCTAGATCCTCCCTGTACTTGCGTATATAATGGAATTCTGCCACATCGGCCTTTCCCCATTGCGTTGAATGCAGGAAGGAAAGAGGGAAGCAGCTTTTAAAAGGTGAGCGCGTTGGATGTTCTTTGTCTTCTTCAGTACTCCCTCAATGTTCTTGAATGCTCCCCACGCCGCGCGTTCCCTTCTGCTCAGCTCCGATGCTAGATCGTACATCATATCGACTTCTTGCCCTAGGTACACGTATAGCATTCAGAGATGTTCGTCGCTCATCGTGAGAAGAGCATTGAATACCAATCCGTTCCTCATGAAATCGTTAATTAATTTCGCACGTAAGCCAATCTTTCTATGATTATTCGGCCAGCATTTGTTCGCCTGCTCATTGTTCGATGTTATAAACATGATATCGTCTACAATGTAGAGGTGATGTGAGCAGCTTTACTTTCAATTCACTCCCTTCCCTCCCATTCCATATGACGCATGATGTTATCTCAAGAGCGGCACTGAGAAGAATGGGCGAGATAGTATCGCTCTGCCGACCCCTCTCCTGACGTAGGTGAAGACTCCTTCATAGAGTGGTGAGATCCTGGTCGTAAAGTTGTTGTAGAGCTCACGAAATTCTGTCTCGACGGTATCAGTGGCTCTCTTCAAGTGCATGAACGTGAGGCTCAACGTGGTATCTAAGCTCTCTCGGTACTCCACTGAGTCTCGTGACGGTGTGGATGCGATTGATTTCACTGAACCTTCCCCCAGACCCTGTTTGCTGCATGGCTGTTTTTCAATTAAAATTCTGCCAATCCTGTTAAGGGTGATTAATATGAAAAGGCTATAAATCACAGACAACAGGCAGATTAGGCGGCAGATGGCAATATCGTCTGGATTTCCCCTCTTATACAGCGAAGCAGTTTATGCCTGCTTAAGTTCCACGACGCGGGCATCTTACATTTCGCCATCGGCTGAGAGTGGAGCCTGATCAGCATTCCAATGATAGCTGGTGGAATGCTCTTTAGATGTTCTCGTTCGAACCTAACACTATTGGGTGCCGTACATTTCTTCATATACATATGTCGTATTTCGGAAGGGAGAACTGAAGGAATTACAATCGGTCCCGCGTAAGTTGTTAGGCAGACAGGTACACGTGGGTGCTGAAGAGTTTTAGGCAAAAGTCGTAGATAACTTCCTTCAATCTATTTTCGAGAAACCGCAAGTCTTCCGTCAAGGCAACAGCGAAAAGTCACCTTGGGCGCGTAGCTCCGGCGGCGTTTGCGAACGCTCCCCTCCGATTCTGGTAGCACAGCCTAGAACTGCTGCTCTTCTCCTTTCGAGATATTCCTTCATCGCTTCTCTGAATAGCTTCGCATGTTCTGACGTTGTCTGATAGTTGCTGGCAGCTCGCGCTATTCCGCACTGGCATAACAGGCCGAGTCTTCGGAGATAGATGTCTACTAAAAACTTGTGGACTCTTTGCTTGCCTTCCTTTATATTGTGGAAATGTTCGCCGAGCTAGTCTTACCCCTCATCGATGTTGCCGGTGACTGTATATTCCCATTCATTCGCGAGGGATGCAAAGTGATGCCAAATGGTGGCGACCTCTCAGTTTCGCTCTCTGAACTTCGCGGCTTTTCCGGAATTTCAGGGGAACGAGGCTCATTTCAATTGTTATAAATTATTATATTTGAAGTCAGGGTATCATCGTGTAGCTTGCCAGGCTCTGACATGGGGGCTGGGTAGACTCCGGTAGGTACCAGTCTATTTTTATTACGGGGCCACTGTTACCCTCGGGTGCTGTGACTCAGCGTTTTTGTCGTTTACCCTGCACCCTCTCAAACAAGCATTTCAATTGCAAGAAGGTAAAGCGCAGACGAGAAACCCAGGCAGTCTTTTATGACCTTCAATCGTAATACAACATATTGAGCTCTGATTGATTGACTGCGGGTGTTCAATTTGTGTTGTAGTCCGCAGGGCCCACCAAGATGAAGCAGAAGTTTGGAATATTAAAAAATTCCTGAATTCCCTGCAATACGACACAGCTACTTTGGCAAGATTCTATGCAGATGTTTTGATAATACTCAACAGAAATAATGTTTTCACATCTTCCAGGGTGAATGAGCTAGCCAACTATTGACACCACTTGGCGAGCTCCACCTTACGTTTATTCCTCATATCCCATCCCTCTCGGTGAGGCCATTAATTCGAACAGCTCTATTCTAATCCATCCTCGGCTCCCATACCTGTTCGCATATCCATATTCGACGAAGGCTATGAAAGGGGGGAGGGGAGGGGGGTGGGGGTGTGCGAATATATTTTCGATCACACCTAATCAAGCTCGCCTCGCACCTAGGCGCGAAATGACCTTAGTTAGGTGAGAAGACTACGCTATAATTATACTGCCCGCACTCGCTCCTAATCGAGTTGAAACTTGTCAACTAAAGAGGATAATAACCGTTTAAAAAAGTGGAGTTTCTATCAAAAAAAACTCTTCAAAAGAAAAGACTCTGATCGTGGCGGAGGTGGTGTAGTGGCAAGTGGCACGCTATATCACACGCACGGTCAGGGGTTCGAATCCCGGATCGATGCCCGCCCAGGCCAACCAAGCCTTCCATCCCTCCGGGGTCGGTGAATTGGTACCAGACTCGCCTGGGAGGATAAAAGCACTGACTTGTACATCGGCTGGCCACCGCAAGTCACTGTAAGGGCCACATACGCACTCATTACGCCACTACGATTCTGAAAGGAAGTCGAGTGCGGGGGCGCATCCCTCAGACGGGGTTGATTTACGCCAAAAACTTTGTCTTTTATCCTTAAGAATCTGGACATCTTCCTAAGTAGTAAAGAAACTCCAGCATCCACCGTACGCGACATGGTCCGGGGGTACAGAATGCCTCTGAAGGGCTTGAGCTTCAGATGGGCTTTCGGAGCAAAAGTGAAAGGCTCGGACAGTGGAGGAAATGGGCCACATGGACCGCTCACTCCTAAAGGTTTGGAGCGGGAGGACACCCTGTAAGTTCATCGAAACAGTACAGTGCATCTCGAGAATACATGGAACTGTCTTATAAAGTAAGCAGCGGTAGTTAAAGCACTCACCCACCTGGTTAAACAGATCTCATGATCTCTCTTCAATGAATGAGTTGGAGAGAGGAGTTGAAATAAGAATGAAGACTTGCTATATGACGTAAAAACTGTGAAATGGTCTGAATGGTGAGCCGTAGGGCGTTCAATGAAATATGAATGAAGAGTAGTCCAATATTAAACAACTCTAGAGCACTACATCGCCTCTGTAAAGGTTGTTTTATATCGCAAACAAGCGAAAATACCGAAAAAAGAAGCGAACCGAACTGTTTCACCCATTCCCCAGAAACTTGGAATAAAATATATTGAACTTATTTATTATACATGGAAATACTCTTGAAATCGTTGGAATTGATATTGGAGTTTTTCCTTCGAAAAACTCATTTTTTGAAGATAAACTCTACTTTTTTGAACTGTCATTATCCTCTTTGGCTGACAAGTTTCAACTCGATTAGTAGCGAGTGTGGGCAGCATAATTACTGCGGAGTCTTCGCACCTAGTTAAGGTCACTTCACGCCTAGGTGCGAAGCGAGCTTGATTAGGTACGATCGAAAATATATTCCCGTACCCGGGGAGGGGGTACAGACAACGACCTCCCTTCGCTGGTCAACATGATTCATGAATACTGCTTTTTCATCTGATTCTTCCAGCGAGAGAAATTTTGGTTGACAATAGCCCTGTGAGCAGACTGTCCCAGAGAAGACAAGGAGCTTAGGTCTGTTTGTAAGGAGCGGCCCTAATTCGCCTTCCATATTACTTTCCTGCCACCCGGATGTAAGCTTCCGGTTGAGTCAGTATGCAGGATTTCAGCCGCATCTCCACACACGTATGCATGGATACACCTGTGAGCATACAGGATGTGTGCACAACACAACATAGCACAGCAGGAAAGGTAAAATCATCATTCGGATCCACCTAGATCTTTGAGCAAGTATCGGTGGCTTTCGGTCCGCAAACTATTCCCCTATCCACCACATCGGATCGCTCCACATAGCCGTCAAAAATTCGCTAGGGATCCATTAGTCAGGGAGAACCCTCCAGTGAAAGAGATTTGTGGATGCAACTTTTTAAACTAGGTCTCGCGAGGTTCTACCTTCCTCAGTTGTGCTCGACAAGCTTACTCTACTTCACCGTCGTTTTCATAGGTGCTGTTATGGCTCCACAGAAGAATATTGAAAATTTCCCGCCAAACATAAAAAATGTGTTATGAATTTGCTACATTAGAATCATTGGTCGTTCCACGCTCTCTAGCCACAATTATAGTTCACCCAAAAAATTCGAATGAATCCGTAAGAATAATTGGAACATATCCTGAAACTGCGAGAATCTGCCAAATAGGTGACGGGAATTTGCTTATCGTGACCTTTCTGGCAGTCTTAGTGTACTGATATTGATTTTATGAATTGAAGTCTTTATTATTGTATTATTATTAATAGTAGTATAGTATTTTTTGTTATTATTATTATTAATATTATTATTATTAATACACATTTTAAAATAATACGCGGTGAGGACACTACAATGTAAGAATTCAATATCCGGTATATCTCTTCAAACCTGCAAAAGCAGTAATGTGCAATGCATGTATGTTATGTGCTGTACAGGAGCACCTACAGCCTTCTTTCTTCCACTATCTTTGCTATTCTTTCCTGATCCCTTTTCGGAGCTCCTTGGCGTTGTTCGGGTCTTGCATTAGATACAATTGAGAACGATTCAGCATGATCATGAGCATGATAACAATGAAAGTGCCACCTCCTGGAGACGTGGTAGTGCTGCTCTCGCTTCGTAGTTGAGCCTCAATGAGCACGCTAAAGGGCGGATGGTCCACGTCTATTGGAACTATGGGCCGTCTGAAATGCTTGTAAAGCATACACTCAAAAATCTCTGTGGTCGTCGATTACCTATAGAATGCTTCTGCTATCTCCAACTTTTGCTGACCTGCCTTTTAGGCACTTGGGTGTGCCCCGGATTTGTAGTAGCCGTAGCTGCCCCTAGGGTCTCGGAAAACGCAAGGTTTTGATTCACGGAGCTCACAGTGCTTGCGGGTGCTGAAGATAAGTAAAAGGAATTTGGAGCTACAGCACTCGAAGAACGGAAAGGGGAGGTGCAAGGGGTGAAATGGAGGTGGTACAGTGTTATGTGGGCTAGCTAAATACAGGGATTTGTGGAAGTAAGAAGGGGCAAGAGGAGCAGCTAATACTGAGTTGAAGCCGGAGAAGGCGCTGCGGTCGAATTCGAAGTAGTACAAGTCAGACATCGTGCTCACGCGATGACAAACAGAGTACAGAGGTGATTTATGATGCTTCCATCCAAATGCTTAAATACCTCCGAGTGACCTACTGGTGGTGTCTGAAAGAAGCTGTACACGGTATGAAAAAAGAGTGAAAGGTCACTCGGTTAACTAGTTTGCCTGCAGGCGTCTTGTGCGCACGTGTGGGTCCTGGTACGAATAACAGACTATGGTAAGCACTAACTTATAAGCATTAGGTAAAAAAACCCCTAGTAACAGTAAAATAGCTCACTTTATTCGGCCTCTTGGGGTAGAATGTTAAAAAAGGGATCGCGGCAGAAGAGTGAGAGGAAAACAGCGACTCATCACTCGGCGACCAGCTGATTTTGTGTGGGTCCTAGAACGAATAGTTGCGATCTGTATTGTCTCGACACTCGTCTGACGTGATGACGTGACATCGACCGAGAGGCGGGAAAGCCATTGACGTTCCCGCCCATCAAATTATCGTGAAGTGTGCCTTTAAGTTCAGTCTCAAGCCGATCTTTCTACAAACACTGTCAAACTCGGCTAGCATTCGTCCCGCCTGCTCGATGTTCGGTGTTGTAAGTACGATGTCGTCTGCAAAGCTGAGGTGGTGTAGGTAGCGGCAGTCGACCTTCACCCCCAAGTCTTCCCACTCCAAATGACGCATGGTATTTGCGAGAGCGGCAGTGAAGAGCTTGGGCGAAATGGCATCGCCCTAGAAACACCTCTCTTTACGTCGATAATGATTTCCTTGTAGACTGGTAGAATCGTGGTCGTGAAGTTGTCGTAGAGCTCACGACGTATCCTTATATATTTGATTACCCCTTCTATCTCGACGGTATCAAAGGCATTTTCTCAAATCTATGAACGTGAAACAACGGCCTTTTGTACTCTCGCGCTACTTCCCCGAGTTATGTAATATTGTGGTCATGATCGGCTGTTCTGAACACTCTCCGAAACTTTGCTTACTCGCATGGCTGTCCTTCATCTGATATTCTGCCAATCCTGTTCAGGATGACGAGAGTGGAAAACTTGTAGATTACGGACAGCAGGCAGATTGGGCAATAATTGCCAATTTCGTCTTAATCTCCCTTTTTAAACAGCTAGTTTCGACGGCGTGACACTTTGCATTCCGACAGGTCGCGCGTGAAGAGAATAGCCAGAGTTCACTCTAACCGGTATTACCTAGTTGCAGTGGAAGGGTTTCCTGCAGTATGTATGTTTACTGAAATAAAACTCCCAATATCTCTCTGATAGCCGAGGCTCATTCAATAACACTTGCAATCACTGGCATGCGAAAGGCGTAAGGGCTTAATGAAAATCCATGTGATTCCTATAGTATCCGTACCTTAGGCTATTAAACAATACAGAGAAAAAGGTTCAATTTAAATAGATCAGAAAGGGGGGGGGGGTAGAAAGGTCAGTATTTCTAAAGACAGGACTATCAAAATCATTCATTTGCGATCCTAGGTGACTCATCCAAAGACGGCAAAAGAGCAGGATTTATCGAGGTTGTCGGTGGGGGACTGTCAGGCGGATGCTTCATTGCGACTCCAATCTTATGCAGGATACCGTTTCCAAGTTCAACACACAGTGTAAAGTTAAGAGAGAGATAAGTCAAGTGGAGACACGCAACATTTCATCGTTTTCTCTAGTCAAAAAATTTTTACGAAACAACCAACCCTTAGTAAAAAAGGATCTCGTTTTAGCTATAAACAACGAACTCGCAATCCTCCATAAAAAGTAACTAAAAAGTAGCAGAATGACTTTTTTGCAGGAGCCAATGATGGAGGTGGGACGCCCGTGGTTTCCTCGGACGTGAAAAATGACAAAGGCTTGCACCCAAAGAGCATACTGATGGACGTAATGAAGCATTGGTCTGATTCCGGGCTTTGAAATATTTTTGTGATCCTGCCAGCAGGATACTCCAGCTCACAGAGCCACGATCGCCCAGGAGTGGTCTGACGCTGGCGACTTTATTAGCAAAGAGGATTGGCCATCCTAATTAATTTCCAGATGTCAGCTCACATGACTCCTCCGCATGATCTCTGATTAGAAGGGGAGCTGTCGGGTTAGAAGTCCCATTTTGGAATCCTAGAAAGCAGTACTCAAGAACGAAGAACCGAAGGAGCATACCTGCGTGCAACATGCGAGTAGCTCGAGAATGAACTTTGGGCCTTTATTCACGATCATGATAGGTATTCTGAGATTTGTCTGTAGCATTTTGTAGCACATAAAGTTAGCAATTGTGCTTACAGATTCCATCGTCATTCTCAGCTGGAAAGCTCCAAATACATTGCCACGAATTGGCGCCCATAATTTTGGGACACCCTGTATATGTATACATACTAACATCTTCGAACCGATGTAGATATATGGAACCAAGAGAGATCATCACACTGTATATGGAAAAACCTAATGTAATGTAGGTCTGCGATAGTGCCACTTGACTGGGGCGAGGAAAATAAGTTTAAGCATTAGGCATAGGAAGAAAGTCACTTCCCAGATAGAGCAAATATAGGGATAGTCAGATTGTCAGACCCAATAGTGGACGACGTGCACCAGCTCTGCTCCACGCTCGCTATGCGCCTAGACGAAGCAATATACGCGTGCGAGAGGCTGTCCGTAGAATTAGGGTACATCACGCAAAAAGCTCAACAACTATAAGAACACAAAGAACTACCGCTCGCAGATTACTCGGACGAAAGCTTCAAGCAAGGTCTCGTGAACCATAGTTTGACTACCCTATTGGAAATATAGAGGGACCCTACAAACTGTCAAAAAGTGACCGCCTAGTCTGACAGTTGCGAGGGTTTCAGCCTAAGAACGTCGGCCCATTTAAGTAATGAGCTTGATGTGATGGAAAAATTCTGTAGCGAAAAGAAAATTCGATAGGAAGGCACGACATTCTGTTGAGGGAATAAGATTAGTGTTAGGAAAAAGCAACTGGCCAATTCAAGCTCCCGTAATAATTAAAGGAAGCTCTCCGTAAAAAGGGCTTCTATAGTGCAAACTTCAGTGCAAACTTCAGTAGATAAGCTAGGATCGCGGTAGAAAATTACTTAACATTTTTGGACCAAACATAAGCATTGGACCACATATTCTGAACAGGCTTGGACGTAAAAAGTGTGACACATTATGTTGCGAGATATTCTTACTACAGAATTTCCACGGAACAATCTCTATAAAAAGGCAGTCTCCTTCGATATGATTCGGCCATGCGCCAATTTTTGATAACAGCTGCTTTTTCCTATTACGCATAGCACATATTAGCACATATTGATTCCTATTTTCAGTGAATGATTCGCTTATACTCCAGAAGTAGCACTCCCTCATAATCTACGAATTGTAGGGCTCACTTCAAGAGAGAAACTATTCAATCGTTCGAAACACGGTTTTACGCGGCATGGCTTCACGAGTAGCATACGTTTTCTTGCCCTTTTCTGAAGTAAGATTCTTGTTGTTCAGGAAGAACTGCGCGCTTCATCGAAGGTCTTTATACTCAATTGCTAGCGAGCGATCACTAAAAAGACAGTCGCGTGTCTAGAATCGCGGCCTCAGCATAGACTTCCTATATCGCCCCAGAGAGACTGAATTTTGAAAGGACTTTGTTAATATAGTTCCACAGGAGGTTTACAATACCGTGCTAGTTCACTTTTCGGCAAAACCGCCTCATTCGGAGCCTGAAAGGATCCTCGAGACCAACTTAATCGTAACACAATCATAGCTGGGTAAAAGTTCCGTACCTCCTTGATTAACAGAATCAGCACGAGGTACAATCGGCTATCTCGAGTTCAAAAGTCACAGTCAAAGGCTTACCTTATATAGGGGGCGAGTTCGTGCGTAATTGACACGCATTCCCCATTTCTATAATTTTTGCTCCATGATCCGGACTCGAAATGCCTTTAGAATCTTCTTCGCAGCTGTTTGTGTTTCATGCGCGAAGACCTCAACGGTTACCCCACATTCGTCTCCATCATGAGATTGGTCCTGTGGCAACCTAGTATGGCAGTTGACGGCTGCGAGCTAGCCTTACCGTTTAAATGTTCCTCAACTCGTCTGTAAAGTGGTCTGACTATCTCATCCATATACTCATATCTAGAGCCCTGAGGAGTGGTCTTGTAGACCACACCAGCAACACTACAGTCATCTTCTCTGCCAGTAGGACGGACCAAACAATTAAATGTGGCACGTGTGCTGTCGTAAAGACGATTACGGAGTCAGAAGGGATTCCGACGATACCAACAATGTTTTCACTACCAGATTTCCTTAGGCACTTTCTTATGGGAGTGCCTACTTCATCAGAGATGAAGGGCATAGCGAATGGGATTTCCGTATTCAGGAAGTCACTACTACGCCTGATGACTCTTGGCCCGCTCTCGCCTTCTGAAATGAAGGAAGTTTGTGCCCGTCAAGCTCAGCAATAGTGCGTGCTATTTTCACGGACTATTTCCGCTAATTTTCTCTAGAGCAATCTTCTGCAACAGTTCAAAACACGCTCCTAATCACTACTCGTTTGTTTGAAGAGGTTGCGCAGATTCCCAATGAATGATGATGTTTTTGTATCACTGAGTTTATTGTTTCAGCTGGCTGAGATAGAGTATTCAGTGAACTTGCTATAATGTGCGCCATCAACCACACTTCTTTAGAAATTCGGACATCAAATTGTATGGGTATAGTTCCTGTACGTAGCTGCTCCAAATTTCAGAGAACAACATGATCCGTTTCTACTGAGGTTAAGTGACACTGTAAAACCGTGGAATCGAATCGCTCGGTCTAATAGTCACCCATGAAAGTTCATAATTGGACATTGGGGAAAGGCAGTCGGTCTTAGTGGTGCTTTTATCGAGTAACTTTTATCTGCTCAGATTGTGCACTCAGTAGATCAAAACAACTTTCCACCTCGTCCAACGTAAAGCAAATACAGCATAGGGGGAACTTGAATACAGGCATTTCTATTTTGACCAGGCAATGGCGTAGTAGGCACCAATCGTTGCCCCATGGCGAGACACCTGCAGAAACACGAAGAAAATGACTGCCGGTCGAACTGAATGTATGGAGAAGAGCATAGTCTCCCTCGACGAAATACTATTGTATCCAGATAGGCTCTGGAAGCCTCATGAACTCTTTGACGAGAAGAAGTTTGAGAGGAGGAACTTGTATGCGTTGCGTTTTGACGCTTTCTTGAGCAAATGATGTTCAGCGTGAAAGAAATGTGTAGATCACAGAGTACACGTCTACTTCTCACCTGAAGTGGCGCGGAAATTGAGAAGATTAGGTCGTTCCTCGTTTGTCGAGAAAAGTCTAGAAATAGATCATAACATCTGCATTAGGGGCAACTCCAAGAAGGCCCTGTTAAGGGTTGAAGACTATTCCAGAGATACTGATTTGGAAACACTCGCGTACTTGCTTATGAATGAAAAAAAATCACGAATGGTGCTTAGGAGATGTTCGCAACTTCATCGCTGCTTCCAGCTAGCTCACAAGTTTTCCGACTCGCAGTCCGATTTGTCCGTGGGTATCGTGTATACTGGAGAGGAAAGCACAATAGGAAAAGGACTAACCGCAGTTTCCCAAGATACTCTGTGTGGCGCCGTCGATGAGCAGCCGAAGCATCTTTGAGCTACCATTAGTACAAAAGACTTTCATATCCGATGACCGTGCATTTATTTTGTTGGTGCAATGCAAGGTGAATAGTTCACATAAACTTACCATGTATCAATATGTGTTGCGGTTTCTGCGCAAGAATTATTTTGTTACCATATTCATAGCGCACCCTGTAGATTGACCTTCCCTGAGAAACTTCGAAGAAGTACGTGCCCCAGCTGGCGCTGGTCGGTTGGTACCGTCTCTTGCTGGTTGGTTCCATGAATACACGGAGCCACGGTTAACGGTTCTCCTTTCAGTCACCTGCGTATCCTGGAGTCCTCGAACTTTAGTGGGTTGGTGGGTTTGATCGGATAGTCAAAGATCGTTACGATCCTCTCAGGCGCTGAAGAAGGCGATTCTGCTGAAAAGTCGTTTTGACAAAGCTAATTTAAAACCTCGTGAGGAGTTTTAAAAAAACAACAATAAACTTAGTAATGCAATTATGTCGGGGTTCAGAGAAAGCCGTACGTGAAAGATGATATTTTGATTGCTCTGCTTTCTATGCCACTCCGTAGAATAGTCACTCTTTCCAATTCTTGCTTGTAAATGAAACAGAGGGGGCCAGTTTCTGGAGGGCTTTTCTCGAGGAACTTCTATCCGTGTATTCAATGAATTGAAACAGAGATCCACCTCGTCCTGCCTAGAGCATGCTATGAAGCAATCGTCAATTTTCGAGTCCAAGCATTTCTATTCTGGCCATGAAAGCAAAGACCAAAGTAGGCGCTAGTAATCACCCCCCCCCCCCCCATGATGAGGCTTCAACTTTGCTAATAGCTCCTTCTCAATCACCTGGACATGTTACAGTTCAGACATTTTTCCAGTAAACCCTTTATTTGACCTATCGAAATTTAATTGCACTCTACGAAGCCGACTCAAAGTATGAGGGTGTTGATAAGGTGCGACGGTATAAAACGAAGTAGTTGTGTTGATATAACGTTGAGAAACTCACACTTGCATGGTTTCTCAACGTTATATTGACAAATCTACTTCGTTTCATATCGTTGCACTTATTCGCACAGTCAACGTCTACGGACAGGTTGAATAATTGTTCTCTTAGAAGAGCGCCTGTTCTGTAACATCTTGAATTGTTCGGGAAGGAACTATGCGCAAAGTAGAGGTCCCGCCATGGGGCAACGTCTATTCTGGCCATTGCTTTCATGGTCAAGATAAGACTGCTTGTATTTGTACTCTCCTTATGCTGTATTGTCGGTACGTCGACGATTGCGCCATAGTTTGCCATACGCAAACGAGGTGGATTTTTGTTTTGACCTACTGAGTGCATAATTTGAGCAGATAAAGGTTACTCGAGAAAAGCGCCACAAAAACTGGCTGCCTCTCCTCAATGCCAAAGTATGAATTGTCATAAGACTTTTTAAAACCTGCTGCCAAGATGTTAAATAAGTTTGAAGACATTTAGTCTAGGAAACCAGTTTTCTGAGGTTTACTTGTTGAATGAAGGATGAATAATGATAATACGCAGGTTTTCAGGCTCTGAAGAAGGCGATTACGCCGAAACGTAAGTTGATAAAAACTTGTTTAACATCCTGGCAGCAGGTTTATAAAGTCTCATTACATTATTGCAAAACTATGCCAAGATTCATCGAGAGTCGAACATTAATGCTTATGAATTGTCAAAGGTGATTATTCCACCGAGTGATTCAATTCCACTATTTTAAGGTCCACTCAACCTCGGTAGAACCCGAACATGTTGTTCTGTGAAATTATCTGCTTTATTGGAACTATGCCTACAGGACCAACCTATAGGAGCTATACCCATTCAATTGGAAGTGCGTATTTTTAAGGAAATTTGGTTGATGGCGCACATCATAGCAATTTCACTCAATACTCTATCACAGCCCGCGGGTAAGGTAGAAAGCGGGTATTGAAGGTGCCGATTCAAAGTGAAACTCGTAAAATGATATCATCGGATAGCTCTTTGAAAATGGACTTCAATGCTGTAAATCTTCAGAAGTTCATTCCCATATGGAAAGATGGGTTTCAGTCTCTGGCGCTTTGCGCAGATATGAGATTCCCGTATGAAGACCGAGACTCCAGAGAAGTAACCATTTCCTGCCCTCAATGCTCACTCACAAAACGTTCAGCATAAGCGAAGATGCTCGTTCATTCTATCTGAGTACCATCAACCTTACTTGGGGGAGCAAGAAACGTATAGTCTCTGTAGAACCATACCGCGAATCAAGTTTTGGACCATAAAATATCTTTTCCTCTCGAACTCAGGCACGCGACTTGCAAACAATGAAGATCTGCTATATCTAAAGTATAGGCATATCATTCACTGATAATAGGAAAAAAGTCATACTTGCTGTTCTTCAGATAACAATGCGTTGTCATTTAAAATCGACGCGTGGCAAAATTTATCCATTTTGAAAAAAATTGTTATCGAAATGATCGAGGAATGCAACGGTCTTCTTCTCGCCTGGTTTTGAATATGGTAGTCACTCCATTATCTGATAAAGGGTACAAGTGAATGCTTATAGCTATAATTATAGCGCGCGCTGTTGCTGATTACGTGTCCTTCAAAACTTTGAGGAGCATAGGTTTCGACATTGAGACTTGTAAGAATTTCATTCTACCGCTTTGAAAAAAAGAGAGAAAATTTCAGCTCAACAAAGCAGGCGAACTGTATGATAAATCCATTCGAGAGGGAAAACCAAACTTGTTATAGAAAAAACACGAAAAAAGCAAAAGTTCTTTTTCCGTTTTCGAATACTCAGGGTGGGTATAGTGATAAATAATAGCTTTTGTGAGATGTGTACGTTCCGCCCGTGGCGCTGTCAAAGGTAGATTGCGAGTCTACTCATTTGTGAGTTCGCTTCGTTTGACCTCGTACACCTTAGGAGCATGGGTTATGTTAGTGAATCGTTTCAGACAGTTAAACGACATAGAAAAAGGAGTTACTGAAAATTCTCAATACTTATACTTATGCTTCCGGATTTCTTTGTATTAGGCTCATAAATATATCTGCAGCAAAAAACATAATAACATAATAGCAAAAGTAATTGTTAGAAAACACTCCCATATCGTGAATGTAAATCTTTTTCAGCAACAACAAGTCGACCGCATCAGAGAGCAATCGTGAGCGCTCCGGAAACGATCGAAGCCATGGGTTTCTCGGTGAGATTATCGTGGTATTCGTTTTTTGGTTTTCGGTACGAGTGGAGTCAGGGGAGGGGTCAACTCCAGGTCCCAGAAAGAAGAGTGCAGCAAGTGAATCCTCTGAGGAAAACCTTGGTTAGAACCAACAATTTCAGTATCAAGAGTTAACCTAATAAATAGAAGTGCAGAACGATCAAGGAAAGCGAACTCCGATCTACGTTTCCATCCCAGCACCCCACACTCTGTAATGTTCTCACTCAAACAGTTGGAGTTCCGATTTCTATGATGGATCACTCCATCGCAAAATCGATTACTCATTGCTTTTCAGTCTCGGCTCAGATGAGCACCTTATCCATTTCTGACAGCCTTCGGTTTAACATGATTTCTGTACCATTCCTTGTTCAAAAACGACAAAATGGTGTATTTTTGAATCTGTTTGGTTGACGTATAATCGCACAGGCTTATGAAATTAATTTCGGCTAACCCAACGACTTGCCTGCTTTCGAACAACTCTTCCTTAACAGTAACACCTTACACGCTTCTCAAAAAACCAGATGATGAAGTGAACAAATAAATAAATAAATAAATAAGTAAATAAATAAATAAATTAGTAGAGTCGGATGAAGTATGATGCTATGTTATGCAGCTGCTTCATACTCATTCATATTCGTAGGTAAATGCTACCGCAGCAGCTGTTTCACCGCAGGCAGTGGCATCGGCTACACGTGTCGGGACCTCTCATTAACCCTTTGACGACAATGGCACCCACCGGTGGGTGTCACTATGACTGCCTCATGGGACATTAACATCCAATTCTGGGTGCCACACACTTTCTTGTTTCTTACCAGTTGCTAAATTCAGTAAGTCAGTGAAAGAATTTTCTCCTGAGACAGTGCCACCCACGTTAGGTGCCAGTCGCGCACAAAGGGTGGGAGAGTGGTCCCATAGGCGCGTCACCTCGAAATTCCGCATTGTCGTCAAAGGGTTAATGACGTATGAAATTCCTACTCTGATATTTCAGAGCCCGTACACACGACAACCTAACATGACATCCCAACTGCGATTACATGTTCTGACCCATACACATTTTCGTAACCTCAGCGCTTGCTGATTTACGACATTACTGACAAGCACGTTATTAGGGCAACACTTCCGATCTGGTAGTCAATGTTTCTCGAAGTTATGGCTTCAAAATTGATGTAGCAATCTCTTTAGGGAATGACCGACGGTGTAGCTATGTTAACCAAAGCCAAAGAAAACTTGATGTTCACAATGTCAGCTTTATCGACTGAACAACGTGTCGCCCTTTCCCAGAGCAAACACGAGTTCATTGAAATGTGTTCTTTCAACGGACATGAGTGCAATATAGACGAGTAAGTTAGCTTATCTATCATGCACTCGCTCCCAACTTTAAAACCATTTGTTGTTGCCAATATATGAAAAACTGCCAATCTGGGTCCACTGTGTATGTTTGTGTTGAAACCGGTACCGGCATTCAGTTAAGACAACAGGAACCCACATTTTTCGAGAGTTCATAGTTAAGTATAACACAACATGAAGATTCCATATGTCCACTTACCACGCAATGTCGTTCCACTCACTGTTCCACTTCAGTACGGTGACCATAATTTTTCTGGATGCCTGTATGTTAGATGGGTCTGAGGTCTTGCGCCTTCACTCGCTCACCCTGCTGAGATTGACTAGTTGTCACGCCAAGTTTTACAAGGGGAGTACACTAGGTCGCCCTATCCATCGAGGTGAAATGTATGGTTGTGGAAACAGAGTTACAGAAGCACCTCGTCCCGCGATATGGAATGAAGTCGATTACTCAAGCACGTCGGGTCGCAGGCGTATGGCTATTCAGCGATGGCGTAGCAGGTGAGGCGATCGACTCATAGGCGTGGTTTGCATCTTTGATACATTAGCTTCCATCCATAATCCGCCATTTTAACGATTATGATTTTTCATCGATTCGTTTAAACAGTATAAGCGTCATTTGAAAGGATGCAGTCCGGAAGGATGCAGTACGATGAGGTATTCTAATGTCTCCTATTCGAAGTACAGGAATATGAATCCCACACTAGGGCTAGAGATACATACAGAAAGTGCCAAGACTGGGCTTCATTTGGAAACCGTTTCCGATAGATCTTAGCCGCGGGCGAGAGCTGCAGAACTGTCTAGAACTGTTCTAAGCACTTCAGCATATATTTTATGAGGAAAAAAAATACAAGTCGATGCAAACTATATGTCTCTTCCGTGAGTGCATCGCCCCACCTGCTGCGCCGGATGGCCAACGCCCTGGCTCGAGTGCTTCGATCTTCCTCTCGCGTCGCCGCAAGGTACGCTTTACTTGTAAGCTGTCTCCACTTGTTTCTATCTACGGCGTCTTCTGCCGTCACTTTAGCTCCGGTAAGGTCTTTCTTGATTACTCGCCGCCAACTCACCTCTGAAGCTCCTCTGGTCGCTCACTCTTAGCCTCGAAATCCATTGCTTTCCTTATCGGATGATTTTGCGGTTTTCCTAATATATGTCAGAACCATGGCAGACGCTGCTACCTTATCTTCAGCTGAACAGGGGCCGTTAGCATCGCTGCTCTGATGTCTCCGCCTTAATCCGGTCCACTAGCGCTCCGTCGCAATCCCATCTCAGCACTTTCATTTCAGCGGCGTGAAGCTGTCTTATATTGCTTTTACTTACGGACCAACACTTGCTCCCGTGAACCATCATAGGCCTTGAAGCGGGCTATTACACCTTTTCCTTAGGCCTCCTGTAGCCGACAGGCGCAGAGTATACCGGTGGGCTTCCTCTCCTAACTTCGTGTTGTGTCTAGTTCGACTTTTACTCTCTGATTTACGCTAGAACCAGCGGTCCCACCACTCCCCAGTAACCGAAACCATTTACAATTGACTCCGTGCACTTCTCGAAGCTTAGAAACTTGATCTTCACGTTTAGCTGGGGCCCAGCCTCCGCCGGCACTCTCTGCTATTTCTAAGGCTTGTTTTGGAGTTTGGGTTTTTTTGCTCTCCACTATTAGAGCGACGTCATGAGCGTTCAAGATGATTTCTAGTCCTCTATAAGTTCTTTCGCGATAGCGTTCATTGTATGCAGGAAGAAGAATGAGCCTACAGCTGATCCCTTCTTCATCCCAACCATAACGTCTTTTGCTTCGGTCAGGCCGTGTGGAGTGAGTATTGTTGTCGATGAGTCATCCTACGTACCTTTGACCAGGGAAATCATGCGATATGGGACGTTTGTCGTCGAAGCGCTCTCCAAAGGGATTATCGCGAGAGGACGGTCGGATGCCTTCTTCAGACAGAGGAATGCTAGATAGCACGGTTTATGCTTTTTTCGATAATTCCGCATTAGTTTCAGCTATAAAGATCGCACCGATTGTAGACATTTTCGGCATAAAGCCGATGCGCTCTTGTCACATCGGGACCAGTCCCCTCATTCTCGATTCGACCAACCGCTCGTACTGCTTAATCGTGTTTTCCGGTAGTCGAAACACTCCATCGCGACCCCTTCTGCTTGAAGGTGGAAACCATATGCTTTTCCACGCATCTGAAGTCACAATTTTCAGGATGTGAGACCACATTATCCCGTGCACTTCGGGAGCTCCCATGGTTTGTTCGGTATAACATCCAGACCATCGTCTTCCCAACACATCTTTCCCATTGTTCCACGCGTCTGATCTTCCGTACAAAGTTCGATGGTGCCCGACGTGACCTTTGTTGGAGACTATTCCAACATACGAATTCTTCATTCAGGAACCTGTCAAAGTTTTTTTTTCACACATCACGCTCCCTCAGGATTGCACTCTCCTTGCTCCCAACGGACTTCACCTCCTCTGCGTGCTTAGTAGCTCGATGCCGCAGTATTGCTGACCGGAAGACGACCTTCTTTCTTTATCGAACATCGTGTTTCTCAAGAGCGGAACGGAGAATCCGCTGCAGTTTCCACCATCTGATCTCTGTTTCGTTTTTTTTTTGATTTTTTGGGGAGCTTAACGCCTATGTCTGCTAGGAGAGGCCTGTGCTACAAAGCCACAACGTCATCAGGGAGTACTTTGAGGTTCTTTACAGTTCTGAGATGATCTTCTTACGAGAGCGTGGCTATTTCTGTTTCTTACCCTCCGTTAGGTTATCTCGCGCGTGTCCCTTTTCCGAAAAGGATGTTGGAGGTTGCCAAGTCGTGAGCTGTGTCGTGGTCGATGACCCTCTCTCTTACTTCGTTCCTGAATTATCTTATTCCCTCGCTTTGGTATACCATTCAAAGCTCTTCCGTTCATTCACAACGTGGCCATTAGGATCGCCGGCTATTGCGAGACACTCCCACCGAGAGCCTGCTTGCGGTCCGCATACCGGTATTGTGTTGTACTGTCTAGTACTCTTTCTTCACGTTTAACCTCACAGCCATGATTCGACCGATGGTTTTGTTGACAGCGGAGACTGAGTCTCTGAAGGACTCCACACTGCGCTGGCAGTTCCGTTTGGTGTCGCCTCCATAGTAATAGGGATTTTGACACATTTTCTGAGTTCCGTGATCTTTGCTCCTTTCCAGCGTGTCTCCTGATGGCATGGGCATGGATATTTCTGCATTTTATCGGATCAGCAACCTCTCAGGATCCGACATTCAGAGTCCCTACTGGTGCCGCTCCCTCCTCAGTTGCCCTCGCATACTGTCCACAGGACTCAAGCGAGGATCCTGTGCGATACTTTCTTGAGAAAGCCTAGCTTTATCACAGATTCTTCAAGACTCTACATAGACACGTTTATGGCGAAAGAGTTTCTCCATCATCCGGCCTGTCAACGTGGGCCTGACGATGTTGCAGATACCACTTATGCAATTTTTGCAAGGCTAAGAGTTGCCTCTTCAGAAATTGAACTCGCGCTCTCTCCAAGTGCAGACGTGAACGTACACTCTCATCCACTTTGCTATCCCTGCTAGATATGTTTTAGCTTTCAAGTGAATTATCATATAGTTTCGTAACTTTGTTTCCATAATCGCTTTGCATTGGAATGTGGATTTGAGATCAGCATTTCGATAACTATACGTCGGTATATATTTTACTTTGAATGGCCGCTGCGAACTATATAGTATCCTTCCCTTCCCAGTTGGTTGTATTACCAACACATCACGCCTTCAGACATAATGCACGCAATACTAAGCTGGTTGGAAGGCTCTTAGGCACCGCCCTTTGTGCACAACGCGAAATTTTGAAACAATTTTCGCTAGTAACATATTTTACTGCAGAGATTTCCGAATCCATGTGGATCCAGAATTCGGTAACTGCTTCACATTTAATTACGACGTCGACAACAATTACACTAGTAGTCGGGCAGGACCAATGTATGGTACGATTATAATTATTTTTATCATAGAGTGACAGAAACCTCGCCTCAATAGCTTATTCATGATTGTGACGAAGCGGGTCATGTGCGTAGAAGAATGCCACCAACCAGTATCATCTCACAAGGCTATTTTGCTCATCTTTGTAGGTATTCGTGTGCTACTATTTGTGAATACCTCTGATTACATGACGACATCGGAATCAGCTGGTGTGCGACTTGCTATCCATTCTCCCACTGAGTATCCATTTCCGGATACTTTTGGATATTCGGCCCCTGTTGGCTTTGCTAGCAGTTTTGGCATGAAGAAGGTGAGCTTTCGAGTTGCAGCTGTCTCAGAAGCTCTATTTATAATACCTTTTGAAACTACAACTATGAAACTTGCATGCTATGACTTATCGCATTGCACATCACACTTCTATTTCAATGCACACTTTATAGAAGCTTATTCAACGTCTTTCCAAGCCCTACGGAGACTGCATGCATTCGGAAACATACAACAAAACCAACTACATTTACCAGCAATACGACTATCACCCAGAGGTTTTTACACCGCTCTAAAATTATGCCTCTGCTAATAAACAAATACATTTCAGGGATGCCATAGAAGTTGTTTTCAAACAAACTTGATCCGAGATTGTTCGTGTGGAGATCCACGTTTTCCAGTACCAGAAACCAGCAAGCACTGCTCGGCGTTCAACGCCACAGCACGTCTGTTTGAACCTTATTTTTCTCGTGAACACTGGATATCAAAGCTTCAGGTAACTGCTTGGAGAGAAACATTGGCGCATTTGGGGATTTTCATCATGTCACTGAACGAATGGACTGCGAATGCAAGCAGCGTTGTAGGGAAGTCGTACACGAAGTCACATTTTCGGCAAGCCGGTGGCCATCAGGTGCAACAGATGTGCGTTTCATAAATTTTTTCTATATCCTGTCGAATACCTGATGGTAGTCGATTGATGAATGTATACCAGTTCATGGCATGTAACGCAGAGTACGTAATCTACACTTCACACCACATCATTTACCTTTAGCAGCGTAAATGGTCGTTCCTAAATGTCAACAGAATTGGAACACTAATGAATTCCTTTCTGGGACTCGCTACTCTTCTTGTCGAACTCGTAGTGATTTTCATTTTAGACTAATACAACAGTCAGCAGTGACATCATTCACACAAGTAGGTGATTTTATCTCCTCAGACGTACCTAATGTAATATGAGCGTTTTCCAAGGATGAAAGTGTGACTCAATCTTGGGTCTGAAGCTAAGAAATAGAAGCTAATTATCTTTCTGGTGACATAGTGTACGAGGAGTTGATCACGCCATTCTCTGGAAATCATGAGTAAAAATCGCTGTTTAACATTTCATGGGATTGCCATATTAGCATTTTTATTACATGAATACACCCAAAGGTGTGCCATACTACGCAGGAGCATAAACTACAAGACGATGATCTTCTGTCAAAGACCAAAGAAGGAGGAAAAATTAATGCAAGAAAACTGAGAATAAAGCCCAAGGTTGAAAGTTATACACGTCGCTATAAGGAAAAGGGGGTAATGGATATAGAAAGGAAGAAATAAGCAAGAAAGTTGCATGGAGTTGCAATGCTGCTGAAGAGTATGGAGAAATAAGAGCGGGGTACTATGAAAGCTTCAGGAATCAGTGGAAGCTCAAGGTGAATAGTTCAATAGGAGAAGCAACCGAGAATAGATTCTGATGATATAACTTTAGAACTAGAAGTGAGACGTCAGACAAGCGTCAGACAGCAGCTGCAAGAGGTGACTGAAATGCTAGAAGGTTATAGAAAAATGTTCTGCAATACAAAAAGTGCACGAGAAATTGAGCTTACTCGATCTTTCTTGAATATCTTACTATTCGGTGCATGAACGACATGGGATTGCGGGAGCTCCATCTCGCACAACGGTGAAAGAGATTTTTGAACATCAAAATGTAGTTCTTACAATAAATGGGTGCATAGTAGAGATTATATCCGGCTAGTCTCTTACTAGTTCATTTAAAAATCTAGTAATTACTCGCAGATAACTTCACCTCTTCCCGAGGACGCGAAAGCAGAGCACTGAATCCGACTTACTCGTCAATCCTGCAAAGAATTTCAGTCGATCACAGTAAGGGGAAATACCTCCAGCAGGCCTGGATTTGAATCACCGCAGTCGAGGGAGCACGTGATGTCTGTTTTAAGCTTTTAAATATCTTTTTCGATAGAGAGCCCCATTTTCGAGAGCAATACTATGAGTGGAACAGCACATGTGCTTTGTAAAAATGAGTATTATAGATAGATTGGAACATCTCATACTTCTCATTATCTGGAATAAGTCGTCGAGATCGAAGGGGATATCTCATAAGGAAGCCCATTCGTTCTCATTCTCTCTACAGACAGTGTAGGCGCTTGCTGCGCTACTTCACTACTCATATCAACCATAAGCGGGATATATTCTGATAACCCTTGCATATATTTGCACACAAACCTCCCTACAAGTTCTGAGGAGCTGAGGCAATTTAATTGCATACGTCAAAAAGAGCAGAGGACATAATAGTCAAAATCCCTCCAGAGAACTATGCCTTGACCCACCCAAAGGTGTTACTTCGAGCACCATAATGCTCCAACTTACTAATCAGTATGGCATCTACCGATTGACCTTTTTAACAGTCCGACAAACATTATAAAATGTATCGAGGAGACTATTACGGTAGAATCTCTAGGAAGAAACTCATGCTGCTTCTCGAGAATGAGAAATTTACCGAACCGGCTGAAAGTGATCGAAACTGATTTTCTCCATCACCTTGGCAGCAGTGGGAGTGAGGCTGATTGGTTTATATCGCTAACTCTAGTGGCTCCTATTTGTTCAGCAATGGCAAGTGGTTTGCATAAAGAATTATAGCATTTCTCGGGAAGCATTTAAAATATTCCAAAAAGAGCTCACTAACGGAATGTTCCAGATTCTTCCATACAGTAAGCACATAAGATAGGTGGAAAATATTATCTGCATGTTACTTCGAAGACTGATTGAGGTATTGCTTGTCGGCAGATTTTCCGCAATTGCAATTTTCCTTGAAATTCATTTTTTTTACTTCGCAACAACTAACAGTCGACAAGTATATGCGCTGTCATTATCGAGAAGGTATTGCCATTCATGAGACAACTTGTGGATCCTGCTTGCATAGAATTCCTGGGGTTTCGAAGAGAAAAACTTGTCAATTTACGTTCGAGCTGACTCACAACATCGGACTTTTTATTTTTTAGATGGTTTCATAACGAAAGTAACGGGTAATAATCCGTTGGAGCCATGTCTGAATACGGTGGGTAGGTTAGAACATATCATCCCTAGCTTTGCACTTTTTCTGAGTCTTTTTCGCGAGCACAAATGTGGAGAGAATAGACTTTCCGCTATTTCTCCCGTAGAGCTGCAGCAACCCTGTCCATCTGAATACAACAGGTTCCGGTGCTGACAGTGGAGTTCGATGGTAGCAAGTCTCATTGAACGATCCTTCCGAATGGCTTTAAACTCTAAGCATTGCCATCCTTGTGGGAATTCTGGTTCGGAGGTCGGAAATCCATGGTGATTGTAACGTGGAAAGTTCTAATGAAGAAAGTTGTAAGCTTGAGACCCATGAATCACTACATACGAAAGCCTCTGTCCCAGTTTCATTGGGATATATCAAAACTCCCTCTGTTCACGTCATTGACTTGAAAAGCTGAAGATTATTGCGGAATCAATTACTAGTTTCATATTGTAACCCCCTTCGTGCTTAGTCATCCCTCACACGACCCTTTTAAAGGTAACGTGCTCAACCACAAAACGGACTAACAACGGAAATTTGTGCTGCTTCGCACTTCATATTTACCTACTGCCCATTTTTTGCTAAATCAAGCATGAATAGGGGAGCATAAGAGCTGAGAGACGCGACCAACTTTTAGCGAAGAACAAATCTGACCACGTTCCTTGGGACATTCTGCCACTCCATTGTCCAAACCCCAGTATACTCCTGAAAACCTCTCGATTGTGGCACTCCCTGCTGAGCCCCTACGCCTATCCGGTGCTATCTATGACCAGGTAGTATAAGTAAGATTTCCTCATCGCAGAGTGTTGGTCAAGTGATGAAATTATTTGGCTCAGTCTCACCTATCCTCTGAAGTGAGTTACACATAGAGCTTTCAAAGAATCACTTCCTCACAGCAGAGAACCACTAAAACAATGCGGTGCTCGGTATACTTTGTTCAAGATTCTTACATGAGCATTACTATGCAACTTCTGGGGAAGTATTACTCCATTATTTTAGTTCTCGTATTACGGATAAGGACAACTGACTTCAGAATTGCTAGCATCTTGTTCTTTATTGATCTTGAATCAATACAGTGAGATTCACCTGTATCACCTGCCGTTCCGTTGATCGTCGATTCCCTCGAGCGGGCGCCAGTAACGCTCCATTTGTCCCTGTCATGAGCCAGAGTGGTTCAATGAATCGCTCCAGCAACACGAGGATCAACATGCCTTTCGTTCAGAGCTTTCGTGAAGGAGTCTGACCATCTCGTTGGCCCCTGGTCCGCTTGACGTCCCAAGAGATTCGTTCAGTAACCGCCCCGGTCCAACGCCTTGGTCAGAATATCGCATAACGAGTTCAGCCCACCTGATCTTCGATTTCTTGGCATAATCAACGGCATCCTCGAACTTCGTTCGATGACGACGGAGCTCGGAACTTCGGATTCCCTTCTGCACTTGCGTTTTAGAGAAATTTTGGGCATCGTTCCTTCCTAAGCGCGTTGAGTAACGCTGACAGCATGTTCATCCTGCTTTGATAGAGTCCAAGTCTCCAAGGCGTACGTCAGAGCATTAAAGACAGCAGTGTCGAAAAGTTCGACGTGGAGCCGGGTGGTCTTTGTCCTCTTCACTCCTCTCTCGATACTTTCAAATGTTACCTACGCGGCGCGTTTCCAGCTCCGGAGCTTGTTCATTCGTCATGTTGACTTCCCGACCTAGATACACATAGCTAGAGCATTCAGAGATATTCGTTCCTTTCAGCGAAAAGGCAGCATCAGAATCCAACCCGTTCTTCATGAACATCGACTTCGTTAGATTCAGTTATAAGCCGATCTTTCCACAAGCACTGTCAAACGCGGCCAGCGTTCGTTCCGCCTGCTCGATGTTCGGTGTTATGAAATGATGGCATCTGCAAAGCGGAGGTGATGTAAGTAGTGGCCATCAACTTCACTTTCACTTCACTCCCGTGCTTCTTGACTTCGTTAGTAAATGACCAGAACTTGGTCGTGAAGTTGTTGTAGAGCTCACGAAGCATCCCTTTATACCAAGCAGGTATACCCTGCTTGCCCAGAGCTTCAATTACCCATTTTGCCTCGGCGGTATCAATGGCATCCTTCAACTGGATTAACGTAAGACATAACGGTATTTTGTACTCTCGCGTCACTTCATTGAGTCTTGTAAGGAAGTGAAGATGATCGATTGTACTGAACCCTCTCCAAAACCCTGCTGGCCTTCATCTAATGTTCTGCCAATTCCGTTAAGGTGGGGGGGGGGGGGGGCGGTGGGGGGGGGGGGGGGGGGGCGATGGTTGCCATAATCTTCTTCCCCCTTCTTGTACAGCAGCATAGTCTTGCTAGTTTTCTACGACGTGGGCGCTTTGCATTCCGAAAAGTACCGCGTGAACAGACTAGTCAGAGTTCTGACGATCACTGGTGGAAGATCCTGCAGGTGGACCAGGCTGTCGAAGGAACACGATTAAAAATGGTATATGACCTTCTCCATTGTCGTTCGAGATGCCAGTAACTGTTCCGTCAGGACGACGACGGAAAGTCATCTTGGTCATGTACTCGGCGAAACTCCGGCGGGCTTTGCAAATGTTCTTTTCAGCCCCGGCGGCTTCGTACATAACCGATGCTCTTCTCTCTTTCAGATCTCCCTTTACCGCACCTCTGCATAGCTTCGCGAGTTCGGACGTTTGTTGATGATTGTCTGTAGCTCGCGCGATATCACGCTGGCGTATCAGCTCGAGAGTCTTCGAAGAGAGCCGTCTCTTGGCTTCTTGCAGACTCTCTGCTTTCCTGGCACTATCGTGAAGATGTTCGACGAGCCGGTTGTACTCTTCATCGATGTTGCTGATAACGGAATCTTCAGATTCACTCGCAAGGGAAGCGAAGTGGTTCCAGTCGATGAAGGTTTTGGGTTCCTTTTCTTGAGCTTCGTAGCTCTCTTCCCATGCACTGAAAAGCAGAATCTAGCGCGGAGTAAACGATGGTCCGATCTTGTGTAAAACTTTGGGACAACAGCGACGTCAATCAAGCGAATTTTGCGATTAAAAAAGGTGAGGTCTATTTCATTATGGAACCGTCCACCAGATGGTTCCCATGCCCATCACGAATGAGAGGGATGTTACCAAGTTACCATGGGTGGTGTGGGTCAGCATGATAAACTTGGACAGCCTTCACCCTGCTCATTCCGTTCCATTCCGTGAGTCCCGCCGTGGAGCTCTTCAACCGTTCCTCTGGGGCCAATCTTGGCGTTGGAATCACCGGCGATGGCCTTGGAGGGAGTAAGTTTCCTCTGTAGAGCGAGCCTAGCCTTATGTATATAACACGCTTCCAACTCCTCTTCTTCGTAGCTTGATGTTGGTTCGTAGGCAACGAGGATTGTTAGAGCTAGGGTTAGACCCCATCTTCTCAATCGCAAACGTCCGATTCAGGGTCCTACTCAACGCTCCCGTACTGGGTGCTCCTTCAGGTTCAGGGGAATGAGGCCCACTTGTACTACTGTTTTTGGCGAAAGGATACCCAACGTGCACTTGCCATGCTCTGACGTTGGTCTGGGTTTACTTTTGGAGGCGACCCAACTCGCCTTCCAGATACTTCCCAGTCACTCGAATTATGTAAAGCTTCGGACTGAGTCGATGGGCAGGATACGAACTGACTTTCCACACACGTATGCGTATATACGCCTACGAGAAAGAGAAGGTAACAGAAGGTACCAGCACAGCAGAATCAGGAGTCCTCTAAATCCACCTGCGTCTCTAGGCAAATACTGGCGACTTTTGGTCGGTGATTCGATCCCTTAACCGTCACCTAGGGACGCCCTCCGTGGCCTCGTCGCTTCCAAAACGGCCGGTGTCCTTCGGTGAGAAAGAACCCTCAGTGAAGGATATCTTAGGTAGCTACTGATATTACTATGGCACATAAGCCATTAAGACGGCAAGGGCAAACGGGGTCTTGATAGCGTTATAGATAAGAGCACGGTGCTTGGATTGCACCAAAACGGATTCCAGTCCCGTCTGAGGCCGAAGTTTTGTCCATGACTCGCGAACCTTGCAAGACTGTAGCTGTTGTGATAAGATGCAAATGATGAGGACCCTCAAACGAATACATTTTGTCGCCGAGACCAGGGTGACGGAATTAGCGATATTGGTTTCGCGGCAATTGCCGTAAGCTTCCACAGGAAGTTCCGATCTCACCTCCTACAGCGCCGAAGGCGATGAAAACTTGCAACACCTCATCCTGATAGCGCTGGCCAACTTCCGATGCCGTAGTAAATGGGGTTACCAGCTCTACTCTCTACAAGTGAATTGCGCCGTCTCTGTAATCCATGTACAAACCTGTACACTTATAATACCACTGGTGTCTAAGAGTATACCACAAGAGAGGCTATTTTATGGAGCATATCGTGGAGTACATTGTACTAAAAATACTGGTTATATTCTGAGAGCATTATTTATCAGACTGAATTTTGCCACTTTAATCGAAATACTTCTTCACTTCCTGGATGTCATTCTGTTTATTGATACAATGTCCATAGCGTACTCCGTAAACTTTATTCAAAGTATTCATTGTTGTATGGAATCCGTGTACTACGTATTCATACTGGGCTGTCAAATATAGATAACAAAACGTCGATTTTTTTTCAGCAGTGTCTTATTTTCAGACGCGTATTGTAGAGGGAACAACAAAGTCTCTACAGCGGAATCTCAAAAACACGATTTATTCAAAGAAACGGTTCCGACTGGTACCCTCTTGAGACGGATGCAGCAAATATCACATGCCAGAAATTAAAACAAGTAATCTCACTTACTACGGATCTCCCTCAGTAAGGGTACTTTTTCGCTGAAGGATTCCAGCTGTTTAGCGGCGAGGATACGTGGGGATCTCGAGTGGACGGTTAGGGGATCAAATCGCCGACCAAAAGTGGTACAGTCTCACAAGGTTGGCGAGTTATTATTGATGTCACTGCCTACGGATCTCTTTCACTGAAAGTTCTCTCTCACCTGCCCTATTTACTCAGCCAAAAGATTGCCTTTGAGTGACTGGGAAGTGCCTGGAAGGCGATTCGGGGTCACCTTCAAAAATAAAGGCCCTTGTGCACTCCGCTTATTCAAAGTGTAGAAATTAATCGCTTCATTACGATAAAATTCAAAGAAGGTATATTCACGCTTACCAATAAAGGCTGTCTATGACTAAATACACAAGAATATTTCTGTTGACCACCTCCATAACTCATCGCAGGAAATACGTCCTCTTTTCTGGAAAAGGGCGAAAGCGTCTAATTATTGTCTGTATCATACCGTCTGATGTTTCCTAATCTGGTGGCCCAAGTGTTTGCTAAGATATGTTGGGTTTGGAAGCATCAGGTGGCGTGGAACGTGAACAATAGTGCTTGAGGCGATCGATCGAAAAACGGGGCGTAGCGTTGAAAGTACTATGCTGCTCCTGAGAGCGTTTTTACTGCCTTCGCGTTCTCCGGACGTGATCTTCACAATGAGGTATCATGACCCCAAAAGTTTTAAGGAAGAGTACGAAGACTATAAACGATTGTAAACATGGGATGTCTGTATATTTTCGCTTTGGGTGGTGTTCTTGGTGAATAAAGGGAAAAATTGATTGCTTACCAGGGACTAGGGCCCAGAGCACTTCATCAATTTCGGCTATTAAAAGATTATTGGTTGAAGCGCCAATTTCTGTGTTTGTGAGGATCCCATTCTGCATCCTAAACTAGTGGTCTGTGGTCAGTGGGTATTGGGCCAGAGTTTTAGCCTTTTTCCGCCTGAATTTGACGGAACGTTGGTAAAAGTCATGCTTCAAGAGAGTTTCCATCCATTAGCCAAGTTAGAGCCGGGGTATGTGTCTAGGATCTCTTCCCGTATTCTGTTTGAGAACACAACTGGTGCTTCACCCGGATCTAATCACATTTCCCTCTACCCATATCAAGAAAAAAGTCAGAAGGAGATGCTCTTTTAACTCGGTTATTGCCTTGTGTCAATCACGTCTAACTGATTCGGGAAAGTCTTCAAATACGCTTTCGCGACAGGAAAATATGCCGGTAAGAGGCAAACCATTCCAGATTATCTTGAACCCATTATAATAACTAATTCATCGAATTTCTCTGAGAAGTGCTTCAGTCTTGCACCTCCAAAGAACACGAGGAGCTTACAAGGAAGGTCTTTCAGGGCGTGGGACGGTTTCTGAAAACGGTTTTTTGCATGGTATAGGGGCATGAGCACTGATTATAAAACTATGGTCCATTTCCGCTAAATGGCCTTCTGAATGCCAAAAAAGGAGTGCCCACTAAGCGTCATTCGTTTCATTCATGGCGTCGGCTATCCGCACTATAGAAGGGGCCAGTGGAGGCGACATTGAAAATAACATGAGCGGTGGTCAATGAAGGGACCCACACGTTGAAAAGTGCGGAGAAGTTTCATATGGGCTCTCCACGGTTAAGCTGACAGCAGCGACGAATGGTGTGGTGGATAGCGATGTGGTCTTCGAGGAAGGACGACTAGGATGGGTTTATGGTTCGGATTTCTGAGGCTTTGCCATTTTTGCATTTTATGCTGCCACCTCCAGATTGGCTCCTTATTGCACCAAGGCTAAAGCAAGTGCCTGACTGGACATGGTCGTGACCAGGAGCAGCCAGGCACACCTATACAAGTCGTTAGAATTTGTTGTGTGGAGCGCTATCAGTGGAGGAGCTTCCAGGCTTCACACTCCCAGGAGTATAAAGGCGTTTCTTAAATTTACACTGAATAAGTGTTGTAGTGGAGGGTCCGAACCCTATTATATGGTTCCTATTTGATGGAAGTTGTCCTCGACCTCGTTCGTCAATGCAAAGACAACAGGTTTCCGATTCCGACCTTCCTCTGGGAGTCCACTGCGGACTCCTGAGGGAGAACCAATCAGACTCTCATTCAATTCATCTTCTTGCTGAAGCATCCATGAGCATTAGGTTTGATATTAAAAGCTGTCAGCCCTGAAGGAAATCATTCTAGCGCCGGATCACTAGATGAATACTAGATGAAGAGTTTCGGCGATACCCGTTCCCAACCTACGATCCCCTAACTTCGCGTCCGTATGAAGAGCTGGCAGGACACGAACAAGATGGACATCGCTGAAGTCGAGGTGACTACAGAAGATGAGTGACTGATCGTGAGGAGAGAAGGCAATGGAGATGACCAACCAGAATGGTGGACAAAAACCCTTCAACGGCGCGAGATCAACGCTAGGATAGAAGACGGTGAAATCATCGGAATTAGATAGCCTTTCATCAAATTTGAAGAAATTCGGTCGCAATAAAACAACAATCAAACCATTACTGTCCATACCATTCGAAGAATTGTATGGACTGCGCAATGTCCATACGAAGTTCGAAGACCAGATGATATGATATCGAGTTTTTTGACTACAAAGTACGTGAGGAAGTTGAGGGAGGGGTAGGAAGGGAGGACTGGAGGAGTAGGAATGTTGAGCCTGGGGAAGCTCCTTCACTGATAGTGCGCCACACAACAAGTTCTAACGGCTTGTAGAGCTTATGTGCCTGGCTGGTCTTGGTCACGACCATGACCAGTCAGGCACTTGCTTTGCCCTGGTGCGATATGGGGACAATCTGGAGGTGGCAGCATAAAATGCAAAAACGGCAAGGCAGGGGATTCCGAACCATCAACCCGTCCTAGTCGTCCTTCCTCGAAGTCCACATCGCTAGCCTCCACACCATCCGTCGCTTCTGGAAGCTCAACCTTGGAGAGCCTATATGAAACTTCCCCGCACTTTTCAACATGTGGGTCCCTTTTTTGACTACCGCTCATGTTATTTTCAATGTCGCCTCCACTGGCCCCTTCTATAGTGCGGATAGCCGACGCCTTGAATGAAACGAATGACGCTTAACGGGTTAAAACGGCAATTTCTGGCAAAATGATTTTCACAGCGGAAATCGACCATAGTTTTATACTCAGTGCTCATGCCCCTATACCATGCAAAAAACCATTTTCAAAAAGCGTCCCACGCCCTGAAAGACCTTCCTTGTTGGTTGCATATTACGATAAGCAAAGTTTGTCAGAACGGAATCGAGCCGATCGGCAGTATTTTTTTTTCGGCGGTGTCCATATTATCGTTGCTGTAAACTATTCATTTCGTCCCGGAATGAAAAAAGTGCTTTGGGAAGGGTGAAGTGTCGATATGTTAGCTGTGAGGACGTGGCCACTATCTAGAAAGTAGTCGTTACAAGGGAGTGGAGTAATTATGTCTAGTTGACCTTGGATAGTTTGTGTCGGAGGACTATTAGGATATGGAAACGGGAGAGTAGAATAGAATAATTTGTCAAACAAGTACTACTAAGGTGGAAAGAAGAGAATAATTGTCAGTGGATTGATGAGGAAAGACCCACCTAAGTGTCGAAGGTATAAGGGGCTATATGTAGCAGAGCTTGGTGAGAAAAAATGGACCTGCGCTTCAGGTTGTCGAATGGGACAGAGTCAGGAGGTCCCTGGATCATGTGTATACGGGGTCAAATTTTCATCGTAATACGGCTAGTATTACAGTAATAGTATTACATTTCCTGCTCTATGTCAATTAGGACACATTAGTTTAATGTCGGGAATGGCAAGACGTCATTTACCCGCTGACAGGTAGGGTGGTGAGCATTGAAATGTGCTGTCACAAGATATGGAAACACTTTTTATTAAGGTTGCCTTTGAGCTTGCTTTCTTTCAAAATTTTTTTTTTCAAGATCACCGCGAGGTCATGAGTGGCCAATTACCTTAGTTCTGGGTGCAAGAGGGTCCTAAGTCTATTTCACTATTTGTAACCTCCTATTACCGAGGAGCAGAACTGAGTAGATGCATTTGATGGGTTTGTATCTATTTTTAGAAATTTGAGCTATATAGAAGAAGCCCTGAAACTCGTAAGGCTGTATTACCTTGTAGGGATGTCCAGCAACCGATATTAAGTGGTTTTGGATTGTGTTAGACAGAAGATGGAAAGTGGTAGTTAAAGTCATGGCTCCATCTTGATTACCATCTGCCGCTTTTCCAGCATAGACTTTATCACCTGATAAATAGATTTTTGCCCCGCTGAGTAATACTTCTTTTTGGAGACTTACGCGTATTACCGTAACTCAGGCCTCATAGGTTATCACTGAATCCTGTCTACCTGAGTCAATATGGAAACGAACAGCCTTCGAGGAACTGCTAACTGCTGCTTGCGACTATTATTACATTGTATAGGTCACCCCCTGATGCTTCAGCTCGGGCTCACGTGCGATGACCGATCGTAATATAAAGATCGTTGGCTTCGTGTACATCTGCTGAGTGGCGGGTAGTAAAGACCAGCTTAATCTTGAAATATTGACCTAGGGTCTCGCCTTGAGATGGGCCATCTCGAATGGATACAAAGTTATGAATAGCGGTCTCTCTGATCTGCTCACTACACGTGGTTCTCGAATTCTGCGAGCCGTCCAGCGTGCCTCGTAACGATGTGGAATGAGATTAGCCATTTCTTCCGCTATATGCGCATTTTGACAGTCCTGTAAGCCAGTTCCCGGAAAGATAGAAGAGTGGCAGAGGCGCTCTCTAAATTGACGTGATGGCGATCTGATAATTTATATCGGCGTAAGTATGTGGAAAGTGAATTGTCATTAGCTCCTATTTGTACAATCTCCCTACCTAGTTCCTAGACCACAAGTTCAAATATAGGGTCGTGGTCATACAGAAACAATGATTAGCGGTCACTGTATGCCTTCCATAGGAAATGTGAAATGAAGTTTATCATATGTATATATATGATATATATATAATATATATATATAGGTATATATACATATATATGTATATATATACAAGAATCTTAAGATAGCATGTATTTTCTTTAGAGTACCTCATCCACAACGTCGATTTACTACACTCAACTAATAAGCTCAACAAAGCTCCGGATTATATGATATGATGATTGATTTTTAACTTTGCACTTCACGTGCTCCGTCGGACATAATACCGTTAATGAACGCGCTAGAACCAGCAACAAGACGCTTTGCTTGAAGCAAAATGCAAGCAGTTCGGGAAAATTATAATAGTACATACTCAATCCACATCATCCTATTTTTGGTCTTTTTGTTTTTTTTTCAAATATCCCTCTATATATAAAGCAGTATTGGGTGTTTGTTTGTGTGTAGGTTTGTGCGTCCTGAAAGTTATCACGACGAAGAGTGTGAGTGTCACGTCAACGCGCTGAGGTAACAGTTATGAAATGAAAGCAAGTCAACCGGTACTGTTTATATTGGTCCTCTACATGCAACGCGTAGGTATTGAGCATGTGCTGCACGCGTTAGCGTGCATAGCCCAACTAACATGTATATAGTAGCACTCAAAAGTATTCGACTAAATGCTTCTTCGGTCGTACTCTTCAATCGTAACTTCTTTCCTACTGGATCTGATTATGCGAAATTTCGATATGTGTAGCATGGGTGTATTGTGCATATTTATCGTTATTAACCTGGATCCTGATCAAGTTACAAATATCCTAAATAGCTTGAAATCAAAACCAACTGGAAATACGGACACTCGTGCTTTTTAGAATTCTTTCCCTCTTGCCATGCCCAAAGTGTACGAGCGCTAATGTCGAACACAGTAGAGGAGAAAAACGCACATAAGGTGCGAGTCTGCAGGCACCACAAACCTGCTCTCAGCATAGTCTGCGAGCGCCCTCCCCCTAGTTATAAGGACGGTGCTGCTTTGCAGGAAAGTAGTGTTGGATAGTGGGAAATATGCTTCATTCAGTTGAACATATTAAGCTTTTGTGCGATATGCTCCACTGAGAAAAACATTACGGCCGAAATCACTTGGCCGAATTCTTTTTAGCGCTACTATATGTATATATATCCAATCGGGTAGACGTCCTATGTTTGTTCTAAATTGGGACAAAGAATGCCAAGTATGTGGCGTTCGAAATAAATAGCATATTATCAACACCTTAGGGGTTACCCAATTATAGTTGAAATTTGGGTGGGCCGTGAAAAAAGGAGCTCGCCGCTAGGGCCATACTGAAATAGTTGTTCCAGTCTTAATAGAGTAACCTGCAAAAGGTGCTCTGGATGCACACGGTATCTCTTGCTCATAGACCCTACAAGGAATGTCTTCCTCGGCACGGGACGCTTTATGAGAATGCCTTTTGCATGGGGTAGGGGCATGAGCACTGAGTACAGAACTATGCTCCATATCCGCTGAATGGCCTTCTGAATGCTGAAAAAGGAGTGAAAATGATTTTGTCAGAAATTGCCGTTTTGACCAACTAAGCGTCGTTTGTTTCAATCATGGTGCCGACTTTCCGCACAGTAGAAGGCGCCAGTGGTTTGCCCATTGTACATAACGAGAAGGGTTGCCAAAAAAGGGAGGCACATGTTGAAAAGTGGGGGGAAGTTTCATATGTGCTCTCCACGATTGAGCTGCTGGCAGCGGGTGTGCTGGGAACGGGTATCGCCCAAACCCATCATCTGGTCATTTATCTAGTAATTCGGCGCGATTTCCTCAAAGGGTGACAGCTTTTTATATCAAGCCTAATGCTCCTGGATGCTTCAGCAAGTAGACGATTCGAATGAGAATCTGAATCGCTTTCACACAGAAGTCCGCGGTTGACGCCCAGAAAGAGGTCAGAATCGGGAGCTGCGATGAATATATGGGAATCCTGTAGTCTTTGTATTGACGAACGAGGTCGAGGACAGCTTCCATCGAACAGGAACCATTTTATACGGGTCTGATCCCTATTTTTCCTGAGAGTGTGAGGCTTGGAAGCTCCCCACTGATCCACCCATTGAATTCTATCGACTTGCAGAGGTTATCGCTGGTCCTGGTCACGACCATGACCAGTCAGGCACTTGCTTTGGCCGTGGTGGATATGGAGCGACTCTAAAGGTGGCAGCATAAAATGCCAAAACGGCTAAGCCCAGAGGTTCCGAATTATCAACCCAGCCTAGTCGTCCACCACACCATCTGTCGCTGCCAGCAGCTCACCCGTAGAGAGCACATATGGAACTTCTCCCCACTTTTCAACATGCTGCTCCCTTTCTGGCTACTTTTCTCGTTACTTACAATGCGCAGTCCACTGGCCCCTTCTACTTTGCGGACAGTCGACGCCATGAATGAAACAAACGACGCTTAGTGGGTAAAACGGCAATTTCTGACAAAATCATTCTCACTCTTTTTTTGGCATTCAGAAGGCCATTTAGCGGAAATGGAGCATAGTTCTGTACTCAGTGCTCATGCCCCTACCCCATGCAAAAAGCATTCCCATAAAGCCTCCCATGCCCTGAAAGACCTTCCTTGTTAGAGGCGGAACGTGTGACTGTACCGCTACCCATAATGAAGAGAGTTCTAACGTATCGAAGGGATGCGTTTTCAAGTGACGTCTTCTTCTTTTTTTAAGTACATTCTCCTGAGTAGTCGGCTCATCTAACATCGCAGAATCTTCTATTTTTGTCCTGAGTTGACCAAAGTCAATCCATTGCCGAAGGAGTTGGATACAGTTGGACAGTCGTGTGAGTAAGGATGAAGGGGTTTGAAGGGGTAGGAGAGGTGATAAGCGGTGCACACCTGAAGAAACCATTGAACATTGGTAATTCGAGGAGAACGGAATAATTTTCATCAGCAATTATCGTTTTTTGAAGAAAAAACCTTAAAAAACTGACTGGGATCTTCATATCAGATTATAGGTTCGCGAAGTCTATAACTGATAGTCTATATCGAGGTGAGTGAGAGACCATGTTGGCGGTAAAAGCGTTTTATAGTGACCCTGTATAACGTCCGTAGCTTAATTGACAGGTGGCCTCGTCCAGGTGGCTCTCGGGTACCCAGGACTGGACACTCCAGAAAAAATAACCACCGAGCGAAAACAACCTACAGTGGCAATTTGAAACGAGCAGCTCTCTTCACAATTCTTCAACTTCCCTTGCAACAGAATTAGTAATATGAATGCCTGAATTTGAAGGGATGTATGCGGACAGTGCTAATATTTAATATAATCACGAGCAAAAATCATCGCTAATTCTAGATATGGACACGAAGTGTATGATTTGAATTAACCCTCACTACGAGTAAACAATAAGGTAGAAAGCTGCTGCAAATGCAGATTCAGTTTTCAGTGATGAAAACAAGGTCATTCCTGAGGATATATGAGCCTGTGCAATTTTCACAGAATTGACAGAATAGAATCCACAATAAAAACGGAACTACAGCTTATTGGGAGAGGGTTGCAACTTCCCATGGAACTTTGAATTGAGACCTAGATATAACGATAGGGTTTGGAAAGCCATTAGCAAATTTGCTAAATGAGTCTATCATAAAACTTGTGAGCGCTCGAAGTTTGCATGCGCAAAGCATGGATAGATAGTGCAAGTTGATATGCGCAGTTGCCCACAATGCCCGAAGGGGTCACCGTGGCACTGTGGCTCTGCTATCAATCTCCAGGTGGGCAATGGGGGTTTGCTTACCTTTGAGGTTTTTGTTTTTGAAAAACGTGCTATCCTTCTAATAAAAGCTCTCGCCAGTAATTCAAGTTAGCACTTTGTTTTGGCTATCATTTGCGATCACTTATCTATAACCTATCACCGCACTTATTCAAAATTTTTCTCCAGTTTACTTTTGTAACGCCCTTTTCTTTTCAACATTGAAACACACCCCCAATAGAAATCGTGTTGGAACATAGACACGCGAGAAATCTCAACATCGATAAAACAACCCAAAAATGTGTAGAGAAAACGTGTATTTTTGGTTTAGAGTCGATTGAGTGTTTTGTACACGGGTATAGAGGGACAGCATATACTGCTTCATTCTTTTCGTGAATTGTTTCATCAATATTGAGTCTATCATGCATACATATTTCGTGTGATGCGGGTTTCCTCCTCGCCCTCATCCCTATTCGTCCTAACCGTGTTCTTTCATCATACGAAGCTTTGTTAACACTTCCTGACATGTATTTAAGATATTTATAACATTTCCAATATTGGCTGTTCCTCTTGACCATCATTGACGCTAGTTGTTCTTATATAAGGCAGAATGTTTCTTTACGTTAATTCTATGAGTCTACTATATCTCCGAGGTTGACCATGAGATTAACACAAGAGAAATTACCTTGAAACAGATACGCGTGAAAAACTCTATGATGATGGAACAATCCAAAAGTGAAGCATATTTATTGCTCACAAAATGCGAACCTTATGTATGCTGTCTTTCTATTATACAATCGTATACAAGACAATATAATGTGGACCAAAAAATACACTTTTTCTCTTTTTAGGTTGTTTCATCTATGTTTATTGCTGGTCTATGTTCCAAGACCACTTCACGTGGGGGGTGTGTGTTCTTCAGTGTTGGAAATGAAAGAGCGTTAAGTAAGTAACATGAGGAAAATCTTCTGAGTAGGTGCGGTGAAAGGTGATAGATAAAAGATTTCAAATGATAACCGAAACAAAGCGCTTACTTAAATTAGTAACGAGAAACGGTTTAGGAGCTTTTATTAGAAGGATAGCACGTTAAAAAACAAAAACAGCAGTGGGAAGCAAACCCATATTGCTCACCTGGAGAGGGTAGCACTGCAACAATGCCACGGTGACCAGTTCGGGCATTGTGGGCAATTGTGCATATCGACTGGCATTATCTATCCATGCTGTGCGCATGCAAACTTTGAGCGCTCACAACTTTTATGATAAACCATTTAGCAGTTTCAATTTCTCAATTTGTTAATGGCTTTCCAAACCCTATCGAGATACTTCGGCCTCTGTTCAAAGTTCTATGGGAAGTTGGAACCCTTCTCTGGTCAGGAGCTATTATCAACCTGTTGTTTTTCGCACTTCAGCTGGGAGACTGCGATGGCATGACTGAGATAGAGTGCGAGAATTACTATCGTCTTAATGCAGCCATGGTCGAGGTAAATGGATTGGTTGATATTTCTAAACAAGGAATCGTAGTAGTGAGCCACGTCTACTGCAGGTATTCTACGAGCAGCTTAACTACGAGTTACTTCAAGAGTCCGAAGCATATGGACTGGTGAACCTCATCGCCGACTTCGGGGGACATCTTGGCTTATGGCTAGGTTCGTCCGATCAATCAAATTATTTAAAAATGTAACATCACGCTTACACCTTTGTGTATTAAGGATTTTCCGTGATAACTGTTATGGAGGTGATCGTACTGATATTGGATGTGATATCGATTTGTTTCCGACGGAAGAATGAAACAGCAAAGAAAAATGACCGACAAAAAAGCATAAAAACATACCCTCCTCCACCAGTCGATGAAAAGGCCAAGTCGCTAGTTCAAATATGATCGCTGAAAATCATTTTATTGAGTTGTGATTTTTTTGTTTCAAATACTTAGAGTATGTCAACGTCCCTAATAAAGTGTTAAGTAGTCAAATTTCAAGCACTCAATTCGAAACATTATGTAGATTCTCCTAGAGCTACAATGTTGATGTCTGGTTCATATTTCCTCAATAAATTTGTCATTGTCACTCCTGAAACGAGAAGCTCACAGCAATCTGCTCCTATTTTGGTAATCTCTTAACTACTGATACATACTTACTATCGGAATGAAGATGAAGGAAAAGATTGTGAGATTCCTCAACACAGAGCGTCGCAAAATGATACAGCCACCTCTAATTTTCCCAAAAACTCACAGTATATGATGTTTCTGAAAAACTGCCGAAGTAAAAAATGTGTCAAATTTGAATTGCAATTCGCACATTATCACCAAACTCCAGCTCGAAAACACAAACATTTTTTTGGTCAATTTTTCAATAAAGGGTGCTTTTCCAAGGTCGCAAAATGATACAGCCACTCACAAAATTAATTTATTTAACAAAAATCATGCAACAAGGAGAGAAAGCAGCAAAGTCAATAATCAGCTGACCCACCATTCTTTCGAATTACTTTGATAATACGGTGGTCTAGACTCGAAAAAAAATTATCGGTCAGCTCCTGGGCAACTTGGTGCCATGCTTCGTTTATCGCTTTTTTCAACTCCTTGGCGCCTCGGAGTTGCTTGCTTTGGACGTAAAGCACCATGAAGCCCCATACATTTTTCATCGAATTCAAACCAGAGCTGTTCGCCGGTCAAGGCAGAAGTGCCAAGAGAACCGGGCTTGGGTGCTGCTGCTGACGTAAATTGGAGCCTTATCTTGCATGAAAACATGATTTTGGTGCAGATTCTGACGCCAAGAAGGGAGAAGTGCACGGCGCATAACAGTTCGACAAAAGGATGAGCTCATCTCTTTCGATACGATAAAATCGGTTTCCGTCTGGACCATCACAGTTGAACTTCTTCTCTTCGGAAAAAACGACCTGAAGAACAAAAACTATCAGGAGAAGGAAGGTCAAATGTCAGCACATACGAACACCTCATTCCATTCGATTCGGCTGCACCTTCTGGCGAAGCGACCCGATTTTCTCGGTGTTTTTTTTTGTCATGAAGGGTGCCTTACGCATTTTCCTCTTGACGATGAACTGAGACTTTCTGATGACCCTCCAAACAGTGTCCTTTGAGACATTGAGGTTCGGTGAAGATCGGATTTCCATGCAGGACTTGGTGGAGTTCGACGCTCCCCTCAAAATACGGCGTTTGTCTCTGTCGGAAAGGAGCGAAGGACGTCCAGCACTTCTTCTGGTTCCATATTCTTCAGGATTCTTGATAAAGTTATCCACAACTGCGTGAGATCGACCCTAATCTCGCGCGATTCTGCGATTTGACAATCCCTGCTCCTTTTTCGCAAGGATTTGACCTTTCTCGAAATCCGAAAGCAAGCTTCCTCTTCTCATTGCCTGAAAATGAAGAACATTACATAGTCGAAGCAATTTCGTTGCGTTGAACTAAAAAACGACACGAAGACATCAAGCGGCTGTGTCAATTTGCGACGTTGGAAAAGCACCGTTTATTGAAAAATTGACCAAAAAAATGTTTGTGTTTTCGAGCTGAAATTTGGTGATAATGTGCGAATTGCAATTCAATCTTGACACATTTTTTACTTTGGCAGTTTTTCAGAAACATCTTATACTGTGAAATTTTGGGAAAGTTAGAGGTGGCTGTATCATTTTGCGACGCACTGTAGTTCAGGAAAAAACAGTGCTATGCAATTCAACACATGCCTTCTGAAATAGCTAGCTCTTGGGCTTTTCATTTCTTCCACAACAGCTACTGGAAGTAACAGCATTCACATTATTCAACTTGAATTATGCTCAAACCATTTCCAATGTTCGTGAGCCATACTCAGTCTAGTATCATGCGATCTGATAAATGCACTGCTTTGTAAGGCCCACGTACGCCAAGAAGTGGAACCTTGTTCCCTCGCGTAATCGCTTCAACTCTATGATCGAAATACTGTCATAGATACTCTAGTTTCCTCACTATCAAAAAAATCGTTTGGTAAATACTCCCTAAGCGCTACAACACCATTCGCTGATCTGGGGCAAAACAAAGCTGTCGAGAGTGGTCACCAATCGGGCCGAACAGGATCCCACCATTTAGCCGCATACATCTTCTATTCCATGTATCACATGTATCACCCATTATCCCATTGATTATCAATTCCCTTTAACGGGTGTCAGTAACGTATTCATTCTCCACTGTCGCGAGAAAGAGTGGTCCACTGGATTGTCATCACTCAAGGGACACAAGGCATAGCATTCCTTCGAGCACTGCGCAGAGCTTCCATGAAAAGTTTGACCATCGCACTGAAGGCCGTCTTGGGGTTCGTTCAATGTCTTAGGAGATCCAGTCAGTGAATCCCTCCTTGATCAGGCGGCTCTCACGGTTATCGCGTGTAAACAATGTCTGACCCATGTGGTCTTCGATTTCTTCGCGTAAGCAACGGCGTCCCTAACCTTTCGTTGAATCAGCTCAGGGCTCCGCCTTTCCTTCTGCATTTGCGTGTATTGGGGATTCCACGCATCATTCTTTCCTAGGCGAATTGAACGATGCTGACAGCATGTACACCGTGCCCTCGTGGAATCCAATTTTCCGAGGTCTGCGTCAAAGCAGTAAGGACAAATGTTCCGCACTCCGCTTTCTGCTGCTGAGATCCGGAGTTAGGCCGTTGATCATTTTAACTTCTCCACCTATATACGCGTAATTAGAGCATTCGGGGAAATTCACTCCGGTTAGCGCGGAAGGAGCATTAGGAACTATTCCGTTCCTCATGACATTGTCTCCGTTAAGCTCAGATTGATTGCGGCTAGCATACGTCTCGTTTGCTCGATCCAGTGGTATAATGTCGTCCGCAAAGCGGTGGTGTTGTAAGTAGCGGCCGCACATATTCAATCTAAGTTTTCCCTTCCCAAATAGCGCATGGTGTTCTCGAATAGCGGCACAAAAAAGTTTGGACGAAATGGTATCGCCCTGCTGGACTCCCCTTTTCACGTTGATAATTACTTCGTTGTAGAATGGCGGAAAAATTCCCTTGAGGCCATTCCACTCAGACGCTTAGATTAAAGGTCGCAAAAAATCATAGTTAATTAAAACAATTATCACACAATCACACAATTTATAAAGGTAAGAGAAACCAGATATTATTAAAGATTTCGGTAATGATAACAATGCACATGTAATATGAATTGTAAAGTTTGTAATGTTACGACTGATGATCTTTCATTTATTCCAAGGTGACAGAAATGAAAATAAAAACATTTAAGCGACCTACACCACCTGTAATACTATTAGGTCGTGAAGAAAGTTCTTTCGTTTTTGCGCCTCAAACTTCAAATGTATATATCTCGGCTTAAACAAAACTTCATCAATCGAATTAAAAACCATTACTATCGAGTTGTTCAAAGAAATGGTAGTCTGTGGGAACTAGGTCTGGAGAATATGGTGGATGAGGGAGAGTTTCATAGCCTAGCTCCATCAAATTTCTCAGGGTAAGTTGTGCGAAGTGGGGCCGAGCGTTGTCGTGGAGTAGAATTATCCCCTTCCTATTCACCAGAGCCGGGCTCATCAGCTGGAGTTTTCGATGCGTTTCGTCAATTTTTTACAGTGCTTTTCGGCCGTTACGGTTTCACCCGGATCCATGAAGCTGTGGTGGACCAGCCCGGCTGCAGACCACCAAACAGAACCATGACCTTCTTTTCGTGCTGCTTCGGCTTGGGAAAATGTCGTGGGGCTTGATCCGATTTTATATAAAGGCAGAACTGGTGAATGTATAATATATAAAAAACATTCCTATTACAAACAACACGTAAATGATACTACTAGCAACTATCTCAACTTGTTAATCACAATAGATGACAATAAAATCAATACAAAAATTTATAACAAAACTGACTGACTGATATTTCCCCATGCTACCTCTAATATCTCCAAGAAGAATAAGAATAATAGGGTCAGTCATTTATACTGAAGCGCTCAGGATGGCTAATACCTGTAGTGAACTTATAACCCTCACAGATTAGCTTGAAACACTCATTAAGGTGTTACTAAATAATAACTACGAAAAGAATTTACTATATTAGTTAATTCACTTAAATGCTTGTACAAAATAAATTTATCTCTTATAAATATGCAATTGTTTGAATAACATTATTATTCTGGTTTACATATCTGTATAACTTTTTTCATCTTACTACATGTTACCTACTCCATTCTTCGCTAACCCTACTCACTAATGACCCTCAGGGGCTAGCGAAAGACACGATTCGTTTGAGTAAGAGGTGAGACGAATCATGTATTTGTTTCCTTTATTCTTTCTCTTTTTTTCTCTTTTTCTCTTTTTTCAGCATTGGAAGCTTTGTAGGGAGCCTGCCAAGAATGAAGACGAGCCCATCGAAGCAACCGTGGAAAAGTCTTGTCGACAAGACAAAATAGCCTAGTTTTCGCAAAAAGTAGCAGAAGCGTGCTGTGGAACGTGGAAACTTATCTTATTATTTATGAATTGATAGCAAGTTTGAACAATGCCGAGTTGCCTATCAAGGACAGTGTTGTGGGCTCACAACTTGTCTACATAATCAACTTACGTAATACTCATAATAAGTACCTCTTGATAAGGTGCCGAAAGCATGACCTCGCGGCAACATAAGGGTGCTATCAAGTAGGTAACTTAAGCCTTGCTGTTGGCGCGGTGCGCCCTTTCATCCCCTATCTTAACCACACTTATACAGTAAATAACCGTACGGTATCTGGGCACCGCCCACATTTATGTGTATATAAGCCTGCAAATTCGTATATTATTGTCGGTTACCTTGCTCGTCGTAATAAAACATATTACACGTGTACGGTACAAGTCCATTGGTCAGACTACCAAAGTGGTGCATCGGCCTTTGGAACCAACCCCCTTCTGCGCTAGTTCTCCACAGTGAGAAAGGTTAATCTCAAGCCTAACTCCGAAAACTCCTCCCTGAGGAACACGGAAAAAAGGCAATCACTTGTTTTCCACCTGCTGGAAACAAAACCATAGCCAGATTCCTTCACAACTCCTCCCTGAGGAAACGGAATCAAGGCTAACAGCTACCACTCTACTCTCCCTGAGAAGTAGAAAAAAGTTTGTTTTCCACCAGCTGGAATCAAACTATTCGAACTTTCCTACTATTCCTCCCTGAGGAATAAGGAATTCTGAGAAAATCGGCTGTGCTAGCTCTCCCTTGGAGAAACAGCCGATTTAGCTAATTCTTTCCAACTCATAAGGAAGAATCATCGAAGTTCTCAACTATCCTTTCTGAAGAATTGAGAACCCAACCAACTTCTGTACACCTTCTTCACAGTGAGAAGCAGAAGGCAAATTTTCTAAGCCTAATTCCTCTTCAATCCTCCCTGAGGAAACGGAATCAAGGCAGAAACTACTCTACTCTCCCTGAGAAGTAGAAGAAAAGTTTGTATTCCACCAGCTGGAATCAAACAATTTGGATTCTTCTGAAATTCCTCCCTGAGGAACAAGAAAGTCCGAAAAAAAATCGTCTGGGCTAGCTCTACCTCAGAGAAACAGACGATTTAACTAGTTTTTTCCCATCCACTGGGAAGAATCGACGAAACAAAGACCCGCGTGGCAGGAGCAACTCTACTGCGGAACCAACGAAAGCTTCAATAAGCCGTTGTAACGCACTGAAACCGCTAAAATCTCTGTTGACACTCAGAAACCAGTCACAAAACATCAGAAAATGGCTGAAATTCAAGTGTTCAAAACAAAGATCACACATGCTTGCGTACTTATCAAGTCGAATGAACCACAGGTCAATAACTTGAGCCAAGTATTTGTGTTCCCCAATCAAATGGAGGAATGCAAGGAATACATCAAAGAGAGAACTTCGATGCTGAACTATTTGGAAAAGTCAATCAACTCAGCAAAGCAGTTCCACAACACGTGCGTCAAGGAAGCCATAGAAAACATCAGCGGAAGAGCAGAGCAAAAAGAACGCGAAAAGCTCATGCTAGATTCGAATAAGCATCTGGAAAATGAATCAAACATGCTGGAAGTCGCTGTCATACAGTGGTTAAATAAGATCGAGTTTAGAAAAGACGAGTTGCTGCAACAAAGTGCACTGATGACTTCGTCTCAAGACAGCCACAACCATACTGTAAGTAACACCAGCTGTCAAGAAAGGTCTACTGGTGCTACAACGCCCCAGGAACGCAACATTCGGGTTCGACGCCCGCTACTCGAAGTCCCTACCTTCTCAGGGAATTATAGGGGCTTCAGCACCTTTTGGTCAGAATTCGAGTCGCTCATTCAAAGCGATGACGACTTACAGTAATGGCAAACTTTTTTTGAGCGCAGAAGAGTAGAATGAAAGATGGCATGAGTACTTTCAAAACACCCTTAACCAGCCTAAGGCAAAATAACATTATTATTCTGGTTTACATATACAAGCCATATATGTACTTTCAGCCATGTCCATATATGTACGTTGACTTACTGTCATGAGCTGATGGAGCCGACCAATGAGTATGACGTCAACGCTGGCAGTATAACTCCAGAAGAGACAGCCGAAGCCTTACGGAACAGGAGAGCGCCTGGCATGAATGAGATCTCAGCAGATTCATTAAAGGTGGCAGAACGATAGTGGAGAAGCTCATGTAATTACTATATAACCGTTGTTGAAATGCAGGTGTTCCAGGGGACTGGAAGAAAGGTGTGATTGTAAAGCTACCTAAACAAAGAAAGTTGTCGTATTGTGAAAATCGGAGAGGTGCCACGCTCCTTTCAATTTCCTGTTTAATTGCCCGTTTTCCAGCTCGAAGTGACCTCGTTGATGTGATCTAAGAAATGCGAAACGTGAACGAGATTGGATGAAACATTCAAAAGAAACTTTCGGAACTGTGAGTTAGATAATATTGGCTCACAAGCCAGCGCCGAGAGCGTAGGACCAGGAGAGCCGAGCCGGTGCGCCGGCCAACGATGAAAACTACGTGCACAAGATCAGGATGAATTGCTCCAAGTCGACATGGTAATTGATGAAAGCTGCCAGGACAATTCGGATACAAATGGTGCTATTATAACAATGGGCTCACGTCTGCCTGTCTATCTGCCTCTGCGTCTACCTGCCAGCTTGCCTGTATGCTTGCCCGCCTATCTGTCTGTCGACTGTCAGTCGCAAAAAATATTACCCGAAAAAAGCACCAAGAGGACACATAGGTCAAGAGTGGGATGGGATGGACATTGGACAAGATTAAGACAGCACATGAGCTCAGCTACGCTACTCCCACGGGGGGAACGCATAACTCGATTCAACGGAAGCGTGTTGGCCAGAGAAGAAATTGAAGAAATGAGCAATAGCGTGGGAGCAGATGAAGAATTTCGAGGGAGCGATTTGCGCTGAGATTGGTGGAGCCGTCATAACTCTGCTCAAAAACGTTTTAGATTCCAAAAACAAGTGCATATTGCTATCGAAGGGAGGATGGGCAAAACCTCAAAGCAGACGAGGCCTCCACTGAGATGGAAGTAGCTAGGGTCAAAGATTTACAATTAAGTCCAAAGACGTATCATGTACTAGGTCATCATAACTAACTACCTATGCAACCATCATCATATCAGTATAAATCTCGTTCGATTCTGTCTGCCTATTTGGCCCAAAATTTGGTATCACTTATCGGGGTAGCTCAAGTCTGGGAAGATTGGCGCCGTGTATAGAAGGGGATGAGATGAGAGTCACGTTTGCGAAATCTCGTGTTTACCACGGCGAGATTATGCAAGTTCGCATATCCGAAAATTGCTCGCCATCAGTGTTACGTGACCCATATCCGAAACCCTTATGGCATAACCGTCTTTCGTAGCGCCCACGTGATCGCTGAGGTCACCTGCGACAACTATCCATCGAGCAGATTCTAGAAAGTGTCCTTGGTTTGCTCGGAGCATCCAGTCTGTGGGGCATACGCTGAGAAGAGATGGTATTTTTGGCGTTCGATGACTACCACGATCTTCATTAGGCGGTCATCGAAGCGTTTCACGCTTATTATCGAATCACGGAACCGTTCAGATACTATTATCCCGACGCCGTTTGTGGTTTCGGGGCCACCACAAAGAACGGCTCTGAAGCCGAGGCCAATGTCCCTCGACTTGCAGCCTAGAGCTTCTGCTAACTCGTACAAGCGTCAGTCTGTCAAAATTTAACGTCGCAACGCGGGCATTCCAAACGTTGCGTGGCTTTCGGACTAGCTTAGTTGCCCCCGATGCCGTCCTTGGACCGGAGACCCTCGCATACTTTTCACACTCACCGGGCCTTGCGAATGCGCGTCGGCTCACGCTGCGCGTCGGCTATTGCGGACGCCGTAGCATTACATCGAAATTCTTAAAGCGACATTAACATTTTTGATGTGACTGGGGTGTTCGTAGGCCGGCCTGTCACAGGGGCCTGTCGCCTGCATTCGAATGTATGTGGTCAGCTCCGCCCACAGAGTGCGCATTTTTCAGGGGCACCCCTTGGAGGAACGGACTTCGCCACCGATAATGGGCCAATACATCAATGCCCTTATTACGAAACTTCCACAAACTATCTCAGAGGCTGTGGAAGAGGAGAGACGGGAACGTAGCTTAGTAATATATGGCATACCCAAATCAGCCCACGAACGTCCACATTCCTAAAAACAGCGGGAGGTTGGAGCCAAGGTAATCGAGATTTCGGATGTCCTAGGTGTGGAATGAGGTCTGCTGAAGTTTACCGCATGGGTGAACTAGGGGGTCCCCATCTACGTCCAGTGAAATTGGTTGTGCCGGCAAGTCATTGGATCACAGCTATCTCTAACAGCCATCGTCTGCGCAGCTCGAGTTGGTCCAATGTCTTTGTCCGCCGCAGTTTGACCAAGGAAGAACGTGATCGCGAGTTCCACCTGAGGGAAGAGTGCAGGGCTCGGAATAAGCAACTGGGTCATCGAGAATGGGTTGTGTACCGCGGTGAGTTAAGTCGTTTTGACGAGCTCCGTAAATCTAGGATGTCGGAAAACGCCTAACTCGGAACGGTACACGGCAGGCAATCAAGAGTTTTCTTATGAATTCAAGAAGCCCAGGCAATAAACTTAGTCAGTTACAGTTTTTCGTCGATAAACACAGCTCTAAACTCGTTTTTATCACCGAAACATGGCTGTCTTTAGAATTTCTCACTCACTCACTCACTCGCTCACTGAGCGTGTCACTCATCCGACCCGGGGAAAATCAATTTTAGATTCAGTAATTTCTAACATACTCATCATCAAGGACTAATACGTGTCCCTCCGCTGCATCTGATCATTGCGTTGTCTCATTTAATGTCTCCGTTTTAATGAATGAACCAAAACACCTTCCCCTGCCGAATTTCACGGAGGTGGATTATGGTGCAATTTCATATTACCTATCTTGCATAGATTGATGGGTGGCTTTCGAGGGCTCCGCTGACGACTTGTATAGAAGATTTTGTCGTATTCTATACACTGCTTTTGCCCGTTTCATACCTCTTGAACCCTCGAAAGATTCGAGAACATGGTATCCAAGATCCATATTCAATTTAAGACTCAAAAAGCTCGCCTCTTTCACACTTTACAGGAAGATCCTCCTTCAATTCTCGTCCATAGAAAAGTGTGCAATGAGCTTGATTATCACCTGAAAAGATTCCTAGCCTATAGAGAAAAGCGAGCCACAACTAGTGCGACTAAGAAAGCAGTCTTTGCTCTAATGAAAAACAATTTGAAAACACGGCCAACAACACCGGTTCTCGAAGATAGTGCTGGTGATTTGTGCATTACAAATGTTGAGCGCTGAGCGCTGCGGCGCTTGCAAGTTGTTTGCGTCAGTTTTTACAACGCCTCTAGTCAGTTCGGATGAACCCTCAGAGGATGACCTTCTACTAGTAGATTTTTGCTCTGATATCACTATAGCTCCCAGCGAAGTATACAGAGTTCTAAAATCGTTCGAAAGTTCTTGTTCATCGCCGTACGATGGCATCCCTCAAATAGTATATAAAAGATGCGTCTCCGTCCCGTGTAAATCCATTTGTACGATACTGAATACCTCTTTGATGTTCGGAGAATTTCCTAAGATCTGGAAAGAATCTATCATTACAGCTACTCCTAAGACATAAAATGCGAACGTGGTCTTCTCTTTCCGCCCTATCAGTACTACTTCACCAGCAGCCAAAGTTTTGGAAAAAGTGGTACGTGATAAACTTGCAACTCACTTTCTCAAAAACATGTTAGTACCTTTGCAACAACATGGATTGGTGGAAGGCGCTTCTACAAGTACGCTGATGGCTGATTGCTTGTTCGACTGAAGCTTGGCTGCTAATAAAAGCCAAGGTGTAATTGTAATATATTTTGATTTATCAAAGGCTTTTTATAGAGATAATATCAGTAAGCCTCTCTCAAAAATAAGGCAATTGGTGTCTCCGGAGTAATGTTCAATTGGATTCAGTCATACCTAAGTATTAGACATGTGTGTTAAGGTCAGGAACTCCAGAGGTTTTCAGAATCATTTGTGTACGAGTGGTGTTCCTCTCGGTGATGTACTTTCACCCCTACTGTTCTTGGCATACACGTATGATTTACCAAAATATCTGATTAAACACCCCATGGTTAACGTATCTACACAGATGACATCAAAGTGTATGGTGTATATGACCAGGATAGCAAGGGGATTATTCATAAGGCTCTAACACAACCCACCATTAACATGATGGATTGGACTACGGCTTGGGATATACCTGTGAACCTCGCTGAGACAATGGTACTGCATCTTGGGAATGCTTATAGGATTCCGTACACGTTAGGCGATACAACTCTGCTTGTTTCTGAAGACGTCAAAGATCTTGGGTTCCACGTCAGCTCAGATCTGAGCTTCGAGCACTACATCAATATTGTCGTGCAAAAAGCATTCAGGGTCTTTTTCAGGATTTTCAGAGACGTTCATAACAATAGCGTCTCACTGTTTCTGAAACTTTATCGATGCTATGTTCTTCCGATATTAGAGTATGAGTCACAGCTCTGGAGCCCACGAACTAGAAACCTTCAAGCGAAAATAGAGAAAGTATAGACAACCTTCACAAGAGTATTGATGTACAGATTTTATCCGAGTCTCACGTACCCTGCAAGCATGCCTGATTACAGAGAACGTCTACAGCGGCTTAAGCTGAAGACGGTTCTCTATAGACGGGCTTTCAGTGACATCGCCTTCAGTTTCAAACTTTTCCGGGGCGAACTAAAGCTCAAGCCGAGCAAGCACTGGGTGTTTAGGCCCTGCCGGGGACGTACTAGAATGCTCTCCATAACCTGTAATAAATTAGCCAAGAAACAGTGCAACAGGATTAACTGGTCTTTTTTCTTCCGTAGTGCGAAGTGGCTTCAGCTGCTACCTGCTTAGATCCAAGAGGCTCAAAGCGTTGGTGTTTTCAAGAGAAAGTTGAGGGAAATGGATCTTTGTTAATACTTGGCATCCTGGACTTCTAAGAATTTCGATAAATGTCAGCTTGTTTCCAGCAATCCCCGCCTTCCAGAAATGTGCATCGATCGGCTCAGAGGGAAGACAGTGATATGTGTTTTTTGTTTTCCGTTTTGTTTGTTTTGTTTGTTTTTTTTTTGCTTTCATTTTTATCTCACATCTTCTGCGATGTTAAGTTACTTTTGTTCTGAATTTTTGTACCTTACGCATTTGGTGAAGTTCTTTAGAAAGGTTGACCGTGATGTGGTACTATTTGCCAAGATCTCGAGAGAATCTTAAAGGTAGCCTTACAAGGGCGGGTCTGAAGCTGAACTGTCAGGGCTGGGAAATACTTAACATCCAAAAATTCGGTTTTGAATTCCATATACAGGGTGACCCACATGAAGTGTGGCGCAGAAAACTAGCATCAAAATTATACAAATCAAACCAAATAGGAAACATTTACTCGTATACAATCATCACTAAATTGTAAACAACATATCACATCTCGCATGCAGAATGACCATATCTCGCTGTAATGCAAGCATCCAACCTTTTTGGAAGTTTTCAAAAATGCGCGCAATCACTTTCATCCCACGTCTCTACAAGAGAGCTTTTTTCTTCAGAGGATCCGAAGACCTGTTTTTGAGAGCGTAGGCTCTTTGCCCCAGAATTGTTCATACATAAAATCCAAAGGATTAAGATCGGGAAAAGATCGGGAAAAAGGTCAAACCTGCTTTGCCCCAAAAACCTGGAAGTGTGGGTTCACAACACTACAGCATCTTCTTTGTGCTGTGGGCTGGTGCCCGACCCCACGAAAGGTTCAGCTGACGTTCATCGCGTTCCTTTCCGCCCGAGGAATTACCGCATCCTCCAGCCCAGGAGCCCATAAGTTGATTTTTTTTATTGCCCGTCACACTTCATATGGGTCACCCTGTATATATATATATATATATTTATATATATATAATACATATATATATGAACATATACATATTTCATTCTCTCTGGGAGTGGTGTTATCCCTAGCGCCATCCGCCTATTGAGTTTCATAGACCGAATCTTGAGTGTAACTACTTTCTCATTAATTTGAACAAATCTTGACCAACCGATTCAAGATTGACTCGATTATGTCGTTGATGTTTTACTTCATGTTGATGTTTTTTTGTTATAGCGCACCAAAATAAAATGCTGCGTGCATCAAAATAAAATAAAATATGTATATATGTATGTATATATGTATGCATGTATGTATATATGTATATATGTATGTACGTATATATGTATATATGCATATATATATATATATATATATATATATATATATATGACATACGTGTGCTGCACTACCACAGCATAGGAAAAAGTACAATAGTTCCCGCAGGGAATCATGACACTGGGCATGAAGTGCAGGTCGCATTTTTTCCTTTCCTTTTGTGAGAAATCGACTTCGGTTAATGTCATTCCCAAGTTGAGTATACCGTTGAACTTAGTTCTTCTGTCTTAAGTCTTCAAAGTTCAAAGTCTAGTAGTTTCGATTCCTGAATTTGCTATAGCATTCCAAACTCTATCGGTATACCTAGGTTTCCATTAGAAGTTTTATAAAAAGTTGGAACCCTTTCCTGGTCAGACGTTTATTGATAGCCCTAAAGAGATCGATAATCGCACATTACATGCTTTTCAATCGACAACTGAAAAAAACATTATGCTGAGACCTCAGCATCCACAGAACGTGGGCAAAAGGTGAATCATACGCAACATGTGGCTTCATAGGATTTACAATTGAAAAGCAGCTAAAGAATTGGATGCTTTACGTTTCCTGGGAAAATGCTGCAAAAGGGAAAAAAAGAGGATATTGCCCAAAGAGTTCTCCTCAACATCACTTCACAGAGCAACGTTTTCATGTCCATATATTGCCCAGATGAGATGCTTTACAATGACCATTTACGGATCTCCGGTAGTGCCAGCTCAATCGTTCACTAACGACGACCCTAAGCTATAATGAAAAGCTCACTGCGATATACGCTTGTAAAAGGAAAAACTAACACTTCTACGCGAACAAATAAAAGTACAGTGGAATACAAAAATTCACTGAGAGAGCGATCACAACTATGCCAATAAATATTCTGATCATAGTAGTCACTTTTCAATAGAATTGATACCCTTTCGGCTCGGCTTCAGACTTCTACCGGTCCGTGATGCTGCGGGTAATTTTGTTTCTTCGCACTCAATTGTAGGCTGCCGGATAAGAGCATGAGCCGAGGTCACCTTTGATACCGGCGATTTGCTCAAACTTTTTGGTATTGATGATTTCATGGTATTGATGATTTTTGCCTGAAATTATCTCGCATTACGAGGAATAAGTTACTGGTGGAATCAAAGCCATTTGGAGAATACGCTCAGCATACATAAAAAAACATTAACAAAAAATTCTTACGTCTTTTACGAGCCTCATTGGTGTTGACTGTACTGCTGTCTTTTGAGTGGCACTAGTCAACGGCGCATCTTTGATCATTGGTTTGACTACGGATTTCGGCTTCTCTGGAGTCTGAACAGTTCGACCTAACTCTAAGAATATGGTCGATATATTTCTTCAAAACTGCGTATTAACCCATCAAAATCGTACTTTTGTAGGTGAAGGACCAGGGTCCGGAAGTTCAGCAGTCTTCGCTTCATCAGCATTCATTATCGTATGCGTGCCTTGACGTTCTAAACGGCCCTAAAAGTCATATTTCTCACAACATAATTAGATTGGCTTGAAATGACCCGTTTCACCAAATAACAGAGAAGAATTAAGAGTAGGTAGAGTCGAGTACAGGATGGGCCAAAATTATGAACAGCGCTACAGCGCGCGCTGACGCTCATAGCAAATTTTTTGTGTGTTCGTGACAATTCGTTTGCTCTCTTCCATTTAACAAGGTAGACTACAATACCACCTTTCTAATGATACTAAACTTTTGGAAGATTTTGAAAGTAATGTAAGCCTCATTACCCCGTGACTCAATCGTCGCTTTGCATTTACAAGCACTTTTAGGACGATGCATGTATAGACGAGTTAGCGTAACAAGGCAGGTGGTACACTCAACTATAAGACGCTTTCGAGAGTTGGGAACATTTGCAGATAGGAGTGGTAAGCCTGAGAGGCCTGCGGTTATATTAGGTTGATGCATAATTATTGCGGATTTTTTTTTTCAACAAATTTTATTTAACGAAACGATAAAAATTCCTAACGAAAACATGTTCATATAATTACTCCGAAACTCATCCACCATCTACTTCAAGCACTGCTTCCCATTGGCTGATAGTCGAATTCCAAAAGCGAATAGGTTTTGCTCCTTGGGGCGATCCACGCCTTGACATGGGCCATCAAGTCATCCAAATCGACCTAAGTTCTATTTGCTAGCCTTTTTTTCAACGAACGGTTGACGAGATAATCCATAAAAGCTCCTGCTGGTACATATGGCATATTTGGAAGCAGACCCCATTTTTTGGTTGGCTTTGGTTGGTTGTCCCATCGCCGAAAAGTTACTGAGATCGCTGAATGACTCTGTCACCTCCCAACCTTTCTCGAAGTACAGGGTGCGGCAAAAGTTCTGGCAACGGTAAACATGATCGTAAAAACGGTCAAATCGGTCGATTCATGATACAACTCCAACAGCATTTATCAACAGCTATATAGATCACGAAAACAAACTTGTTCTCGAACTAACCTCCTTTTGCGCGAATATAGGCTAAAAGTCTCCTAGGAAATGGGTCGACGGCGGCACGGAGGTAGTCTCCGTCCAAATCCTCCCATGCTTCAGCAAGGGTTGCACGTAGAGCATGCTTAGTAGAGCAGGCTTTCCTCTTAAGAACTGACCTCACAGAATAGTCCAATGGATTCAGGCCTGGTTTGTTTGGGGGCCAATCGTCCGACGAGATGAAGACTGGGAAGTGCGTTGCGCACCAGCCCTGTACCACATTGTACCTGTGTGCTGGAGCTGAGCCCTGTTGACAAGTCCATGTCCGGCTGCCGAAATGGGATTCAGCCTCAGGGAGTAAATCCTCCTCCAACATGCCTTTTAGGTAGGTCTTGCTATCAACATTGACTCCTTTCCCCAAGAAAATCAGGGACATCTTGCCGTCCGATGTGATTGCCCCAAAAACCATCAACGGCTTGGGGTGTCCAGATCGCTGAGCAGTCCCTCCATGTTGGCCGGCTTCTGCAGGGCTTCCCGCTATCATCCTATCGTTTTGGATGCTCAGGAATTGATCTGTTGAAAACAGGCATTCGTCAGTGAAAAGGATGACGCTGTGCCGTGCCTGCGGAAATCGCTTTAAACGCTCCCCAAATCTTTTGGGCCTAGTTTTTTTCATACGCTTAGTCAGCATGTGAGCTTCTCTGATCATATAAGGGCGAAGTCGAAGGTGGCTGTTGACAATCTTTCCGACAGATCGAGCAGAAATTCCTACCTCAAGAGCCGTTCATCTTTTGGACCTACGAAGGTGGCGGCGGATTTTCTCTCAAATGATTTTCACGATTTCCTTTGTCGTTGCATTCTTCGGTCTTCCATTTTTAAGCTTGTCCTCCATACTTTCTGTCGCCTTGTACCTGTTAACGTCGTTGTACACGGTTCTTAAGGGAATCTGGAGCTGTTTGAAGATGGTCTTTGCCGTGCATTCAACCAGGTAGAGGTGCAGGATGGAGGGCCGTTGGTCTTTGCTTGTCACTATTCTGTAAAATGGCATATTCAAGAACGGCCAGTTTATGGAATGTATAGAAGAGGACTTGCAGTAAATAGTGGCACAGATCCTGTCGAGATTGAAGGCCTCATTTTTTATAGAGAACTTGAAACGGGTCTTTGCCAGAACTTTTGCCGCACCCTGTAGTAGAGTCTAACTTCGCCAAGATGCGTATGTTGTAGAGGAAGTCAAGTAGATCATTTCTAGAAAAAACCCTAACTCAATATTCAAATTCTATCAAGAGAAAAAAAGCCGCGAAAGAATCCGCAATAATCATGCATCAACCTAATATTTAGGAGTGTTAAGGAAGCAGAGTGGAAGTTTTACGTAGCAGCGAAATTCATTCTGTGCCCAAAATGGCTAAATGAATGGATATTTCATGCATAAAGTTTTCGGCGCGAAACCGTAAAGTGCACAGCAAGGCCTTTATGCGATCAGAAAGTTTTTCCCCCAGAAAGCAGGCTAAAACGAAGAAAACGTTGACCCACAAAATGTGTTCCGCCGCATCCGAAAAATTTGTCGTGCGAAATTCCTGTTCAACGACGAGAAGATATACACGGTGAAAAGGGTGCTCCCTAAGCAGGGTGAAAAGACTCGTATGAAGCTGAAAGAAATGGAATTGATGCAGCGCTAGGCTCACCGACTTTCTGCGATAGCCTTTGCGAGCATTGCCGCTGAGGCAGAAATACCGTTTACTTCTGTAAATTCAGGAGTGAAAGCTAGTTTGGTGGCCTGTTCGATTCCGTGGCGCGCAGTAGAACACTTCAGCGATTCAACCTGGACATGTTGTGAAGATGAAGCTCCTGACCGCGGATCAGAAATTCTTCAGAAATTACGTAAAAGGGGTTCCCTGACCTCATAACTTTCTATCAGTGACCACTTGACCTGAATCCCATGGATGTCTCAGTGTGTCAGCCTTTGAGATGAAAGCATCCGTTAGCCCAAACAGGAAGTGAAATAATCTCGGAAATGCCTTGCGAAATTCCGGATTCAACTTGGTGATCTTAGTTGCATGCAACCGTCAATGCCGTCCATCGTCGTCTCTGGCGTTGGGTGAAAGCAGAAAGCAACAGATCTCAGTTTCTGTGTAATATTTTGATAAGAGATGAGTAATCACTTTCCTAAAATTGGTTTGCTTTACTGGCCTTCTACCCGTTTTCGAGGATGTGATGTCTGTGTAATCATAAGCATACATGTTCGACTCTCGATAAATCTTGGCATAGTTTTGCATTAATTTTATAAGATTTTAATAAAACCTGCTGCCAAGATGGTAAATAAATTCTTATCAACTTACGTTTCGGCGTTAACGCCATCTTCAGAGTTGGAAACCTAAAGATAATCGCTATCCATCTCTCATCCAACAATTCAGCTTCAAAAACCGGTTCCCTAGGCCTAATGTTTCCAAATGGGCATGATAACCCTTAAAACATCTAACCCACCTCCAACAACAACCGGTCGTTCAGATGACCGCCGCTAAACTGACCCATAGGGACTTGGGGTAGCTTTAGATGATATGCCCTATCCCTCCCGCCGTGATACCGGAGGATATAAACCCCACAGAGGTCAGAGAAAGGCGCGAGTTCACTAGCTGCGGCTAGGCACTCGTCCTTCATATTCATTTTTGGAGACCTGGCGTTTATGAAAATGCTTCAAATGTTTTCCGCGCCGAAGTGAATGGTTCTCGTAACAGAATCATAATAATAAGGAATCAGGCGGGAGGGATAGGGCATATCATCTAAGGCTACCCCAAGTCCCTATGGGTCAGTTTAGCGGCGGTCATCTGAACGACCGGTTGTTGTTGGAGGTGGGTTAGATGTTTTAACGGTTATCATGCCCATTTGGAAACATTAGGTCTAGGGAACTGGTTTTTGAAGCTGAATTTTGGAAAGAGGGATGGATAGCGACTATCTTTAGGTTTCGAACTCTGAATAAGGCGATAACGCCGAAACGTAAGTTGATAAGAACTTATTCACCATCTTGACAGCAAGTCTCATTAAAATCTTATAAAATTAATGTGTAATCATAATTTTAGCACACCCTGTATAAAAAATGTGGGCCCATGTATGCTCTGAGAAAGACCACGAGTCCGAATCCTGCCAATTCGAAACCATTCACTGCGAAAATTGCAAAATGGTGTCATACCAGCGTAGGGTCCATGTCGACAGAGCAACTGATGGAAAAGCCTACCTACTCACAATAACCACCATCAAAGTCTCTGAAGGAACCAGTAACAGCTAGGACGGCGCTCGGAAATAGGACACAAAACTCACTTCCTAGCTCTGTGGCCACCCTATAGACTACCTCAGTATAAACAGTCGGTTTGGACTGAGACTCGCAGGGGAACCCAAGTATTTCATACACACTAGAAAGGAATGAAAAATGAGAATTCGTGTCAAACGAAGCGCTATGCCAATAGCAATGCCGAACACTTTCGAAGACTGGCCCGCTGTCAACAAGATCGGCTGTCGATACATGGCTGTGCACCAGTAAGGGGTCAGGTAAGGCAACGATATCCGTGAGTGTACCTCAAGCTGGCTGCCACAAGGGTGGAAAGAAGGTAGGTCTAGGCGAGCCTTTAATAAAACTTAACGATGGTGTTGGATTAATTCTGGAGTGTCACATTGGCAGTGAACGGATGGACGTGGAAATGGTTCAGAAAGTAGGGGAATAGAAGTTAAATGGGGGCCGACCATGTGATGAAAAGATTGTTCCACCACACCAAGCCAAGATTCTGCCCCTCGAAAAATCGGCTGCCCAGCACAAGCCTATCGTAGTGGACATAGTCATTGAGCTTCGCAAGAAAGCAAGGCTGAGGACGATTCCGGAGGTGGAGGCTGCGGAACAGAGTGAAGCCCCTGAGCGGATACTGAAACACAGGGTAGCGAATGCTGGTTTCCCAAATCCTCAAGAATTGATCCATTGGATGTGGAGCACTGCACTGGAGGTCATCTTGCAGCGTGCAAAAGCAGCATGGCTCTGGAACGATGAAGCTCAAAAGTCAAATAAAATAAAGAGGCGTTTAAGCGCTGACGAAAGACGGGCGTTTCAAAGGATTCAGCTGTATATAAAGCTGCACGAGAAAGGGGACGTAAAGAACACCGATTGTGCAATCCCCGAAAACTGAACCGAGATCAAATGAAGAACTCCTAAGTGGAAAGAGAATATTGGGTTAGGGGCGAAGAATTCTCAGACAGCAATATAACATAGAATTTGGCCATCTATTATAGTAGCAAGGAAGATAAATGTTGGAAAAAGCGACCAGTTTGATTGATGCTTATTGGAGGCATGGAAGACAATCGAAGAGCGCGGGATCAGGGGGCTAACACGATTCCCGAGCACTATGACCACTGGAGGAAGTATCACAAATGCGTGGAGGAGCAATAAGAAATAGTCCATATTCACGGAACATATTTGTTGCCGTGAAATCAGGTTGATGCTCACAATAATTAGAATGTCGAGAGGTGTGTCGACACAAATATGAAACAATTGTCTCACAAAGTTGGCAATTTATGGACAGAACTTCAAACCCGCCCTTGTGCTTTCCAGGCACCGGGCTCTTTATCCAATCACTACCGAGACCACGCCTGCGATCGCCTTCTTATTGGCTTGTATGCCATAGCTTCTCAGCACGCACACTACAACGTGTTGAGCCGGCCGGTCAATATCAGCACAGAACCGTTAAGCTGTAAGCTGTACCTAATAGAACTTGTTTCGACTTGATATTTTCTTCGACCGATGCCCAAGTCTCACAAGGTTGGCGGTTTACGGATATAACTTCAGCCTCGGACGAGACTCGAACCGGTATTTGTGCTTTCCGGGCATAGTGCTCTTTATCCCTCACATTACCGAAAGTGCTGATAAGCTATGGCATATAAGCCATTTAGAAGGCGAGGGCAGGCGAGATCTCGGTAGTCTCACTTTAACACCTACCATCAATGTTTCCATCCCGCCTCCGCACTTCTACGAGGTTTGAAAGCTCTAGCTATTCCGGTAAGCGAAAAGAGAGGCGAGTTCGTGTTTATGCCACGAAATCTAGACGTTGCCATCACACAAGCCCACCTAGGGGATGAGACCCTTTACAAGCCATCATCCGAGGGGAAATACAAATCACAGTACCGCCGTTCGAGCACGTTTGGTTGGACATGGCACGTAGAGCATATTTACCTAAATCACTAATCACACGTTTAAACGGTGGCCTCCCTGCCTGCTCTCTTCTCTATGTCCTCATAAAAACGCATAAACTTCCACCTAACACCCTGTCGTCCCTCGATCTCTCGGATTTTAAAGGTCGCCCCATCATAAGCAACATAGGAGGTCCTACCGATAGGATATCATGGCCGCTTAACCTCGTGTTGACCAAATTATTATTAAGGTGTTCATAACTCCCGTTGGCCATTTGTAAACCGTTGTGATTTTGCATAATGATTTCGCAATACTGAAAATACTCGCGATGGGCTACCTTCTGAGTTAGCTAGCTCTAAATTTCCTTTCCTGCTCTTCCCACAGTAAAGAAGTGAAGATGAGTGACAGTAACGACCACCGCCGATGTTTGCTGGACTACAACAACCCGGTCATCTCTAGACGTCAGGTCACGACCAGGAAGCGTTAGCAGTTTGGTGATAACACCCCTTCTAAGAACTGGATGTCAAAATGGTGGACTCGCTCCACCAATGAAAACTATGTCATCGAAGATATGCCGAGGTCCGGTAGCCCAGCCACCGTCGATCAACAAGGCATTTTGGATGCCCTGGAGGATGAACCGACGTCATCCTTGCGCGACTTAAGCAAGGTCACACAGGTACCCCGTTCCACCATCCACAAAGTATTTATTGAATCTGGCAAGGTGCCGAAGAAGCGTCGAGTTGTCCCTCACCTCACGCCGGCACAGGCAAGGAAGCGGGTTGAGGTGTGCAATGACAACCTCAGACTCAGAGGCATGAGGAAGATTCTGGACTCCCTCATTTGCCACGATGAGAATTGGGTCTACTACTCTAATCCTGCCAACAAATCGGTTTGAATGGATTTCGATGCGCGCCCGTCAAGCCGTGCAAGGAGAAATATGCATGGAAAGAAGGGCCTTCTGACATTCTGGTTCTCTCGCCACGGCGTCGTCCACTACAGCATCCTACCCAACAATGCCACAGTGACGGCAGAGACCCTCTTCGAAGAATTGCAGGAGTTCAAGGTGAAAGCTGCCGCCTTGTCCTAGGAACTTGCAAATTCGTGGTTGCTCTGGGACAACGCGCGCCCCCACAAAGCGAGAGATACTCAGGCCTTCCTGGACAGGCTGGGCATCAAGACGGTCACGCAACCACCGTATAGCCCGGACATCAGTCCATGCGATTACCACATCTTCCGGTCCATGCAAAATTTCTTGGACGGAAAACAGCTGAAAAACGAGCGCGACCTCGAGGACGTGATCGAGGACTGGGGCGAGTCGCGGCCGGCCGGCTTTTGGGAGGATGGAGTTGCCTCTCTACCCGATCGTTGGCGAAAGTTGGTGGGTATGCATGGAGATTATATTATGGACCAGTAAATTCAACTTGGTGAGTTATTGTCATCTCATTCAAAAGTTCGCGAGCTTTTATTCCAACAAAATGAACAGCAAACAAGGTAAAAAGCTAATATTCTGGTATTCCGTCGGGTAGGCTCCATCATTGTTGACGACGCTCTCCCACCGTCCACGTAGCACCTGGACACCAAGTAGCTTCTTTCCTTCAACATGTGCAGATGAAATGCTGTTAATGTCCATTTCGGCGATCGACCAGTTGTCAAAGCGTTTGCCACTTCGACGTATCTTCATTTGACCGAACCAGTTGAAGTTGCACGGCTGGAGCTCGGGAGAATACGGCGGTTGAACCTAGGTTTCAATATCATTTTCTTCAAAAAACTGCTGCACAATTCGAGATGGCTGGAGCTTGGCACTGTCATGAGTGATAATTGCCCTCTTGAAGTTATGTGCTGCCATCCAATTGTCGGTATTATCGTCGTGAAACTGGCAATACACTTCAGAAGTGACGGTCATTTTTTCAGGACCGAGTCGCCAGAACGCCACGCACCAGAAATCCATTGCCATGATGAGCATCCACTTGGAACCACGTGACTCTTTATGAACAAATTCGGGCGGTTCCTCGTCGGCGTCCATCCAAATCCGACGCTTATGACTTTCGGGCTCAGTGTACAAACCCACCCATGTTTCATCTATAGCCAACATTCGTTTCAAGAGTCGTGGGTGACGTCGGTGGCGGAGAGGATTGTTTCTATAGGCATCAGTTCGGTTTCGGACCTGTGCTTCTGTAAGTAAATGAGGTACCCATACACACATCTTCTTGGCCATCTTCAATTCTTTGGACACAACTCGGCCAACGGTAGTAGTAGGAATGCCGGTCTCGCGGGCAAGTTCGGCAATGGTGCAGTCTCTGCGCTCAGCCATTCGACGCTTGATTTCAGCCATTCGTTCTTCGTGTGCGGAGTGGACAATGTGAGCACCACCTCGGCCCTCACTTGTCTCCGTTCTTCCTTCTTTGAACATTCGCACCCATTTCTGCACATTATGCTTGAAGAACTCCGTCCCGTCCATTTGTTGATTGAGCTCACGATGAATTTGAGCGGCGGATTCTCCTTGTGTAGCGCCCCATTTGATAATTTCGCGTTGATCCTGTTCAGTAATACTTCTTTTCAAATTGTCAATATTTTCTGCTGCAGTCATGATGTCGAAATCGGGCAGTGTCGTAGCTGACGGTCCTCGCTTCTGATCAAAACGCTGTGGATGGCGACAGCCTCCTTCATAATCCCTCCATCCCTCTGGATGTCTGCGAACTTTTAAATGAGATGACCTAATATCTTTACAAACTTTGAAAAAACGAATGGACAACGAACTTTATGGACTCCCTAATAACATTTATCCCCACCCACCTCAGTAACACCAGGAGCTTCCTCGACCAACTGTGGGAGACTCGCTTCAGGAGAAATCACGTCATAGAATCGTTTGATGTGACCTCTCTCCCTTAAACGGGGACGAGCTTTTGTGTGAACATGCGTTTTCCATGAATATGTATGGCCTCTCTGTCTCCCAGGTGATGACTGGTCGAGGAATGCCTTGACTGCTCTATATTCAGGTGGTCCGGTCAATACTTCAGGCAAGTCAGGGAATCAGCCATGGCCAGCGGCTGGCGCCAGTCATTGTCTACATGTCAAAAATAAAGGCCCGTTTTGGATCGCCGGCCTGTGCTCTATTGCCGTTATGTAGACGACTGTTTTGTCACCTGCCCAACTCAGAAGGAAATGGACAGTTTCGAGCTGCCTAACACCAAAGCTGAAAATATCAGATTCACGCGAGAAAAGCCCAAGGACGCATGGCTGCATTTCCTCAACATGCAAGTTTAGCTTGAACGAGATCTCCCAGGACGAAATGGTATAAGAACCCATCAGCAAGTATAACCTGGTCCATTTTAGGTCAGCGCATCCTCTCAAAACCGAGCAGACCATCACAGCAAACATGTTTAGAACAGCAAAATAGTCTCATCAGGTGATCGCAAAGTGGCAGAATCGGTGGAGCCCGATCAAGAGGTGGCCATCACTAATGGGTATCCTTTGAAGGAACATTGCTTCTGCAAGCCCCCCTCCCCTGTAGCAGACCACATGAGCATACAAACGGAAGTTCGTAGAAGGTGACTTTTTGCCTTCCCTTCGTATCGAACTCCGTCAGTTCTGACGTGAGAACGGCTCTGCGCAAGTGTGGCCTTGACAAGGCGAGCGTGGTCGAGGTTCCTCCTACAAACCTCGGGAATAAGAGATTCAAAATCGTTTGTATGACCGTCTCTGCATAACCTCCATTGTGCCACCTGTCCCAACGGGGAGGGGGGGGGGGGGGGGGGCACGAACTGCATGCCGTCAGGAGTGATCTATTTGATCACTTACGAGCTCTGCGGGGTCGAATACTTAGGTGAGGCCCATCTGCCTTTGATATGAAGGATCAAGGAACACCTAGCTGCTCTGAAGAAACCAAGGCCCGAAACCCCCTCGGAGACCATCGTAGGCAATGCCACGAGGTTGTAATACGTAGAGTTTGAAGTCTCCGTCAGGGTTTTGATGCGGGAGCCCGCGACCTCCGCGCGCAAAACTTTGAAAGCGTTCTGGATCTGCGCAAAAGACCCCAAAACTAACCGGAAAGACGAATGCCTGGCCACAACAAATGAACTCGCCCCGTTTCTCGACTTGTGTGGGTTACAACAGTCACAGGCTTCAAGTAGAGGGTCAGGTCACCCGGAGCCCACCCGTTGTCGAAACGTTTAAATTGGCAGTCTGAAGGGTGATCCTCATACCATCTTCTCTATTTCCAAGGTGGGTTCCCAGTTGTGGTTTACGAGACACTTTTAGATATCTGTAGGTTATACTTGAACTAACTGAAGTTTGAAATGTTGTTCTATATTGATGAATCTCAAATGCTTTCTGGCTTCCAGGCCCTGACGAAGGCGACAACGACGAAACGTTGGCCAAATGAAGAGTTATATCATCTTGGCCGAGGTTATAAAAAAACAACTATATACCGAGATTCATACCATGACGAGATTTATCGGAAGTCGATCATAGTAACTTTTGAAAGCTCTAGGTTAAACTCAACACCTTTCGCACAAGCCCCGCCCACTTCGGACGGAGTCTTGTCCAGAAACCCAGCGTCAATGCCCCCATCTTGCCTGCTGCAGTCCTACCGAATTTTGGCGCTCCAGGCCCAAATTAACACTTTTTAGGTCACGCCCCGCACACTTTGGGTGGAGTTAAGTCCTACCACCTATAGTCAGTGTACGCATGCTGCCGTCTGTATTCCTACCAAGTTTGATCGCTCTAGCTACAATTTGACACTGTGCAAGCCCTGCCCTCTGGTGGCGTATTCCGGTCCTGTCCCATACCACGAGCGTTCCAATCCTGCTCCCACTTTTCCCATCGAATTTGAACGCTTTAGGTCCATGGGAAAGGTAGTCATGAGTTTCTCTTTGAACCCTGCCCACTGTGGGCGAAAACCAATCCTGCCCCATATCATGAGCGTTCCCATCCTGCTGCCAGTTAAGTTCTGATGTTAAATGCTTTAGGCTCTTGGGGACAGGATTTATGAATTTCCGCTCAAACATTTATTTCGCACAAACCTTGCCCCGTAAGCGTAGTCCGTCCTGCCACCCACCACTAGTGTTCCCTTCCTGCCGCTTGTACCCCTGCTGAGTTTGAACTCTCTAGGTCCAAGGGAACCGGAGTTATGAATTTCCGGTCAAACACACTTACACACACAAACACACAAACACACACAGACAAACCAACAGACACACTTAGTGCGTTATATAAGTAGGATAAACCATTAAGAAGGCGAGGGCAGGCGGGGTCTCGGTAATGTAAAGGAGAAAGAGAACGGTGCCTGGAAAGCACGAGAAAGGATTCGTGTCCCGTTCGAGACTGAGGTTTTGTCTATAAATGGCCAACCTTGTGAGACTTCCGCACGGCGTACTGCGGCGATATAACAGCAGTTAAATGAATTCTAAACAAAATGAAGAAATCGTTCCAATAGCAGGAGCAGCTCAGCTCCATACCACCGAGGTCTACAAGGAACGCCATCCCGATAGCCAGACTAGTGATAGAGAGGATACGACAAAAGCGTACACCCTGCTACCTAGCCTTCGACCGTCTGTCGCGATCGATCTTCTGAATAGCGCTCCGTGAACAAAACATCTCCAGAAATTTCGTCTCCCTGGTGAAAGACACGTACGATGGATCGAAGACAACTATGTGCACTCCTCACAACCTAACAAAAGCAATACACTGCGCGATCGGGGTACTCTGGCAAATTAGCTCAGAACTCGTTTCCCATCTAGTTAAAACTGGATGTCATACCAACAAACTCATGTATGGACCATTCAAGACCGCTCTCTCCGCTGATGAAATCACTCCGGTAGCAGTTAGGAAGAACTCAAGGGCAAGCTGCAAAAAGGGTAGAACGTTCTAATGGTGAATGTGACCGCGAACTGAACTGAATGTGAAAAAAGCCATGCTCCACAGCTAGAAGGACGCGCAGAGACAATCGCAGATTCTCTTGGAAGGGCTTTTGAAAAAAGTGCAGGACTTATGAGACATCTGATTAGTGGTCTAGGCGCTGACACTGGCGTAGTTCAGACTGCGAGGCTCAACATGGATTACAGGGTGAGAATTCGGTTGCATCCTCTGCCTTACTGGTGCCGCAGGACGCTAACAGTAAAGGTATACAGAGCAGAGAAGAGATAAGACAAGGCAGCGATGCTGACCCGTACACAAAAGAGGCATTTTAACTCATTAGAAATGAATATTGTTGGAGGCACGGTCCACGTCAAATTCGAAAGTCCTTCAGACAAATAGTGGAGGTGATAGTCCAGAGTAGTGCAAAAGTAGCAACGATGACTCGGCGATCGGCTTATTTCTCTCTATATATTGAGCGCTCCAACTTTGCGTGTCTGTTTGTATGTCTGTTAGTGTGTCATTCCGCAAAAAGTTTCGTAGAAACGATGAAGAGTGTGAAATGTCAGGTGGGTGCGGTGAGGATGCAGATCCCAGAATGATCAAGTTTTCAGAGAAGAGAGAGGATAGGCTAGGAAGATTTATGCATTGGCATCTGCTGGCATTAGGCAACACGAAACGCTCTGCTGTTTGTCCGTTATATCTCTGATGCGCAATTTACTACAGTTGAATTCGAGCGAAATTTTTAATATAAATATTATCGTTAGCTAAGGACCTGAAAATCATTCACTCTTCGGTGCTTCACTCTTAATGCGAGATTTCCAGAAATGAAATCTAAGCGGAGTCTTGGTTAAAGCAATGGAAGTGTATACGGAGCAAGAAGAATGTATGTAAGTTCTTCTCGAGTAAGATCGTAGATAAGCAGTTGTGGACAGGCACATGTTGGCGTGCGTAGCCCAACTGTTGGCTTTAAAATGAAGTAAGACTAGGGATTGGACGAGCATGTGACGACAACGTTGCATGGAAGTAATGTTTGGGCGAGTTCTCTTAGCCTGCAGCCTTTACAATTCAGTTAGAAATCGCCCTCTTCGGATGTGCACGTCGGCCAAACCAGTTTTTGGGGCCCTTTTTATTGCGCCGTATCTAGGCGAATTTTTCCCGGCAGCGTGATTTATGCTATCCTTTTGGATGAGAGATTCACCTTAGGGAGAAATCTCAGGAACCATCTTATCGTGAACTGTACTTTCGAGGTGGGCCAGCCGTTGGGAGCGATTGGGCCGTGTTATAAACGGAGGCAGTCATGCAGACAGCTCCAGTTGAACTCAAAACGGAAGCAGTGCCGTGGGTACATTCTGAGGTCACCGGATCTCCTAGTAAAAAATCGAAGAGGAGAAGTTACAGACCTCGCCAGAACCAAACTGAAGACGGTAGATATACTGGTATATATCGTATTGTTAAACTAAAGCACTAGTTTCCACTGGTAACAACAGGGCTGGCTGATGCTAAAGCTCAATCAAAGAGATCCATTTCCTAACATCGCTTCTCGCGAAAAAGCCAAGCTGAAGACGTTCTCACTTTCATACAGTACAGATTCTAAAAATAGATTGGTAAAAAAGCAAAGCGCCCTGTTTTCATTGCATACGCTGATGTTCAACTTTCATCGCTCTTCATTCTGCGCCCACAAGATATGACCCTCGCACTTTAGCTCATTTCTCTCACGCTATGTTCAATTCAAACGATGTACTGAAGTTGTTAAGCCACAAATATCATGAGTGGGAGAAAGCGTCGTCACACTCATGGACGATACAGGTGTGTGGTAACGCCAATCTTTGGGCAATGGAGCAGGTGAAAAAACGACCGTTCTAACAAGCGAGAATTGAGCCACCAGAACGATATCAAACCAACTTCTTCCGCTTCTATTGTTTTCAAATTTAATGGTGACCGTCCTGGGACACTTGAACGCTGCGTTTTACCTCGTGTAAACTCCAGAATCAATGAAACGCTATGAAATTCATCACCCAAAGATGTCGGCAAATTTACCCATCCAAAATCTACCCTTTTTTATTTAGTCTTTTCTGAAATTCCTTCCAATATCAATCATCGGAGTAACTAAAATCAATTCGGAATATTTCCTGGAAGCACACAGTACAGCGCAGAATTGTCAATGACAAGACGTTTCAGCCTGGTTATGAAGCATGTAAAAACTACATGAATTTAGGGGCATTAACGTTGATTTAGCAAAAAAAAACGTTGCATTTTATATAATGAAGAGTGTGAAAAATTGCGATAATCATGGGAACAACAACATGTTGCAGAACAGAGAGGAGTTCGATTTTACCGTACGATGGCCTTTTACAGTGAAACCGAATTCCCCACCTGCAGACCTGTTTAACATGCTTCTCCATTTTCTTAAGAACCAGTGAAGATTGGCTTGTTCTCCCTACACCCATCTCGAGTGTCATGCGTTTTGTCTAGTTTAAGGAGGAACTGCACTGCTTTGAGAAACATTAAGAGATATACAGCATTCTCTTTCAAATCCAACGTTTTCATTGGGAATCTACTTACGCTTGTTGATTTCTTGAGCTGGTCATTTGCAGCACTGGCTTGTTCACCCTGCGCCGTTGCACTGGCGGGCTTGCTCTGAGGAATTGACCGAAAAGCCGACTTCAATGTGTGCCGCGGAATCGAAAGCTGCCTGATCCGTGATGCCGATGAGGACATCTCTCCCTCTGAAGCCAAAACTTACTTTTCTATAAATTATGAAACAAAAAAATTAACAGAATAGAGGCTTTGCTTTCACCTAGTGAAACAGACAGCTCGACTAGGATTACAGTCTGGAAAAATTTTCTTTTACATTACCAGTTTATAAATTAAGGACACAGAATTTGGCTGAAGCGACGGCTCCGATCCGTTATTACGCTCACGTGAAAATTGCAGGATCTTTCACATTTGTCTGAATTGTTGCAAAAACTTGTTTTTTTCCGGAATAAGTAGGGGGCGAGGTAGAGGAAAAGCATAAGCTTATCTATGATGCAATTGAACTCTGAACAGATTTTCCTAGCAACGCCTTCAAATTCCGGCTCAAATGTCCCACTAAGCTACCATCAACCCCTTTTCTTGCTCAGAGCTCTAAGGTACTATCAAAAATGACGTGAATCACTTACGAGCATTGTTATCTCGAGCGCTTCCCGAGTGAGAAGTCACCTTTCCCTTTCGTTCCTGTGTTCGCTCTACTGACTGCTCTTTCATAGGTACTTCTTTGACCGTTGCTTCGCCTTTGTTAACGCTGTCAGAGGAATGAACCGCCTGTTGTATCGTTGACAATGGTCTCCACCTTCAAATAAATCAGTTGATGTGTTGCTTTGGTTAGAAATTGTATATTACCGGGCCATGACTCTCCTTGCCTAATGATTCTCTATCACTGAAGATTTTTAGTAGATTTGCGGCGAGGCTATATGGCGGGACTGCAGGGGCAGATAGTAGGTTAGTCGCGGAACAAAAACACGAACTCTTGCATAGGAAGCATATGTAGAAATTTCCACGATGCAGCTATGAAGAAATCAAATACCTTATTGCACTGACTGAGAGCGTTCGCGGTGTAAGGGTCCTATGAACACGCATTTGACCATGAACATCTATTTGTACAAGAGCTTGACAACACGGATTGGACGAACGCGACTCAGAAAATGTTCTCCGATCTAAACCTAAAGGATTCCCTCGTCTACGCGCCATCAATCCAACACGGAAGAAGTTGAGCTTTTGAACAGCCCTAGAAGGGGTTCACAGAAAAGATCTTATTTCTTCCAAGCTTTTCGTCGATCATTTCGATGCCAAGATTGGCCCCCGAAAGACAGCTCTGGAGCTTCACATATAGTATCATGGAGGAAAATCGAATGAACAGGTGAAGGTTGTTCGAGTTTATCACATCGGGGCGACTAACACCGTCAACGGTAATTTGCAGTTTCAAGAGCCCTCGCATTTGCGATGGATCTATGAGCCAAGAAAGACGGATGTCGTTCGTAGCTTACTGCAGCTGAAAGTTGCTTCAAGGTTCTACACAGAATCAGAACATCACCTCCTTCGTGATGAATTCTGATTTCCACTGAGAAGCCGCGAATTCAAGGAACGAAGCTACAGATGGAAAAGTCACTGCATCTCAGAGGGCAACGGAGTAGGTCATCTACGACTTCTACTCGTGTCACTCCCATAGCCACATCTATCTGCCCACCTATCCCTTAGACAAGATCGGTACTGCATTCCTTCAGTTTTCCCTACCGGATTCTACGTCTTCAGCTGCGTCGATTGTGTTGAACACTGAAGAGGGGAAAATATCTCATTCATAGTCCTTCACCCCTTTTATGCACTCAGTCTCCCTCTATAACACCCTCTATAGATCCCTTTACATTCTTCCCTTCCTCACTTTTTCGCACTACCCTACACCTCCCCCTAGTGACCGTATGGTCATTCATAGTGGGGAAGTCAACTGCTGTTTACAACGAGTCAACAGGTGAAGGGGTTTGACTGGTCGCCTACCTCCCCTAATGCTTCTGCCAATCACAACAATACCGCAAAACTTTATTGAACGAAGATTATATTCTTATTGTGCGCCCACAGAAGTTGGGCTTCTCAACCTGCGGGCATGGAGCCGGCCTCCAGTTCCTTCATCGGAGCTGCGCCTTCGGCTTCGGCAGCTATTCGCACCAGGACCCACACGTACGTAATGACGCACATTGCATAGCTCGTCCAAACGCCATATTCTTCATTTTCTGGTCTAATTCTCGTCCGGCCGATTATTTAACGATTTTTCGAGGCCGTTTTCACTTTGTATACCCTGATTCACGCAGATTCTTCGCCATCTTCGCACTATTTTTCATCTTATCTTACATTTTTGTCTTAATCTGGATTACCGAAAATCATCGTGAACTAGGCCTTTAACTTCAATATCCAGCATTCACGGGGGCTCGCCCGACAACCGGTCTACTTCAATATCTCAGACCCGTGTCAGCGACGACCACTTCCTTATCCAGGCACTCCAAATTTTGGGTGCCTGTCTTCCCTCGCGCGGCGGGGGAAGACAGGCACCCAAAATTTGGAGTGCCTGGATAATCTGGATTTCATCTTATCTTCCATTTTTGTCATAATCTGGATTACCGAAAATCATCGTGAATTAGGCCTTTAACTTCAATATCCAGCATTCACGGGGGCTCGCCCGACAACCGGTCTACTTCAATATCTCAAACCGTGTCAGCGACGACCACTTCCTTATCCAGGCACTCCAAATTTTGGGTGCCTGTCTTCCCCCGCCGCGCGAGGGAAGACAGGCACCCAAAATTTATCTGGATTTCATCTTATCTTCCATTTTTGTCATAATCTGGATTACCGAAAATCATTGTGAACTAGCCCTTTAACTGCCATCTTCCGTTCCCAGGCTGTTTTCCTCTCGCCTCGCACCGCTACGCATCAAGTTTCGCAGCTCAGCTCTACTACCGTGGATGAGATGTGGATCAACTACCTTTTTCACGCTCTGGATCACTAGTTCCTCTCCATCGTCGAAGCTTCTAGCGAGCTCCTCTTACGAGAGTACGCTCTTCCAACACGTCACTGCCAGTTGGGTTGGCCTCTCTTCCTGCATACAGCAGCGGTCGAAAGTCTTCGGTGAAACGCTTTCCCAATAGTAACTTTTTTCTAGTGAAGAAATTTCCTACTATATATAACGCAGTAAGTGTGTCTGTTGGCTTGTGTGTGTGTGTTGGTTTGTGTTTGCGTGTGTGTTTGTGCGTGCATTTGTGTGTGTTTGTGTAAGTGTATTTGTGTGTGTCTGTTTAAGTGTGTTTGTGTGTTTGTGTTTGTCTGTGTGTAGATGTGTTTATGTGTGGATGTGTTTCCATGTGTGTGTTTGGATGCGTTTGTGTGTGGATGTGTTTGCACGTGTGTGTGTGTGTTTGTGAATGCGTTTAGCGTGTGCGTGAGAGTGCGTTTGTGGGTGGGTGTTTGTGTGTGTGTTTGTGTGTGACGCGTGTGTGTTCGTGAGAGTGTGTGTTTGTGTGTTTGTATGTGTGTTTGAGTGTGTGTTTGTGAATGCGTTGGTGTTTGTGCGTGTGTGTGGGTTGGTGTTTGAGTGGGTTTACGTGTGTGTTTGGGTGTGTGTATGCGTGTGTGTTTCTAAGTGTTTGTGTGTGTTTGTGGTGTATTTGTGAGCGTGTGTTTGTGTGTTTGTGTGTGTGTGTGCGTTTGTGTGTGTGTGTTTATGTGTGTGATTATGTATGTGTGTTTGTATGTGTGTGTTTGAGTGTTTGTGTGTTTGGGTGTGGATGTGTTTGTGGGTGTGCTTGTGTGTCTGTTTGTGTGGGTGCATTTGAGTGTGTGTTAGTGAATGTGTTTGTGTGTGTAAGCGTGTGTCTGTGTGTGGTTGTGTTTGTGTGTTTGTGTATGTGTGTTTGTCACTGCCAGTTGGGTTGGCCGTCACTGCATGTGTGTGTTTGGATGCGTTTGTGTTTTAGCGTGTGCGTGAGAGTGCGTTTGTGTTTGTGTGTTTTTGTGTTTGTATGTGTTTGCGTATGAGTACGTGTATGTGTATGTGTATGTATATGTGTGTATGAATATGTATATGTATATGTATATGTGCATGTGTATGTGTATTTGTATCTACATTCGAATGACCGGACTCCAGCCATATGGGGCGGGGATTTTTGAATTGAAAAAATTTGAAAAAATTTAGACTTGGACATAGAGCGCTCATTTCGATAGAAGTACAGGCGGCGGGATGGGAGCACCTATCTTGAGCTGCAGTACTTAACTCCGCCCACAGAAGGCGAGGCGCGGACAGAAAAATGCTAATTTAGACTTGAAGCGAAATTTCGAAACCAAGGTTCAATAAGCCGGAAATAAATGCTTAAACATACGGCACCTAAGGAGGTTTGTTCGTAGCGGAGGGGGCGCGCACAAATTGTGTTGGGTGTTTGTGTTTTAAGTCGGGAATGAATAACTCTTGTTCTCATCTACAGAAGTCTAAAAATTTGGAAGGGGTGCAGGCGGGGAGGCCTTTTTGCACGAGGACAAGAGCATGGCGTCCGCTGGGCGATCCGATTGGTTAAAGGAAAATTCTGACGTGTCAATCTTCGCCTCGAACCGAACCAGTTCATACTTTTTGTCTTCAAAAATGACGATACCTTTACTACGAGCAAGGGTTTTACTAATGAAGCGAATTTTCCTGAGATGGAAGGTTCGCGACATTTGTAATTTTGCATTCCACTTGCGCTCGACGTCAGTGCTAGTACAATCAAGGCATGCATAAAAAGAGAGAAAACAATCACGGAGCTTAGCCGGTAGCAGTAGACATGGAGGAATCGAGCAGGAGAATAACGGCCATTTCTAGCATTTCGAAGGTCCACCAGCAAATGATTTCGGCTGCTATCCAATCAGGCCGCAAACTCTGTTTGCAATCTTGAGAGAACGGGAAGACCCTCATTTCACCAGCCCAGGATTGACGTATAAAACTTCGGTGGAGAGCTGACCCTCGAATCACTGCGGTTGACACTGCCGCTAAGTTAAGCGCTAGCGATGGCACCATTCTTCGTCGGCGGACTTTAGGGAGACACCTAAACAATGATGGTAACTACGGGAAGCTTCCAACCAAAGAAAGAGCTGTTCACCAGTCCGAAAAGTAGGAGAGTTACAGTGAAGTTTGCGCGTTGTCACCTCAGCTTAACGTCGACTGATTGGAATCGAGTTCCTTCCACAGACGAGAGCAAATTCAATGTTTGGAAGCGATGGAACCGTACGGACGACGTCTATCTGGGGAAAGGTTCAATCTAAAGTGCACCCTACTTACCACCAAGATGGTGGAGGAAATGTGTGGTATACATATGGTGCCGCATCCATTAACGGAAAGGCCCTATTTTGAAATTGACACGGTGACAGAGGAGTAATACAAAAACATGATGGTCTACATTGTCTTGGCGCGGGAACAGCAGCACGTGTCAGCGAGACGGATCTTGCAGGAAAATAACGATCCGAGATACATCGCAATGGTTGTAAAGGCGGCCTTCACCGGACAGTGAACTAGACTTCAAAGTGATCAAGCCAGTAACAGAATCGGAATCCTACAGATCAATCGTGGGAAGAGCTCAAAAGGCACTGTTCGAACAAATTCTGTAGAAACAGTGACGAACACTCGCTCCATTATTGAAGGAATGGGACGCGATGACAGTGTCTACCATCCATAAACTAATCGACTCGATGCATTTCCGTTGCGATGCTTTCATCAAAAGCCGAGGCTTTCCCACCAAATATTGATGTTTTTTGTAGCTTACATGTTGTTCTTGCGAAATAAAACGGGTTTTCCTATGTAACGTACAGTGAACAATAAATAGCAAACTGCAGTCTAGTACATAGCGATGAGTATTCATTATAGCCTCTGAATGACAAACCAAAATTTCATGCGATTTTATGAAGAAAAAAAAAATACAATTGGAAAAGTGTTTCACCGAGGACTTTTGACCGTTACTATATATTGCAGTATATCTTCTCTTTCCTTAAACACTCACAACTGGCATGATCCAGCTCTCCGCAAACCCTATACTACCGTGCATCCCTTGCGGCCTTCCCTTTTGTTCCCTCGATTTCGCGCCGCAGCACCTGCCGGTTACGTTCATCTTCCCGGGTTCTTACCAAAGGCACTCTCAACGGCTGGGTCTGCGACAGGCTTCTCTTCTACTGTGGGACATTCACCTACACATTCGAAGGCCTGCTCCGTAGCCTCACTCGAGGATAGCTGCTCCTTCTATAGAAGGCGCTTGCTCGACTCTACAGAAAGCAACCCACCGATAAAGAACATCGTCACTACTGCATCCTGATAAGCCCTAAAAGTCCTTCCAAGCAGAATGTATTTGCCGCTTTCTGCAGTTCGACGTTAATAAAGCGCCTGTCTTGCTTCTGTGTCTTCGACATCGGCCCGATCAGCAGCATTACCAGCTTTTTCGACTGGTAATACTGCTCCATTGTTGCCCAAAGATCCTTTAACGCCACTTCTTCCAGTTCGCGTCCTTGCAGGAGTGACTGTAGTGATTCGTGATTTTAGATACAGTCTTCCTGTAGAAAGATCCACCCCTAATTCCTCCCCTCCGTTACCTTCCTCATCCGGAAAAAGTTCGCGGACAGTTTTCACCAGGTCCGTCACGTCTCCGAGACATAGGGTCTTGGGGCTCCACCTCGGTTCACATCAGTACCGGGATCACCCATCGTGGCTCTCCCTGTGGCACTAATCTCTACTTCCATCTTGACTCCTTGTGTTTGTCCTTGTTTTTGTTCTGTCCAGCTTCCACAGTCGCCATCCTATCGCCTGATCGCCAGTTCCGTCGCCTTATGTCGAACGCCAGAGAGAGAAGCATACCTTATTCATATTCCTACACCCCTTTTATACACTCATTCTCTCCCTATCACACTCCTTATTGATCACTCTTCATTGTTCCCTTCCTCACATCCTCACGCTTCCCTAAATCTCCATGTGGATGGAGAATTGAACGGCACCTGGTCCCGGTAGAGTTGAATCAGAAAATCTGGAAAACCTCACGTCAGTTATTGTTCAAACACTGACTCGGCTCCGAACGCGGTGACTGTCGAAATGCAAAGAACCCACGTCGTGGAAATTCAGCATTATCGTATTGGTGTAGGGATATCCAGACAATGTTGGCAATTATCGCCCGGTGTGCTTGCTGTCTGTAATCTGCATAATCTTCACATGAGTCATCACTACGTTCGCTGTGGTTAAGAAAGCATTTGTTACCGTCGATACAGAAGCGGTAATCCAAACACGGAATTTAAGGTTGCCTCGAGACCTCACAACAAAACTTCAAGAATGAGCTCTTACCAATCCACGAGAAATCGTCGGCAAAAAACAGAAGAGGTGTGGGATGAAGGGCGATTCGATGGGGCGATATCACCTAGCTCGAATTTTTTACTGCTGCTCTAGACAACGTCATGCGTTAACTGGGATTGAACGACGTGAATGTGAAGGTCGACGACCTCCATTTACATCACCTCCGTTTCCGGACGAAATCGCTTTCATAGCAGCGAATATCGAACAGGCAGAACGAATGCATGCCGAATGTGAAAAAATCGGTTTGCTACTGAAACTAATGAAGATGATGTTAATGAGAAACAGATAGGTACCTGATGTTCCTGTTACGCCGAATGGAACCAATACCTCTTAATGCTATCGCTCCCTGCTTTTAAGTCGAGCGGTCATTATGATGAATAATATAGCTCTTGAGATAAGCAGAAGGAACTGCACGGAGTAGGGTGCTTGGAGGACATTGAGGACGTAGTGAAGAAGAAAAAGAACATCAAGGGGTGTCATAATGAAGGACTTCGCGAGTACTTCTACGAAACCGCAATTCTCTTAGCGTTGAATCACGCCGAGGCTTCGACTTTACGGAGGCAGGATGATCATACAGTACGCGTCATTCGACGTGCTTCAGAAAGGACAATGTTCGAGGTTTCCCGGTAATGGAAGTACAGGGAGAAATCCGGAGTTCGAGCTCCGTAAATGCATGAAGATCAAGGTCATCCAGGGAAAGATCAGGCAGGCAGGGCACGTAATAAGATTTTGTGATTACCATTGGAGCAGGGCGCTTGCTGCCTAGATTACAGGGGACGTCGAACGAAAGCTGTGACGGTCGCTGTCCCGCAGTATCCAGAGCTTCCATTCCTATATCATTCTTTTCGTTAAGACCTTTCGACAAAAGCTTTGCACTAAAGGAATGGTATGCCTTCAGTCCGTTCCGCAAGTATGGTCAGCTGGACTACATTGGTTCGTGAGAGGGACGAGTGGAGGTCACTGGTCCCCACTCGAGCCAGTTGAGAATTATGAAAATGCATACTTTAGATAAATTTTACAGTTAATCCTTACTATATATATATATATATATATATATATATATATATATATATATATATATATTATATATATATATATATATATATATATATATATATATATATATATATATATATATATATTCTCAAAAGACAGTTAACCACGACGAAAATCAGTTTCTGGAGAGGCTAACAGCCAATATTTTGCGGAAGAAAGTGGCAAAACGTAGACATTCATAACGTAATTTGGAAATTTTTATAACCGCAAAAAAACGGTGCTACCTTTCTATTGATCGTGATCGCTCTGGGGAATTGTTGTTCGAATTATGCACACCAGCAGAAGCCGAACGTTTGTAATTTCGATTATGGCTTGAGAAACGTGGCGGAGGAGCTTTTGGCTGCAGAATTTCCACAAAAAGTCCGGCTGAAAGAGGACTGAGCTAACAGCGCAACTCACTTCTATATGGAATTACCTTCTTGTATTCGAGCCTGCTGCCGTCCTGATAATAAAGGCCAAGCATCAGCTTTCACAACAGAAGCTGCGTGATGTAGCAAATGCTTCTCGACCAAGTCGTAAATGCGTCGCACCAGGGAACGGAATCTCTAAAGTAGATGAATTTTCAAAAAGTTGGAACCGGACATCGCGAATAAAAAACTACAGATATGTGATATACTCACTAACCGGACTGAATTCATCAAAAGGGATACTGAGACCTCGACTGGGTGACGGTGGTGCTGTTTGGATCCTATCCAGAAGATCGTCCAGACCTGAGAAGGTTTTGATAGCTACATCAACTGACAAAGAGTGCACAATTGATGGCAGTAGTCCTTCCAAAACGCCGAGATTCAGAGCCAAACCCTAAAATTTTCTCTAGATCAGAACTTAGGCAACCAGTGTTGGAGAAATATAGTCAGAGCCGACGGAAAAATGGGTGACTTGAATATTAGCAGAGACATCGAAATCCTTTCATACCTTGTAACCCCTCAAACAAAATAATACTTAATATCTACGTGGTGCAAGAATTAGCGGAATTCGGGCATCGATTGCACAAACGGTATTCCTCAAACGAAAACAACATATGTTTTGAATTGACTCCAAAGAAAATAAGATTTGTTCGGAAGGTAACTTCGATGAATGAAGAGCGTGTCGTGCTTCTAATGACTCTGCAAACACATCCACTTAGAGGCACAGTTCACAGTAATTTTGTGTTACCCTTTTTTAGTCGAAAAGCGTAAGTATAGGTTGGGAATAGTTTATTGGTAGTGAAGAAAGCGAGAAAAATCGCCGATCTTGTGAAAAAAAACCAGTCGGATCGCCACGCTCACGCCGGGCTATCCTCTTTCCCGTGTAAAGCTGACCTGCTGCCCACGCCCTCCCAAACTTAGACGCTTCGGTGCAGCAGTACAGATATTGTAAATTTGCGCCTTGACACACACATTTCGTGTGCGCCTTGCCCCCCATGAACGGAACAGTGCTCAACTTATGTGTGCTGAAGTGTCTTTGTTCATTACTTTTTCTCTAACCTTCATTCGCTCCACCTGCCATCAGCATTCCCACCCGTATTACCGCCTGTACATCTGTCGTAACTGTACGATCTAGATCTAGCCTGACCTTTTCCATGCACGCCTCTCCCACTTAAGCGAGTGTCTAGTTTGCCTACCATCAGTGTTTCCATTCTGCCGCCTGCATTACTACCGACTTGAACGCTCAAGGTCCATGGAAAGAGATGTTATGAGTTCCCGGACAAAGATACACCGACACATACACCGTTGCACAGACACGACTATCATCACTCCTCTTCTCGAAAAAATGAGTGGTGAGTAGTAGTTCTTAATCGAGTAGTACAAATCAACACGATCAAAATCGGTTGTCATTATCGATCGTTGCTTTTACAGCTATATTCCCTCAACGTCTCCTCAACGTTCTCGTAGTTGGAACTTTGCACCGTTCAAGAGAAAAAAAGTAGCCACTGGTCGGTCACTGACACAACAGAAAGGTACAGCAAATCGGTATATCGATATATCGCCAACATCCCTACAGCGTAAATCCTAACGCACAAGGACCCCACGTCTGAAACTAGTAAAGTTGTGAAGTGACGGTGTATAGTGTGGAAAGCTCCTAAACAAGAGATTAGACTTTGAACTCTCCACGTGGTCCAGTCCTGTCGCCTGTATTCCTTCTACATTTGAACGCTCTGACTACGAAGGAACAATTTTCGCACATGCTCCCCCCCCCCTCAGTAGGAAGCAGCAAAATCTACACGCAGAATCTACACGTGGCTCATGCCCTGAGTGATCGCGTCATGCCTCCTGTATCCCTTCGAAATTTGAAGGAACCCACACCTGGCTCCTGCCATTAATGATCGCGTCATGCCGCCTGTATTCCTTCGAAATTCGAACCTAAAGCGATTTTCGCGTATGCCCCACCCCTGGTGGGCAAACTTTATTCCTGCCACCTACTCTCACAGATCCCATCTTGCCGCCTGTACTCCCACCGAATTTGGACGCTCTAAGTGTCTGGGAACAGGAACGATGTACTTCCGTTGAAATCACTCTTATAACAAGTTACACCCTCCGTAGGCGGAGGCTAGCTCATATCATGTGTTCCTGAGTAGCTCTACTCATTCCTCACTTGTTTCAATAGGGATAGTCTGCTTTACTTCAACAAAAGCGTGGGCACCATATAAAGTGGTGGTAAACACATCAAGGGACAAACGGACTGACAGACACGCGGACATTTGTGGCCTATATATAAATGGATTATATATAGTAAGGATAGCCTCCGACCACTTTTCCTCCGCCTCCAGAACGCATCTGAGCAGAGTGATGAATAGAGCGATAAATTTTTGATTTTAGCCCCGCCTACCACGGTGCAAACCCCGCTCACTTGGAAGGTTCGATCGCATATCCTCTATGACCTCCAACCACTTTACTCCCGCGCTGTAAAACATTTTTGAACAGAGCTATGAATTTCTGATAAATTCGTCCACTTCCGTGCAAACTCCGCCCAACTCGAAGGTTTCGGCCACATTTATTCCATTACCTCTAACCACTTTTTCCCGCATTCTAGAACGTTTGTAAACGCAATAATAAAGTCGATTTAGGCCCCGCCCACTTCAAGGATTTGACCACTTTCGTTCCATTACCTCTAACTTTCCCCCGCATTTTAGAACGTTTCCGAACGAAGTTACGCTCATTTTTGAAAAGTAGCTTTCACCTCAATGCACGCCCCGCCATCGTGGGTGGGAATTCGCCAAGCTTACGCATGCCCAGCACGCATGGGGCCTTGCTCACTCTTTTTAATTTTTTTCCTGGCCACAACGCCTTCGCTGAATCGAATTATGAATATCCGTGGGAAGTATCGCCCTCTGCGAGAACCTCCGCCCACCACCGCTAAGTTTCTTCTATTTTATTTGTTTACCCAACCATCACCTTTGCTCGTTTTTTCTCGGTGTCTGGACTTTCTCGAAGCCGAAATAAGATGATTGGCTCTTGGCACACCCATTCCGGCACTTGCTTCGCCCCGCGTGGGCGGGGCTCCGCAGGGCTCGTATGTGCTGTGTTAATCCTTTCTCAGGCCTCACCCATCCCAAACTTGTCCCGACCTTTAAAGATGTTCTCTCAAGTGAAACCGGATTGCGTGACACACAAACATACATAATTACAATACAAACAAACAGACACACCAAACTTGTGGATTATATATGGTAAGGATAAAGCTCCTCAAAAGTAGGGAAAATAGAAGTTGGACGAGATTAACATGACGGAAACAACATGGAAGGGGTATTCGGAGGAGATTTCGGTTGTTGCAATTGCGCAAGGAGCTGACTGCATCAAGCCAGAACTGTACAGAACTACCTTTCACTGTTGCTATGGGTCATGATAAGTTGTTTGAATTTCCTACATGGGTTCCCTTGTGATCTGTGCAGCCTCTACAATGCCGATGAAACTCGTCCGAGGATACACAGGAGACAAAGTTTGAGCCTTTATAACACCCTAACTAGGCCTTTTTCCGACATGATTGCACCAGATATATAGGGTGGGCCAAAATTATGATTACAAAGACGTCACATCCCCGAAATCGCATAGAAAGCTAATAAAGCAAACCAATTTCAGAAAAGTGTGTGTCACTAATCTCTTATCAAAATATTACATTGGGACAGGGACCTGTTGCTTTCTGCTCTACCCCAACCCCAGAGACGACCACGGACGGCGTTGACGGTGGCACGCAGCCAAGGTCATCGAGTTGATCCCGGCTTTTTGCAAGGCGTTCTCAAGATTAGTTCACTTCTTGTTTGGGCTAACGGATGCCTTCACCTCGAAGACTGACCACACTGAGACATCCATGGGATTTAGGTAATGGCTCCAGAGTGGTCACCGATCGAAGGTTATGAAGCCAGGGAAGCCTAGCGCTGCATCACATTCATTTCTTTCAACTTCATACAAATCTTATCGCCCTGCTTATGAGCACCCCTTTTACCGTGAATATCTTTTCGATGGTGAACAGGAACTCCGTACGACAATTTTTCGGCAGCTTTTGCGAGCCAACCTTTCTCTTCTCTTTTCCTTGCTCACTGGGGAAATCACTTCCTGATCGTATAAAGGCCTTGTTGTGTAGTCGAAGCTTTACGATTTCGCGCAGAAAACTTCATGAGATATCCATTCATTTAGCCATTTGGGCTCAGTATGAACTTTACTGTTACGCAGACCTTCGCGCTGCTTCCTTAACACTCCCCCTACATATAACAGCAGGGCTCCTATAAGGAAAAGATGCCAGGTCGCAATGGCCATTCAAGGTCAGATCTATGCCAACGATTCTGGGAACAAAGTTACGGGCCGACTCTTCCTAGGTGTCATGTAACTTTTTTGCTTTCATACGAGAACCAAAGCGTACCCAAAGTGCAGCGATGGCGCAGTTTTGAGGACGGACTGATGGGCGTGTAACGGGGGTCCGAAACCTCGATGCATGCCCTCTTTGCTATTTCATAAAAAGTGTCCTAAACGCTTGCAAAACCCTTTTACGTATCATATGGACCACCTACAGCCCTCCTTCATATTTATGGAGCACCAGAAGTGCTAATAGAAGTAAAGTTTTCGTCACCTCCACAGACAGAATAGGAGTGAACCTTCTACTCCGGGCACTCAAGATGTGATTACGAATTTCGGCATTAACTTATGCTGGATTGGGTTGGATCGTGCGTTGTAGCATCAGAGATGCTTTCATCACTACTGATTGTCGCCTCATGGAGCTCATTCGAGGACCACGAAGCAATTTAGGGTGCTTTGCAACTGGCAAGGAGGTGAATGTGCTCAACATTCCACCTGGCGCAACCTCTCAAATTCAGCCTCTTGGTCATTCGAAGCCATGTATAAAAGTTCTGTCTCTCTTCAGTAATTGCTCATGATCTAGACTTCCCAGTTAGTAACGGCGACTCCATAATGCGCCTCAGTATACTTCTTGTTGGGCGCACCGAAATTCAGGAAGTTTCTTTCTCATATATCGTTCGCAGCAGGGCATCTAGATCGGAGTAGACCAAGAATTTGAACCTGCTGTACAATATTGTTTCTCATCTCATCTAAAAGGGAGCTGTGAGAGTGACGGGTGCGGTGAACCATTTTTTATAAAATGCTCACATTGTGAGAGCCACTTTTGTTCCAAACACTGTGTTGGATTATCATATCTGTTCATCTAATGTTCACCTATTTTTTCGAAAGTATTTTTGCATAGAAGTGACAGCTAAATTGTACCAGCTCTCTTCTACCCTACGGAGGGCATTACTTCGTCCAAGAGCGCTATGGCGTGACGAGTTTTCTGATGGCCCTCTTTCGGAAGTGCGTAGAGCCGTGAATTTCGTGACCACATTTTGAGTGCCCGAGGCAAAGGGTTCTATGTACATCTTGTTCGGTCTGTGAAGGCCGTGGAAAACACAGCGGGAAGGAATTTACTTCTATTAGCATTTCTAGCGTTCCATAAATATGGAGGGCTGTAGGTGGTCTATATGATGCGTAAAAGAGTTTTGCAAGCGTTTAGGACACTTTTTATAAAAAAGTAAAGAAGCGCATGCAGCGAGGTTCGAACCTCCGTGTCACGCCCTCCCGACTGCGCCATCGCTGCACGTTAGCTACTCTTTGGTCTTGTATAAAAGCAAAGAAGCTACATGACACCTAGGAGATTGGTCTCGTAACTTTTTTCTCAGAATCGTTTCGCAGATTTGGAACCCAGATTTGAGATCAGTGTCGTGACTTTCACGCCTCGAGCAAAGCGTCTCCACGGACACGATGCGAGGAGACCGCGGTGCGCTAACATTTGAATCAAGCGGAAGGCTCCAGAAGGCAGAGTGCAAGCCCTTTGGCGCCAAATACACGCCAGTTCGTCATGTCATCACATCGATCGGCTGCGCTACTATGAAGCCACGCGAAGAGCACCAAGGCCGCTCATTATCTACACACTAGCTCGCTAACAATCCAACATGTCAGGATACCATCATCAGGTACAGCTTCATAACTTCTAACCTTGAGTTCGCACTAATATGCTAGAATTCTCTTAGTTATCGATTAGTTTACCCCTTTGCACTGTTTGGCCACAATTTACTATAGTTATTGCATCATACTAGTTATCTATTATAACATACTACTTACTGGTAATCTCATCTTTGTTTACAAGAACACTTTATTTCCCTTCCGTATAACATGCAGTATATGAAGTATACTTGACAATCGTGTCATCGTTTCACATCGCTACACCGCATATCTCGCTCATCATCTTCGTTTCGCTTCTCAGCCAAGTCATCCGGCTCTCATCGTAGTCGTTCCATCCCAGACGTCCGCCTATTGGTCATTCTTTTCGCATATCCGTCTTTCCGTCCCAGTTAACAACCGTCAGTTCGGTTGGAGGGTTGGAAGGCCCTACCGCTTCCCGCGTCAGGATATAGGTAAAACGCCACGAGCACTCGCAGGCGCACTCTGACAACCCTCAGGTGCGGTAGGCACCAGGAATCCACGACTTTGCGGGGCTCCACCGCCGATGCAATCTTCTAGCCGGAGCCCACGCCAAGGTCACGACAATCAACGTTTGAAACTACCTACGTCGGTATACATCTTATCTTGAATGGCCATTGCGACCTGGTATCCCCTTTGTTAGGTTTACCACTCCTATCTGTAATTGTTCCCATCTCTCGAAAGCGTCTTGTGGTTAAATGTACCACCTGCCTTGTTACGCTAACTCGTCTGTCGATGCACCGTGTCAAAAGTGCTTGTAAATGCAAAGCGAGGATTGATTCACGGGGTAATGACGCTCGCAGTATTTTCAATACAATACCTACCAAAAGCTTAGTACCATTGCAGAGGTAATAATGTAGTATACCTTGTGAAATGGAAGAAAGCGAACGAATTGTTACGAATTCAAAAAAATTTGATATGAGCGTCAGCGCGCGCTATAATCATCATTTTGCCCCCCCCCCCCTGTAGTATTCGAGAGGTTATCAAATTTATCCTATAGGGAAATCTCAAAACCTCTTTTATCGTGAACTGTGCCTTTAAGAGAATGTTCTGTAGGGAGAAAAACATCTACTGAGCACGGTGGGTAGTTTGGTTCTCAACATATGTTGCAGCCGATTAAGGATATCCCAACGGGTAACAACAAAGTTTGAATGCTGCACCTGTTAAATTTAGAGGATTCAAGACGGATTAGGGTTAGAAAATTGGAAGAGAAAACGGGTATCCAGCCTCTTCGAAATACATCTATAGCTCACCCTGCCTTGCTGTTGAAAAGAGCGACTAGTGACGACCAAATGGAATGAATGAACCAGGAATTGCAAGGCAACATCAAGGACGTCATCTACGAGAAGAAGCACAGCTAAGGTAGACTCGGATTTTGATCGAGGTAGGGCTATCTGTAACGAAAGAGGTTTCAGCATGGGTTTCAATATATCTTTCATCTGCGTGTTCATGAGCTCGATAAAGAATCTCCTAATGGCTATCCACCTTCGAGAGGCACATCTACTTCATTAATAGAAGTTCACGAAGACCTGAATGTTATGTTGCAAACACTACTTTTTCAACGGTAAAGTGAAATAAACATCAAAAAATGCAGCAGACCTTTCTCCTTCCGTTATCGAGAGACGAGTCTAATCTTGCCACCTGCCATCGGTATTCCTACTCCGCAGCCTACACCCCTTCCAAATGCGAATGGCTTAGATCTAACGCGAGGCACACCATTCCCTTTGGAGCGAAATCGTGCCACCAATCCTCAGTTTTTCCGTCCTGCCCTTGTCCCTTCAAATTTGAACACATCACTTCACGCCGACGAAAGCAGAAGTGATTTTCAGGTCTAACACATCACTCGGTTAGCGAGTTATTATATATACCAGTCGGGTCGCCCTGCTCACGTCCGGCCCCATTCCTTACTTTTACAAAGTAATTTAAAGGATGTGGTTAATGGGTATCGCTTTTACCCAACATTGAGGGCTTCAGTGCAGAGAATGATAGCAGCTAACCTTACTTGTGCTTCGAGTAGATTCTAGGCGAAAGAAAATAATTCTTCTAAGCCTCATGAGGGGAGGAGAACCTGTGTATTCAATTTACTCATCGGCCCCGGTGCTCCTTACTGCCTGAACCTCAGGTCAAAACACTGTATGTTCTCGGCTAAGAATGATCCTCAGCACACTAATGGGCCGACTTCCTTATCTGCGCTGTAGCGCTCAATCCAGAAAAAAGCGGAGATTCCCCTACCATCACCTCCGATTTCTGTATGGACGTACATAGCACGATGCCTACAGATCGAAATCACAGCTTTGAAGTACCCACTTCACTCCACATTACTCACTTCACTCCGCAGTTCTGACTCTACTCCATTAACCTACCCACCAAGCTACTGTTTATATAAGAATGAAATGTAGGATAGAGCGTGGTATCATATATATATATATATATATATCACTACCTTATCGTAATCATAAAGTTTTCCGGACGGACAGACAGACACAACAAGGTACTGCTTTATAAATAAGAGAGGTATACATAGTGAAAAACGTCTAACAACTCCACAAAAAAATAACCTAAGGAAAAATAAATGTCTGCAAATAAGTTAAAATTTATAACAACTTATCAATTATACCGAATACTTACCTGTAACCGTTCACATCCAAGTACTGTATCAATAAGCGTTTCATCATTCATGTGATGGATAATAGCCTCGTAACATTCGCGTTGCCAGTGCTCATTCAAATGGCCAAATACTCTGCCCTTCCATATTCGAGCAAAGTGTCGAGCTTGCCATCCTAAGGCCTAGATATGGAAAGATGGGGCATCACGAAAATATTCACTAAGAAGATCTACAATATCTCAAACTCCGAGATGGAAAGATGGGGCATCACGAAAATATTCACTAAGAAGATCTACAATATCTCAAACTCCGAGCACTGCATTGATGGATTTCATACGGAAGCCACGACACTGTGTCTCAAAGAAATTACTGATTGCCATTTTCAGGTCATCGCAATTAAAACTCGTAACTCTCATTCATCAAAGTACTGGTTAAACGCGCGGAGTAAATGATGACCAAGAAATGCAACGTCGACAACATAGAGAGGTAAGATAGATTAGGAAGATGACATAGATCAGATAGATTAAACAGAATAGATAGAATAGATCATACTTACTATAAAGCGCTTAGTCTGTCTGTCTGTCTGTCTGTCTGTCTGTCTGTCTGTCTGTCTGTCTGTCCGTCTGTCTGTCTGTATGTCTGTCACGAAATTCCTTGGCTCCTTTAGATCTGCCTGAAGAGATCGGGTCAAATGTGGGATGGGTGGGTCAAGTCTTGAGAAGTATAAAACACACATCAGCTTGGCGGAGCCCCGCCCACAGTGGGCGTGGCGTGCCTCGAAATGAGCCCTACTGAGGACCACGATTTCAAATTCAGTAACAAGACGGCTTCAAAACCGGAGTTTAAAGGTGGCTAGAGGTGTGCATTGGTAAGTTAGATCGAAATGGGGAGACCAACCCCCGATGGGCGGGACGTTCTCCAAAAATGCAATGCTTTATGAAACCATTTATAACTCGGTTCGGAGAAAGCCAACAGAGCAGGAAAAAGTTGATATAGGAGAGGTATCGTCGAAGGTATCTCCAACATAAATGACGTCAGCGGAGGCCCGCCCACAATGGGTGGAGCGTGCCTCGAAGCTCACATCCATTCTTACATTCATATACGAAAATCCATAATTCCAGTTCCCATGGACCTAGAAAGTTCAAATTTGGTAGGAGTACAGGCGTCATGGAGGCAAAACTTATGGTAGGCGGCAGAACCAGACTCCGCCCACAAGGGGCGGGGTTTGGGCGAAAATTCATAACTCATGTCCCCATGGACCTAGAAAGTTCAAACTTGGTATGAATACAGACACCGTGATGGGGAAACTTATGGTGGGTAGTAAAACCAGACTCCGCCCAAGAGGGGCGGGGTCTGGGTGAAAATTCATAATTCTGTCTCAGTGGACCTAGAAAGTTCAAACTTGGCAGGAGTACAGACACCGCGACGGGGAAACTTATGGTGGGTGGTAGAACCAGACCCCGCCCACAGGACGCGGGGTTCGTGCGAAAATTCGTAACTCCTGTCCCCATGGACCTAGAAAGTTCAAACTTGGTAGGAGTACAGGCGACAGGATGGGAACACTTATGGTGGGTGGCAGGACCAGACTCCGCCCGCAGGAGGCGAGGTTTGAGCGGAAACTCATAAATCCGATAAAGGTCCATAATGAAAATCAACTCATGCGGCTCCGTCTCTCATGGCTAGAGCAACTAGCGCGCGCGAGAGCGTGCATAGCCGCGTGGCAGAATGGATAGAGTAGGTAATAAATAAATAAATAAATAAATAAATAAATAAATAAATAAATAGAACAGAATAGAATAGAATAGAATAGAATAGAATAGAATAGAATAGAATAGAATAGAATAGAATAGAATGGATAGATTTTTTTGCAACTTCTTTTGCTATTGGCTGAACGGTTGCTTCAAATTTTGATATTCGTCCAATACTACGAATAAATAGCGTCACCTATACTCCCGCGCAGTGCAAAGCACGTAATCTCGATCGATATTTTTTGCAACAAATAATTCCGCTCCTCTGCTATATTGCTATGTGCTCTGATTTTTTGGAATCTTCGAACATCTCATCGACGTGATCGACTTACCTCAATGGTTCACAAGGGTGGAACTTCAGAATTCACACGTGAAGCTATAGTGGATTTAAAGGAAGCAAGCATGAGAGGTGCAACGATTGCGAGAATGCTGAAAACTCCAGAACGCACAGTATAGTCGATTCTCACTCGCTTCCGCGAAAGGAGCACGGTATCTAACGCTCCAAAAACGGGCAATTGTATTTAACATCTACTCGTCAGGATAAGCGCATAGTCGGAATATCAAAGGCCGATCCCACGCTTACCAGCGTCGACATCGCGGCTGAGATCAGTGCCAGTGATTTACTAAATATCAGCAACGCTGTGGCAAGAGGGCTTAATGCAGCACGGTTGACTGGAAGTCGCCCAGTTAAAAAACCGCTCATCAGCTCGAAGAATCGAAAAGTACGAGTGAAGTTTGCTGCACGTCACCTGCACTGGACTTCAAGCGAGTGAAGCAACGTTCGTTTTGTTGCCGATGAAAGTAATTCAATCTATTCGAATCTGATGGTATCAAGTATGTGAGACGTCTTAGTGGTGAAAGGAAGATACACACCATGGTGGAGTATTGGTGATGATATATGGCGCACTCTCGTTTGACGCAATGGGTCCTATTCTTAGAATGAAGTGAAAGCAGGATGACTGGTCAAAGCTACGCGGACATGATCACTGAAAAAATTCTGCCATGGGCTAAAAGTAACATGGCAGCCGGATGGGTTCTGTACGAGACAATGACCAGAAACACACTTCTCATGCGGCGAAAGACGTTCCAGCAGGAAATGTGAGACTTTCGTGATGGCCGAGCCAATCTCCGGACCTCAATTCGATCGAACACATATGGGAAGAATGGAGAGGCGGTGTGCCAAGCAACCAAAGAGCAACAGAGACCAAAAATTTGCTTTACTTGCGAAGAAATGCAACGCCATGCCGACGGCCATTTTCCAGAGGCTCACCGGACCAATGCCATCTAGCTGCGCAGCAGTCATCAAAAATCTTGGCTTTCTGACAAATATCAATTGCTTGCAGTAGCTACGGTTTCGATTCGAGCGAATTATCGCAACTTTGTAAATTAAATAGTTCTTTATATGGATCTCGATTTTGCATTTTGTTTTGGGAGATTATGCAGTTGGCTTCCTTCACTTGCCGTAGTTGTTGTTGGAATGAGGAGCCGGTGATGTATTTTGTTTGTGACAACGCTTACATATAAAATTTTCAAGCAATTCGGTCGAGCAAGAAAAAAATATTAACAAAAAATCTTTTGGCGAATACTTCGACCGTTAGTGTAGATAGGCTGGCAAACAAACAACACGAGCGTAAGAGAGATGAGGATGATATCGATATGGAGCACGTTTGTTGTGAAAGCAATCAGCTGACATACACACATACACGCAGTTCCCATGAATTGCTCTGCAGCAACTGAACGTCGAATATCCCCTTCATCGATGTGACCTCGTCCAGTCCTAGCAACGTTTAGCTCAAGAACGACATTAAATTTCGTTTTTTTCTGCAAGTTTTTGTTCCGTCAAATCCACGATGCTTTAATAACCCATAGCAACAACTTTTGAACCCATACAAAGCTGCTACTCTAATGAAGGTATGCGAAATCATTATAAATAGTGCCTCCAACATAACTATCGTGGCTCGTAAATCCATGTTCACATAATCCCAAGGTTACAGCTTAGTACAAAGATTCCTAAGTTCAAATTCTTATACCGTAAAGTCACTGCATAGCAGAAACGTAATAAAGCCCGTTGATTTACAGTGAAGTCTCTCTCTAAACTCCCATCCAAAAGCTGCCAAATTCATTCAGCAAAGAAAGTGAGAAGAGTACCAAACTATCGTATAAAATAGCCCGAAATATTAGACCTATGCAATGTTATTGTTATTGTTATTGAAAGAGAAAAACCGGAAGAAACTACGTTTTGTCGACTGCTTGGTAACTACCCAATAAAATGGCAGTGCATGATAGTTAGTGTAGAGCATGCCTTACCAAACTTTACATAGAGGATTTTCCTTACTAGAAGTAGTCAATGAGCGTGATGCAGTAGGAACGGAATTGTCGCGTCACGGTGAGACGCTGTGCGCGAAGGAATGTAGCAGAATACAGCAGCAAGTAAGAAATGCAGGTACAAAAGAATTAACAGTAGAGTCATGCCATAAGTAATAATAGCATAGCGATTGAGCTGTATGAAGAACGCTAGAACTGCTATAACGAGGTAAATGGTCCGTGAACCGCGAAGTAGTCAATGACTTCCGCTAGGCTAAATCGAAACCGCAGATCAGTTAATGACAGACAGTTCGACACATTCGAAAAGCAGCCACACACCACTATTTGTGATTTACAAAACTGGAAAGAAGTTCACCTCGTCGTAAAGTGGCTTCAAACACCGGATCGATGCGAACTGTGGTAGGGCATCGAAGACAGCCGATACACATGAAGCACATGGCTATAAATTCGATATATACAGGCAAAAACATCTGTTATACTCAGTTCTATTACCCACTACATCTAGTCGCCCACATTCTTGCTTGAAATACACTTCATTGCAAGCATTATCCTTCTACGATGTAGCAAATACCTTGGCAAAAAAGATTTTTCGACAAGAAGAAAGTCAGTTTGAATTCATTACTAATCAAATATCAGAAGTGTGTTAACCAGAGAGCTATAAACAGCCTTCTGTTATCCTTCGAGCAAATCGCTGATGTGTTTCTTTTCAGAAGTCAGGAGTTTTTTTTTCAGTGTTTTTTTTCAAACCGTGGCTCAAAGTTATCATTTATGCCATTCTTTAGTCATGTCAAAGAAGCTACTGACTTTCACGGATTATAATGGTTACGAACATTTTTCCAACAAAGATATGCATGAAAAGGCGGAGCACATGTCAATTAAAAAGAGCAACGGAATACGATTGATGAACAACAGGGAACCAAACACCGGTTTTTCTCGGCTCTCTAAAGTGACATTTCGACGTGCGTGCTGTAGGTTTCTGAGTATAGTTTCGAACGTCTTTCTTCAACTGTGTTGTTTGAAGATGGGGTTCGTAGAGATAAGCGATAGCTGTGACTACCCATTCTGCGTTCAACGAGTCATAGCGGGTGAGAGCTTTACGACCCACAAGACTGTAAGACATGCACGCCACTACACCATCTTTGCCCTCATTGAAGGGACTTTGAAGGCTAGTATCTCCCGCCATAAAGCAGTTTAACCAATTGTTGAACGTTGGTATGAGAACAAAGCTTCGAGCTAATAGGTTGCAGGTAATTTCAGCCGTTACACTTGCATTGTTCCCTTGGTGTGCCTAATAGAACATGATGATACGAATCTGGTCTTGTCCAATCAGTGGCTGTGAATTTAGGAAGCCCGCGTGCGAGTCCTCATTGTTGACTGCTCGGGGAATGTTCTAGAACTTTATTGCCCCCGCTGACGTGTTCACACTGTGTATACGGAACTTTTAATGCTCCGAATTTTTCCGGCGAAAAATTTCTTGCCAGTCTAATATATTACACCGGCTCCTGTTGAATAAGTGAAATTCAATTTCTACGATACCTGAGTTTCTCTAAACTGACTCTTTCTCTGTCATTGCAAACAATAAGTATGGAAAGACGTGATCATTAATATCCTTTATTTTTCTTTTTCTTTTCTCGCATTTCATATTGTACCGTTTCCATACTCCCTTCTCTTGCTACACCCCCCCGTCCACCCTCTAAACCTACCAGCTCCATCCCTACCCTCTACCACTGAAGTTCCCTTTTTCAATAATTTTAGGCATTTGTCACAGATGTGTCCACAGGTAAACTGAAGAAAAATGAGCGTAGTAGTAGTAAAGCATCCACTTATCGCACATCATTCAGTGCCCTGTTGAGTATTTATGTTCGTGAACTCATCTGCCTATTCAGAGAGGTTTGAGTTCCTATCTATCCACGTGTATAGCAGTTTCTCACAACAAGTGAAAACATGTGGAAAGTTGTGGGAACACAAGCATTAACAAGGGAGTGGAAACAAAACTTGACAAGGAAGAGGAAACACAAGTTTTAGTGTGAAAAATGAACCACAGATAAGGCAATGGCCTGTATAAAAGGTTTTGAAAAAGCATCCACTTGCTCTACTGCATTTACTCTGACAGCATCATTTTGATGCCAATGACAGAAAAAGAGGGTAGATTGGTGAAGGAGATTGTGCCGATATCAAGTCACAGATATAGCTCGGTCGAACCGTTTCCAACGTCATGCTGAGGCTTCAAACAAAAAATAGTCGGCAGAAGTTGACCGGAGAATACGACAAATGCAAATGGAGCTACTGACTATGTAGCTAACTTCTTACTTATCAAAAGAACTTCTGAGCTTTGGCTGCTTGAGGTGTTTGCATTGTTTATAAATAAAAAAGACTTCACTTTTGCGACAGTAATACATACACTAACAAAGTTGTCATTCCACCAGCCTTAAGAGCACAGTTCACGATACTCTTGAGTTATCTAGATTCAGACGGGTAATGGAAATGATAGTCCAGATTAGTGTAAAAGTGGGGAAGAGAACGCGAAAATCGGCATACTTAGTGAAATATGCTTCAAAAAAAAGTAAAATCATGGGTTGGATGGAATGTTACGAAAAAAGCTGCATGGAACGGAAATTTGGACGAGCTGTTCTATTGCGCGCCGTTGTATACAGCTGACTACAGTAAGCTGTCTGCGATGATGTGTGGGTTCTGGTGTAAATATTGCAACCTCTACAGCTTTTACAACGCTTAATAGTTCGTCCGCCTTGGGTGTTTACGTCGACTAAGGCGGTTTTGAGGGCCCTTACTACGCCCTGCTTTGACTGTTTTTCGACCCGACAGCGTCCCCTGGGTTATTTCGGGAGACGGGGGACAGATTCACCCTATATAGGAATCTCAGATCATTCGGTATGTCGGTGTGCCGCAAGTAGTCGGTCGATACTCAGAAAATACTGGGAAGATTTATTAGTGGAACGAACTGAAGACGAAGTGGTGAGAGAACTAGTGAATGGTAAATTACTGTGGCCATATACCTAATTTGGGCGCGAAAATCAGATCAGCACCCAGTGATCTCAACTGAGTAGATACCTATCACCTCCCTTTTTGAGAGATAATTACGTATAATATGTATCTATCTATATCACAATTGAAAATAGGTCTTCTGACGAGGATGGATCTGAAGACGAGTTGTTGGACGTCGTATGCACGTCGATAGCCGGGGCTGCCAGTCCTGGCTATCATCCACTAGTGATGCTTGTTCGCGTATTCCGATAGTTCTGGTGACGAGTCTTTTGATTGGAACGAAGGTGTCGTTTGCCGTGGGATTTCGAACATTTTGAATAGTGTTTCCAAGTCTGGCGTTGCTCCGGCGCAACGTCGTAATAGCAGTAAGAGCTGGTTGACATGCCGAATACAAACTTTGTTGTCTGTGAGTACTTTGTAGAGTACTTTCCTAACTCGTTTGGGTACTTTTTCATTGCTTCACTCTTCTCGATTTCCATGATACTAACGCACTGGCACTGAGTCTCCTCGGCTGATTACGCGATTCCGGGAGCCATAATGTCCATCGAAGTGCAATTCCATTGAATAGTTGAACTTTGACGTTCCTTGGTTCTGTCGAACGGATCACTATCTTGAATAGCGGATGATATTGTGGGGAGAAGACGTGCTCAATCCGTGATTTGCTCAAAAACTTTCGAATCCCTCCGAGGTGAATTGTGTTCCATTGTCGGGAACTAGTGTCTCTGAAACCCAATATCTTGCGAAAGTTCTCCGTAGTAGCGCGATTGTGACGTCCATCGTGGTGCTAATGGTGTTAAAAAATCTCTGGCTATTTACAAAGGCATCGACAATTACCAAAAAATGAGTTCCTGAGTATGAGCTGGCATAAACGATTTTTATTCGAGTCAAGGGTGCACTAGGTCGTGGTCAGGATGCGAGAGTGGGCTTGACCGGAAGTTTGGCGGTTGTCGGGCATCTCATGCAGCGCCGAACATTGTTTTCAATATCCTGGTCGATTCCTGCCAGTAGGCATAGCTACGAGCTGAAGCCTTCATGCGTACAATTCCTGAATATCCATTGCGTAATTGACGACGAACGCGTGATTTCAGGGGTTCTGAGATGACCATTCGATCGGCCATAAGTAGGCATTCGTCGAGCGTTGAGAGCCCATTCTGACGATTGTAGAAACAAAGCAGCTTTGGATCGGTCAATTTCGTCGACAACGCTCAGGGAGCTGGAGACTTGCTGGAGGAGGTGATCCTCGGCAGTTCTTTTCCCGACTTATCCGCGGTGACTGGTTGTGCTTGAGCTGCATTTGAAATGTGCATTTGATGTCCTCATCCACAGAAATGGCGTCGACGACTCGTTCTTCTCAAGGGGCAGAAAACTCTGCAATAAGGAGAGAGTGCATCTGTAATCTGTTCGCGGTGTGGACTGGTATTCCCTTCTTTGAGCATAATATTGCGAGCAGAGGCTTGTGATCAGTTAAAAGCGTGAATTTGCGTCCATGAAGCATCCTATGGAACTTTTGGACGGCGAATATGAGCGGAGTAATTCTTTTTCGACTTGGCTGATTCTTCCCAGCTGGAATTAGTGAGGCGTGTGCGATTGCCATCTCGATCCGTCCTTGTAACGGTCTGAGATCACTGCGCCTAATTCGTAGTTGGAGGCATCAGTAGCTGCGGCATTTCTTTTTGGGTCGTAATGCGCCAGTAGAAAATCCGAAGAAAATATTGCTCTCGCTCGATTGAAACTGTCATTGCATTCCTTCGTCCAGCTGAATTTCGCATTTTTCTTAAGAAAGCGTCTAAAGAGGCATGCAGGCTTCGCATTTCCTTTATGAAAGTACCGGTATAGCTCAGAAGTCCTAGGAAAGATCAAAGTTAAGAGATGTCCTTTGAAAAGGGCATCTTGGGGATAGCTTCAATTTTCTTCGGATCCCGGCGTCGTCCGTGCTTGTCGATGATGCATTCGAGGTAGTAACAGACCGCCACTTTTCCAAGCGTACCTGGAGTCCACTCTCAGCAACTCTCTTGGAAGCGGCGTCGATGTTTCTCCTATGCTCTTATTCGGTGCATCCCACAACGATAACGTCATCCAGATATGCAACTACTCCAGGCAAGCATGCTAAAATCGTGTCCATAACCTGCTGGGAAGTAGCTGGAGCTGATTTGACCCCGAAGAGTAGCCTGATGGATTGGAAGTCTTCGGTGGGTGTTTATTGTTAACAACTACTTCGATTGCTGAGTCATTTCGACCTGGAGATCTGCTTTAGCAAAATCGATACGAGAAAGTATTGTCCGCCGGTGAGTGTCGCGAAGATGTCTTAGAGCAGAGGTAGTGTATACTGATGAAGGTCCAAGGCATCGTTCAGGTCCGATGAGAAAACGGCACAGAGCCTGCGCGATCCATTCGACTTCCGCACGTAACTATAGATTTAGATTTAGGTTTATTAACATGCTCGAGCACATGTCATTCAAAGTGCAATTCAGAGATAACTGTAAAACCAAGTAAGCTCAATATATAAGAACAACTCCAACATGGTAACTGAGTAACATAGAATATAACTTCGGAAAAAGGCAGAGGAAATGGAAGAGCATAAACAAAACAATACAATAGATCACTATCAAAAGTTTCATCAGGTGAGATGCTTAAAAATTCTTTTGAAGCCCGAAAAACAACACGGAATCTGCAACTTTAACTCAATTTTGTCTATTCATAACCTGCCCTGAACGTGAAAAAGCTGCGTTGCAAACGGACTTAGGTTGGTGAAGCACAATTTTGAGACTTTCGCCTACAGTAGAAGAAGGATGTAGAAGAAAAAATCACTTAATTCCAGTTCAACTAGACCATGAAGTACTTTGTGAACCATATGAAGACCATTACCATTCGAGCTTCAGTATCTTATTCCTGATTGCACCACGGGGAATACTACTACACGTGAAACCAAGAGAACGAATACCTTACTTGTGAAACTATGCTAAACTGATTCTAACCTATTCACTAACGATTTACTGCGTGGGGTGAAAACACATGTGCCGTATTCAACATAGGTTCACATAAAGTTTGTATGCTTCAATAAGAGGGAGGGATCAATAGAACAAAAGGACTTGAACAACTGAAAAAGCCTAAACTCGGCATTGTTGACGACACATCGACAATTTTCTTTGAAGGAAAGATTTTTATCAATTATGAAACGTAAGTGACTAGCAGTGTCGGTTTCGACAACGGGTTCGCCGCATGTAGAGTACGACATGTGAGGGTTGTTGCGACCAAGATGAAGAATTCTTGAGTCAGCGGGCGAAATAGGAAGCTTCCGTCAAGAAGATCTTTGAAGTAGCGCTCAATAGTTGCCTGTAGGGTGGAACCGGGCTCGCCGAATAACTTAACATCGCCCGCAAACATTTTACATTTGATTGCGTCACCAACAACAACTCCAGGCAGATCATATACATAAATGCCGAACAGTAAAGGAGATAGAACACCACCTTGAAGTACTCCACAACGTGCACACCTAATAGTAGACGATCCTTCGTCAACGAAGAACTGGAACGTATGCTGAAATAGGAAGGCTCTGATCCAAGTGGTGATCCTATGGTGAATACCAACTTGCTCTAATTTTAGGAGCAACAAATCATGAGGAACCTTGTCAAATGCTTTTTAGGAGCCCAGATAAATAACGTCAATGCTGTGTTTAGAGTCCATAGCGATGGTCCATTCATTGAGAGATTCCAACACATGAGTTCCGGTGGATTTACCTTTTCAAACCCGTGTTGACAACGAGGCAAAACATCATATTCCTTCAGATGAAGTTCTATTCTCTTCTAAAAATTTTCTCAAAAATTCGGCAGAAAAGAGATGTGATACTAATAGGCCTATGATTGGAAGGATCATAAGTAGGAGATTTCCTCTTCAGCAGAGTGACAAGAGCATGTCCCTTTCTTTTGGGAGCTTCTGCCCGGAAGAGTATCAGATTGAAGAGATATTCTATAGGAGAGGAAATGAAAACTGAGATCAGTTTGATAAATCTAAAAGGGATACCATCCGGTATGGTGGAGGAGCAAGTTGGCTACCGAGAGATTAATGAGTAAATTTGGTTCCGATCAGACCAAACCGATTCAGCCACTTTTGAAAAACTCATACTCTCAAAAGAAGGAGGTTCACCACACCACAATCTTAAACAGCCCTACAGCTTCGAACACATCAGCAAGTAGTTCGGCTCTGTCACAGTCAGAAGTGAGAATGGACCCATCACTGCTTTTAAGGGATCCTATGCCTTCTTTTCGCTTAATTCTTTGGTTAACGTATGTGTAAAGGGCCGACTTGTTATTCGAAGACACTATCTTTTTTCAATAGAACGGCTGAACCTAAAAAACATCTGGTTAAATTTATCAGAAATGCGCTCACAATTAGTCCAATCCTCTTGCAAATTGGAGCGAGAAGCGTTTCTGCAAGCTTTTTCCTTAAGACGAGACCAATGTCTTAAGTAATCAGGGATGTTTGCAAAGGAGACCGGGACCCTATTTGAAGGAATGAAGAGATCCAAGCAATGTTAATATGAACAGAAAAGCTTCAGACATTTAATTTACCGAGAGACAACACTGAAAAACACCTAACCAATCAACACTATCCTAGTACAAAGTCATCCCACCAACATCCACATTTCTAAAGTCCCGAGAGTAAACATATAAGTTTCTTTGACCCTCCAAGGAGAGGCGAATAGAGGCTTGATCACTGGAGCCTAAAAGGGAGGAAACGAGAACTTTTCCAATAAACCTTCTTGATTACAGAACCGTAGCTCGAGTGCATGATTTCTTATAGTAGACATATTTACATGTTGGGTGAAGCCATGACTCCTGAGCAATTGCAAGGAATCTTTAGACGCCGATGAAGACGGAGACAGAGCATCATGCCACTTTATGTCCTGGTAGTTGGAATTACCCATTAGAAGGCATGGATTGTTACAGGATGATAGATCACTGATACATTTAACCGATTGCGAATTATGTTCTGCGAAGCATTTAGGCGCTCTATAAACCGAGATGAGTCAATAACTGCAACCATGCAAAGAGACATCACGTGAACCTATCTCATACCATTCGGACACGGAATCGGCATGCACAGTAACGGGAAATACGGATCTCCTCAGTAGAAGTAAATATAACATCATCCCTCTTTTTTCTTAGCCTGTCACACCTAACCTCCTCATAAAACGAAAAAAATATCGCCCAGCGAATGCTGTATATTTGCTTCTTTTTCACATTCTTAACGTGACATTGCGAAGCTCAAGGAATGATCGTTTTCGGTAAGGACCTAATGTTGGCTAAGATGTAACACGAAGTTTAACGAAGTTTGGTTGTCAACTGAAGCACTATAATTACTCGCAACTACAACGTCTTCGGAAGGAGAAGAAATATTGACAGAATGATCATCAATAGGAGCACCATACGATTTTCGAATAGTTGGAGGATTGGTATTAACTGCATTATTAAGCCTAGAAGCTCTTAAGACCCTTGAAAGATCACGTTCAGCTTCAGCTAACGATGGCGTGATATAAATACCTTTTATGGAACCTTCAACATGGATAAATACTTCAACATGGATGCTCGAGAAAGTAGTTGCCGCCGAAACGATGAGGTGGGGAGAACCACTTTGAGTAAACTCGGGCGAGTATGGTTCGGTCTACCTGTGGAAAGAGATAGGTCGGTATGCATTCAATTGAGAAGGACAATGAAATTTTCTTATAACATCGGCATCAGAGGGTAAGCGAACAGCAGTACTAGGATCAGCATTTTCGGCAATATCAGAAATAACGACTGATCTAATTCTTTCATATTCTTCACAACAATTTACATGGTTATCAGAGAAAGCACTATTAGACGATAAAGGGAGAAGGGACCACATCCGAGGCCTTCGTCAACGAACGAATGAATCCTTTTTGAGACGTCGTTTTCAGCTTTTTGAACACGAAGTTCATCCTCCAAATTATGATTGCGTTGGAGTAAGTCCACAGTTACGGTGCTCTTCTCCAAAAATGAGCAAGTATAACTTTGACGTGTGGAGTGAGGGTGTCGTCTGAAGAATGGCTGTTGATCGCCGCAGTAAGTAATACACACGAACTAGCCGGAGGACCGCAAGGTTGCGTCCTTTTATGGGGCCGGTCCTGAATATGAGAGGCCAAAGGAGTGAAAGAGTTGCTTGCACTCATAATATGAACAACCTAATAAGGTGGTTAAGAGACTTCTTAAAGAAAAATGTTTTCCCTATCACAAGGAAATGAGCAACACCGTAGGTCAAATAACGCACTACGATCAATCGAGACGACCTTCAATTATTGATAGAAACAAAAATCCTTAGCGAAATGACCCGATCAGTTGGCTTTCACGGCAGTTCTTGACTTCACCCAGGCCACAAGGGTAATCGCAGTGTTCCGGAGTCGGAGATATAGAAGACAGAATAGAAGACAGCATATTAAACTTGCTCCTCATCGAAACAGAAATAGGCAGGAGCAGAGCAGAGCGATCACCCACCGCGCGCGGGAAGGACACGCGCAGAAAATGAGCACATTCCGATAGCTGAACTTCGAAATCACTACATTTACTTCGAAAAGTTCGAACTCTTTCCCCACAACTGGTATGGATGCATACGGCACCGTTCGGACGGAAAACTGGTTCCGCATACTTAGGCAAAGGGTGGCTTTTTGGATTTTGTATTTACAATCAGAGATTGCTGTTGAAGACTTCTGGATAAGTTTCCTAGAGCTCCTTAGCAATGCAGTCAGTGCTTGATCAGTTGCTGCTGACGATGACTGCGGCTGAATGTGCAGGATCGACATTCGGAAGTGAGTCCATGTTGCTGTGGATTCCCATCTTGGAAATCCATCCTGAGCCTAGTAGATATGGCTGAGTACGGCCGACGTGAAACGGCTTTCGAGCATATTTTGAATCGAAGCCGTATGAGCAACTTCGCTGTTCCATGAGCATGATCCGATCTCCTGAGGCGCTGTGAGCGATCAGCGACGGAGACTGCAACTGTGGTTTGCCCATCGATTTCCATGTCGACTCGTTGATAGTCGTGATCTCTGCACTCACTTAAAGATGTATAGGTTTCCCGCCCACGACTATTGCGACGAATCGCCGGCAGTTGACATGTACACTTGACACAGTAATTCGGCATCAGATCTAGTGGTTGGCCTCGTGGAAAGACGACTGGGGCGCGTTGCGCGATATCGTCGTCACACTGAGTCACAGAAACCCTCCTTGTGGTTTATTCTGTGACAGTCGGGGCACTTGTGTCGTGGATACGTGCAAAATCTGACGAAATGGACTGCTTCGCAAAACCAGCACGGAGCTGGAAGCGGCTCTAATGAGCGTCCGGATCGAGCTACACTTCTGAGTGGATAAGACCCTTTAAAATTTTCTGGAGCGGTTGTCGCCGTTCATCAAACGAGGGCTCGATTGCATGTAACCCAGGTGTCCCATCTTCCACCATTTTCGTGTCCTGCTTCGAGTAAGAGGGACACTTGCACTCTTTCGAGAGAGTTTGCGGAGATTGGCCTCTATTTTATCTAGTAATGTTAGGCGAATGCAGGTGTCGTTGCTGTATTGTAGACCGCTTACGAAGATAAGCCACTTGAATTGATCCTCGTCGCACTCTGCCAGTCTGAACTTAGCACACTCTTGATTGACACGTCCAGTGTAGGTGAAAAAGTCGTCGTAGGGGTCCTTGGTCAACTTCGTACAGGCGTAGCGGTGAACAAATAACTGTAGTCCGAACAGGCTTATGAGTGTTGGCAAGTATTCTTCGAATGTGACATCTGGTTATGTCTGTTATGTCTTCTGCAAAATATACATAGTTGGAGCACTTACTGTAAGCTGCAGCATCTCGCTTGTGGAGAAGTAGTCGAAACGATTTGACTTGTCGAATATCTAGGCATCCACAGTAAAGATTCTTGACGACGGTACCACCCTTCGAATGCCAGGTCCGCGTCGGGGTCGTAGGTGAACTCCGCACATTGCCCTGCTAGCACGTCGAAAGCTTCTGTCAGATTCCACTACATGTGAGACCGATTTCGGCATCTTCTGTTGAGCGGCTCTTTTTAAAACGTCTGTGAGCGGCACCAGGAGCGGCAGGAACACCGTCGTTGTCGCCATGATACCGATCGCCACTGTTGCGTCGATGAGCCAATCGGTCGATACTGAGAGCATATTGGTAGGATATTTTAGTCGAACCAACTGAAGACGAACTGGTGAGAGAACTTGAGATTGGTCATTTACTGAGTTAATAGACCATTATTTGGGCGCAAAAATTAGAACAGCGCCTAGCGATCTCAATAATGAGCACATACTTAACACAATTTTAACGTGAACTTAGCCGTTAAGGGTGGAAGACGTTGACTATCAGGGCTCATTATGAAATGGTCTTGCTGAAGGTTAGTTACTTAAAGTTACAGTTAGTCACAATTCTGAGAAAGGTACCAGGACTCAATGCAACCCAGCGTAATCAGCGCTGCTTCGCCCTCAGTAATCACACTGAACAACAAGTAAATGTCAAGTTTACCGTATTTGGTACCGCATATAGCGAAAAAGTTGGTAAATGAGAAAGGTTGGAGCAAAATCAGCATAAACATCAATGGACGTTACAGGTCAGAAACGTGACTTACGCGGTGGAACCAATGACATCTGGTTGCTTTCAAATGAAGAATGACGACATCAGCAAGATCTTTATGATTTAAATGAGTAGCCAGAGCGATGACCTCCCAAACGTCAACCTGAAGGGCAAGTGGAGAGATGAATGTATATTTCGTTTCATGCATTTGCAGTAATTTATCTTGCAGTTACAATGCCTCAAAAAGCAAATTGCTCGTGACCAACCTCTTCAGGAATCGTCGTGAGGCCACCATAGAGGAATGATAGTAAAAAGTGGATTGCGTTACGTGAATAACTGAAACAAATTTTCTAGAATTGCCTTTAAAAACTGTAGATGTGGCTTCACAGATCAATAATTCAATTACCCTCTCATTTCTATTCGCTTCGATTTTTGCAACTGTTGTCGAAAGAACGGACATGTTGCTGAAAGAATGCACCTGAAATTGGTAATATGCATGCACATGAACCATTTCGGCACTAGACATGAATAGATAACGGAAGCGCTGACCTCTACCTATGCTAGCGCGCTATAGAAAACACTCATTAAAAAACCACTACGATTCTGAGTGAATGCCGGAATAGTGAGGCCCATCCAAAAAAGGCTTGATCCATTTTTCCTTATTCTTGCTGCTGTGGTCGGGTCTAGAAAGACTTGTCTCTTCGAGGACTGCATTCATTGATTGACTGCTTGTAGTTCGCAAGTTGAGTTACAGTGTCCACCCTAATTGTTCATAAAACCGAGAAGAAACGCGATTCCCTTCTTTCCGTTTTTCCTTTATGAATGGATCGATTTTCACTTTTTTCATTGGAAATGTCACATAGTCCGACACAGCTCGTCGAGCGCTACAAAGCGGTGGACGAAAGCTCGAAAAGGGTGAATTTTGAAGTCTTGGCTTCTCAAGTAGAGTTCTTGTGGGGAGATAACCAGCACCGACCTTCGCTATACTTGTAACCAGTAAGGATTCGCTTCCATTAAAAGTATTCGGTGAATGTAAGTAACCAACGTATTGCAGAATTCAACAAAGGGTAGATAGTCCCATTTCTCAGACTATGCCAATAACTTCGATACCAATTTTTTCAAAAATGAATTCAGCCATGCGCCAATTTCAAACGACAGCAGTTTTTGAAAATGAATATAGCAAATATGAAATAATTCTATCCTCATGAAATAGATATACTTCAAAGTTAGCACTCCTCTATAGCTTGCAAATTATACTATACACGAGTTCAATGAAAAAATCTCCACCGCTTCGAAATTCGAAAGTATGACTCAATCTCGGTAGAAACTGAACATCGTCTGCAAACGATCTGCTTCATTGGAATTAATTGTATCAGCTGTACCCATTCAATCAGAATGCGAATCTCGTAGTATATTTGGTTGATGGCGCACGTCAGAGCAATTTAAATGAATACTCTGTCCTGCTCAACTAAGCCAGATAGCTAATTGGGTTGACCAGTGAACGAAGAAGGTGGAAAGTCGGTGCTGAACATATTAATTCGAAAAGGGAATTAGTGACACGACCTTCTTATCACTTAATTGCTTTTTGAAAATGGATTTCAACTATGTGAGATTTTGGAATTTAATTTCTCATGCAAAGAACGAGATTTAGCCTCCTGCCCCTTAAAGTGATATTGGAAGGCAATATAAATTCCGAGGTTTTAGGCAAGCAACATTTTTTTCCTTGCAATTAGTGATTGTTTGCGAAGAGTTGAGTACGAAGTCTTCTAATGAAGAGCGTAACTTCTTACTGAACACCAGAAATCTTACCTGAGAAAGCCAGAAATTGTATGCTCTTGATAAAAACGTGTCACGTATCCAATTGTTATTGATTGCAAAGCTTTTCTTATTGAAATCGGCAACATAATTTACAAACTACACAAACGTGCTATTTTTGAAGTACATCATATGATTCACTGAGAATAGGAATCAAGCCACATTTTCTATTCTGCAGTTTCAACAGTTGCTGTCGTTTGAAATTGGCGCAGGGCTTAATTCATACACTTTCAAAGAATTGGCATCGAACCGAAGTAAAAAAAAATAAAAGTAAAAGTAGTAGTAAAAGTAGAGCCTGAAAAATGCGATGGTCAACTTTTCGTGGAGTCTGAAATACGTGAATTACTTAGCTACAATTCACCCAACACTTTCGATGGAAGCGATTGGCTTCTGGTCATGATTCTAGAGAGTATCATTTTTGGTTTTCTATTTATAACTAAGTTGGTTTTCACTTTTTCATTTTTTCGTGTTTTTTGAACAATTAAGATGTGTATTGAATTTCCGCAGACACCGGTTTGTGGAAGCTTACTGAAAAGATACGTATGAAAACTTTCCTAATGTGTCTGCGAATTAGGAACACAATATGACCAATAGAAGATAGAACAGAATGCATGTGGATTTCCTGCTCCTCCAAGTGCAATTCATCTCTTAGTTTGGTCATTGCCCTACCCATTACCTCCAGCCTCACTTCATAAGCTATCGACAAACGGACGCTAACGATTTAATATGCGAAGGAAAGATCACCCGAAGTGAAAATCGAGTTAAAGAATTGGCTGGGCGACAAGTTCTATTTACCTAGACAATGCATATGTGAAACTTTTTTGTAAGATAGAAGAACAACATACTTATGTGCATGCAGATCACCACTTCCTGTTCGTATAATAACATCGGTATCTTGATTATTCATGTACATTTGCATGAGGTCAGACGCCAACTTGCTACATGGGGTTCGATCTGATGGTGGTGTTTGGGCTGAAAATAACTGAATATAATTTACTCAAACATGCGCATCATCCTTGGATTTACGACGAATCAAAATACTCGTCGAACTCTAAGAAATCTGAAATTTCCAGTGGCAACAATATGTAGATCTTTTGAGACTTTGAAAGCATCCTCCTGACCACACTCGCCAAATTTCATCTCACTAGTCAAAAGTGTAAAAGCTCAGTCAATCGGAAAACAAGCCGCAGAAATCGCAGCCATCCCAGACAACCAAAAGGCAACTAAAATTATAGCTATGAGCAGACAAAAAAGTCTGGAGCTTCGTCCAGCAAATGCCACGGATTCCTTTCAATGAGAGTGTAGTCGCACTAAACGATTTCTAGCCGGTTGGTGGCGAAACTAATTGGTGCAACTGAAGGAGGCAGATAGTACCAAAAACGTTGAAACTTCTCATGTCTCATTCCCTTGAACCGGAGGAAGCCCTCAACACAGCATTACTGCATTAGACAGCTCGAGAGAGGCTTTTATAATCTCGGGGTCATAACAAGCTGCTCAGAAAATGAAAGAATCAGTCGATATGTTCTTGCGATGCACGAAAGCTTTAGAAACGTGTGTCGAAGATTTGATTATGCAAGCGAGGAAATCTGAGTGACCGAGACGAAAAGGCATCGCCAGCTGCACGCAGTTTCCAGGAATGGAGAAGATTAACGTGCGAAGACAGAGGCGTCAGCGGTGTAAATGTCTCTATCATCTGCATTTGGCCTTAAACAGTGATACATACGGAAGCTTAGCAACTCGAATCAGAAGTAATGGAGAAGATGTGGCCCAGCCCTACCAATCCTCTTGCCTCATCAAACTACGAAGAGGAGCTGGAAGTGTTTTATTTAGACCTGAAAAAGTTCTACAGATTCAACTTATTTTGACTTGATGTTTTGTTGCCTGCTGTTATTTGGCGGCACTACGCGCTCCAAAAATCTCACGAGGTTGGCGATCTATGGACAAAAATTCAGTCTCGAGCGGAACTCAAACCCGTTTGTGCTTTCCGGGCATCGTGCTCTACCAATTACACTACCGGGAGCCCACTTGCCCTCCGAGACTAAAGTGTTGTCCATAAGTCGTCAACAATGTGAGTCTACATTTCTTCAATGTAATCGTCAGTTATTTGATTGCCAGTATTGACACCACCACGGAAGGCAGATGGTTGCTGATACAGGTTGAACAAATGGGTGAGGGGACTTCTGTACCATTGAGGTCACATCGCACCTAAGTGCGAGGTGACTTTGACCGTACAGAGTCTGGCACACCCCGAGAAATGCTCCTTTCACAGACACACTTCTGATCAGAACGGTTTTCAATGGTAACTAGTGTTATCACTGAATTAAAGCGAAACAACAACAACAGAAAATAATCAACAACCCCGACAGAAAAATGAAGGCCCCTGTGAGGCAAAACAGTAACGTGTTGAGGCGTGAGAAACCCTAAACCCCTGGTTCTTGATAATCGTGAGGTAGAACATGTGTAGCGCGTGATCTATTGGCGTCAATTGTGGTTGGCGCAAAAGACATTTCAGGCGGGAAAGGATCCCATAAAAGCCGAGACGCCAGATACGAGTAGTTAAGTGACTGCTTGGACACAAAGGGGTCCTCCACGCCCCGCACGCCTTTTTTTTTATCTTTTTTAGGTTGTCGCTTGTTCGCCGTTAGGGCATCGATTGTTTTTTTTGTGTATCGCTTGTTACTTTTTGTAACATTGTTGGTTTTTTTGTGTATATTTTTCGATAAAATTTTATTGTGCTTAGTGTCCGCCCATTTGTGTTCGGCCGTTAACCGCGGTAGACAATACTTGCGCAACTTGGGGGCCAAGCCGAACCACAAAGGGTGAGCGCTAGGCACAAGTAAGTTGAGGCTTTGTTGGTCGCGCATATCTCGTTTGTTTTTTTTTGCGTCGGTTAGCAACGATCCCGAGGGCCTTCCTCGAGTGGTCGTTGTTTTACTCACTGCTAGCAAGTAGGGGCTTTCCAAGGAGAGCCTAACTTGTTGAGACAGTGTGGGGTCAGATTCCTTCACTTGCTGGGAATCGATAGTGGTGCACCCTTTTGGTAAGGGTCAACACTGTCCACTTCTGTGTGGCAGCTAAGTGTGCACAACTATCGATTGCTATCGATTGAAGGAACCTGGCGCCACACATACCCTGACGTGCGTACGATGGCGTCAGTGGTGTCGGATGAGGCAATAGATGCCGAAGTAAACACGCATGTTGCAGTAGCCCCGCAAGAGCGTGAGATGGAGGTTGACTCCCCAGTAGCACTTGATATGGACAAGGAGCGGGAGCTGGAAGCGCTCAAGGTATGTCACCAAGCACTCAAAAGTGTGAAAGAGGTGGAAGTGCTGGTCGGGGCAGAAGTGGCAAAGTACTGGCGCACGGGAGATGCGAGACGAGAGAACTGTGAGCGAGTGCTGCGAATGGTTGTAGCTGAGGTAGAGCAGCAATTGACACAGCTGAAGCAAGCGTGCGAGGGAAATGAGAGAAATGTTGCGGAGGAACTGATGGCGGCTTTGAATTGTACCACGCAGGTGGAAGTAGTAGAAGCCGTGGAAGAGCTAGCTATAAAGGCAGCTATGATAGATAAAATTGAGAAGTGTACAGGATGGGAGCAAGAAGAGATTGTGATGAATTGTAAGGAGTTGAAAAAGAGGATGATGAAATTATTGGAGAAGGAAAAAGAAGTGTTGTCATTGCAGCGCGAGCTGGAGTTAACACGTAAAGAACTGCAGTCGCTCAAATCGCGTAAGGAGGAGCCTATGAGAAGCGGCGTAGGGATTACGGTGCCAGGTAGGGCCGCTAAGGAGGCATCGAAAATTGACATTGAAGCATTGAAGAGGTTGAAACACGAGATGAGCTCATGTAAACCTACTTTGCAGACTGGGCGAAAAAAGCCGCAAGAGTGGAGCAACTCGGTGTCGAGCAGATCCAGGCAATCCTCAGGGAGGACGCTGATGAAGCCCGGTGAGTTATCATCGATGTCTAGTTTGGAAGAGTTGAGCGAAATTGATAGTTGCGGTAGTGAGAGGATGAGTCGAGGGAGTAGTCAAGGGTCCATCTCACTCGCAGAGAATCAATTCGGAGCCTATTTGAGATATGTGGCGCTCCCAGATGTCAGATTGTTTTCGGGAAAAGATAAGGATTATTCGTGGAATAATTTTATTGAGTCTTTTTCCTTGAAATATCCAACACAAAACTGGTCTAGCGAAGAACTAAAAATCTTGTTGAAGTCGAAATTAAGCGGTGAGGCTAAAACGCGATATGAAGCATTACCCCACAGAACTAGGCGAGGGTCCTTCGAGGGTTTAGTAGCAGCGTTAGCCGAGACGTACAGGGTTGATGCACAGACAAGCAGAGTAGTCGCATTAGGGAAACTGAGAAGGCTGAAGAAAGCCGAAGAGCAATCGGTAGCAGAGTATTGCGTACTATTGGAACGGCTGTCAGCCATGGCATACCCAGAGCTAGATGAGACTGCTCTGATGACAGTGAGGGCCCATCAGTTGTATGAGCAGCTGGTACATTGGCCTGAATCTTATCATCTACTGGTGGCTATGGAGATGCCGGGGGCAGATCAGTATACGAGCCTCAAGGATACCGCCATGAGAATTGAGCGGCGAAACCTGACTTTGGCAAATACGAAGTCGATGAGTATGAGCGAAACGTCATCACGTCCGTCGGCTAGCACGACACCCAGGACGTCCAATGTAGGTTGTGATAAGAGCAGGCGTCCTAGTGCGCACGGTGAAGCCACACAAAGGCTGAGGGATGTGGAAAAAGGCCGGCAAGAAAAGCAGAAAGAAATAAAAACGAGGTGTTACAAATGCCAGGGCATAGGACACTTCGCTAGGAATTGCGCAGCTGGAATGAGACACGTGGGGAGTAAAGCGACAGGAGTCGTAAAACTCCAAGAGGATGAGGAAACCAAGGGGAAGTCGCGCCCGCAGCAATCGGAGACTTCTTCATTTGGGAAAAAGTATACAACCGAAGTTGAAGTGGGTGGAAGGATATGGAGAGCACTGTTGGATACAGGTTCGGAGATATCCATCATGCCTATAGCGGTCTATAATCTTGTCAAAGCCATATATGTCAGGAAATGCCAGTAGACTTCGGAAAAAGAATTTTCGATGCGTCGGGCAACCGAATGAAATTCGAGATGGTGGTGAAGATCCCAGTAAAGGAATGTGATGGTGAACAAACTACTGTTGCAATGCACGTATCACAGCAGAAGGGGCAGACATTGATCTTGGGGACCAATGCGCTCCCATCGCTGGGGTACAATCTGATCAGGTGTAGACATGTGGTGGAGAATGCTACGTCAAATGACAGGATAAAGGAAACAAGTAACAATGCGGAAGAGCCCGCATTGAATACGAGGAACCAACAGACATCTAGTCCTGAAAAAGGACAGAGTAGTGCTGTTGTGGTCAAGAGAGCGTACGTGGCGCCGGGAGAAATGAAAAGGATACCCATCAAGGGAAATGTGAGACCAGGTGAGAGGGTATTCCACTCAAGCTTAGCATACCTAGGATCAGGCCTCTGCCAGGTCGATGACAGCGGGGTATCATGTGTACCTGTGTGGAACGGTGCCCAGGAGCCGCTAATTTTTCGAGCTGGTGTAGAAGTAGGCAAGTTCGAGCAGGACGATGTCGAGTGCACCGCAGTAAAGACAACTGAGGTAGCAACGGACATGCTGGTATTAGGTAAGCCAGCATTGCAGGAAGCGGAAAGGAAACTGTTGCTGGATAAGCTTCTGAGAGAGAACAGGGAGCACTGTGAAGAGGACGATCCAGAATTATGGAGAATTGTGACCGAGTATGACAAGGTGTTTGCTGTGGAAGACAGAGAGCTGACACAGACCGATTTAGTCATACACGAAGTGGACACGGGTAGCACGCCGCCGATTCGGCAGAAGGTAAGACCTGTGCCCATAGGTGCGCGAGCGGAATTTAAAGGAATGCTCAAGGAACTGCTTGATCGAGGCATTATAGAGGCTTCGGAGTCAGAGTGGGCATCGCCGGTCGTATTAGTGAAAAAGAAAGATGGGTCGTTACGATTATGTATCGACTATCGGGAGCTTAACAAAAATACGAAACAGGACGCATACCCACTGCCACGGATAGATATGATTCTTCATAGCCTGAAAGGTCGAAAATACTTCAGTACGCTGGACATGGCTTCGGGATATTGGCAAATCCCGATGTCGGAAGATGCGATGGCAAAGAGTGCGTTCGTAACGTCCGAGGGCTTGTTCCAGTTTAGAGTCCTACCCTTTGGCCTGTGCACATCCCCAGCAAGGTTTCAAAGACTCATGGACTCAGTCTTAGGGAACATGATAGGCAACAACGTCTTCGTATACATTGACGACGTGCTGATCGCCACGGAAACTAAGGAGCAGCATATGAAGGTGCTGAGGGCCGTTCTAGAGGCTATGAAACGGGCAAATTTGAAGCTAAAGCCGCAGAAATGTATGCTGTTGGGGAGGAAAGTAGCCTTCCTTGGCCATGAAGTGGATATTGAAGGGGTTCATGCTGATCCCGCTAAAATCGAGAAAATCCAGAACTATCCACGCCCAACGTGTTTGGCGGAAATGCGTACCTTTTTGAGCTTGTGCGGATATTACCGGAAATTCGTGCTAGGCTTTTCAAGTATCGCACGTCCCTTGTTTGAGTTGACCAATACCAAAACGCCATGGCGATGGCATAGGTCAGAAGAAGAAGCTTTTGAGCAACTGAAGGCCAGTCTGGTGCAGCCACCTGTGTTGGCACAGCCAGACATTGAGGCAGCAAGGAGCGGGGCGCGCCCGTTTATTCTGTACACGGACGCATCTCGAATTGGAGTGGGGGCTGTTCTGTCACAAGAAGGACAGGACGGATTCCTGCATCCCATTTATTTCGTGTCGAAAAAGCTTCCAAAGGCAGAGCGGAATTACCACATAACCGATTTGGAAGCGTTGAGTATTGTAGTGGCTTTGCGGAAGCTCCACTTCTTCGTGTATGGCATGCACGTTATAGTGAGGACCGACCATCTACCCCTCACGGTCCTTTTCAAGAGGCAAAATGTTTCAGCAAGGGTGCTAAGATGGGCTCTCGAGGTTCAGCAGTACAAGCTCAGCATTGAATACGTAAAAGGCAAGGCGAATGCCGTTGCCGACGCTCTTTCAAGAGGGCTCCCAGCTGATGGGAAGGTAGACGAAGTGCCCAATCCAGGAGAAGACAAGATTGTTTGCTCGGTGTCTGAGGTAGAAGGGTCAGAGTGGCTGAGAGAGCTGCAAAATGATGAAGACTATGGCAGAATCTTGGAAAGTTTGAGGGCAAATAGACTGGATGAAGAAGTCAAGTTGTCTGCCATGACAAAAAGACTGAAAGTGGCAGACTTCATGGTGGAAGAAGGCGCCTTGAAGTTGCTGCAAGAAGACGGGACTGCAGTGGTTGTAGTTCCCAAATCAAAAAGGAGAGAGGTGTTCGACGAGGCTCACGGAGGATGTCTGGCAGGGCATTTCTCGGCGAAGAAGATGTGTCGAACACTTGGAAATAGAGTCTTCTGGGAAACGATGGAAAAGGACATCACAAAGTGGGTGCGAGCCTGCAGGAAATGTTTTCTGACGAATCCCAGACCAACGAATACGCCGCCACTGAAGCCCTTCGTGGCGAGCAAACCGTTCGATTGCGTATGCGCCGATATTTTGGAAATGGGTCTCAGTGCCAGTGGCATGAAGTATATACTAGTACTTGTGGATCATTTCTCTAAATGGCTAGGCGCTTATTCGATGAAGGACAAGACAGCGACCTCGGTGGCAGAGGTGATATTCCAGCGATGGATATGCGAGGGAGGTCGCTGGCCGAAGCAGTTGCACACGGATCAGGGAACTGAGTTCGTGAACGAAATGCTCGATGAGCTTGCAAAAATTTCTGGTATCAAGCACACTGTCACAAAAGGATACAACTCGCGAGAGAATGGGGCAGCAGAGCGAGCGATAGGGACTCTGCAGCGAATTCTGAAGAAGAAGATAGAAGTGCCAGAAATGTGGGATGTGCTGCTCCCAAATGCAGTCTTCGCATACAATGTTACACCGCATGCAGGGACGGGAGAAAGTCCGTTCTTCCTGCTATATGGTTTTGATCCGGTCATACCCCTGAACTCGTTGCCGGAGAGTAGAGTGCGCCTGAGTGAGATTGACCTCGACGACTACAAAACGGAACTGGTACGCGGTATGCGAGTGATCCGTGATGAAGTCGCTCGGCAGGCGGAAAGGTATAGAGAGCGCATGAAGAAATACTATGATGACAAAAAGGCGGTGGACAAGTCCTATTTGGCGAAAGTAGGCGAAAGAGTTTTCATGAAGATGCCGCGAGAACGGAGCCATGCAAAACACCCCAAGCTAGCGTGTGAGTGGGATGGACCGTACCGCGTGATTGAAACGAGTGAAAACTCAGCGCTAGTTACAAAAATAGGCGTAAACGAAGACCCAGTGAGGGTGCAGTTCGATCTTTTGATCAAGTGTCCAGATGAAATTAGTGATGAACCAGTAGAAAGTTTCACTAGGAGGAAAAGGGGCAGAAAGCCTAAAGAAAAAGAGAAGAGAGACAGCATGAAAAAGTTTGCCTGTGGAAGAATATCAATTCGTAGAGATTCGTTCTTTAGGTTGGAAAACGACTACGACGTCGACTCTTCGATGCACTTCCTCCATGTCAGATTCAAGTGCGACGGACAAAGTTTTCCGAGTGTGGAAGGACGTCCTGGCTTTCCGTTGTCATCTTGTCGTTGTAGTCAGCAGATTACCGTCTCTGATCTCCTACCTTCGGTGCCACCTCCAGCAGCGGGCGAAAGAATCCAGTGTGTCCTGGATGCGGCAAGAGTGTTAGCAATTTGGTGGGGCGAAGGATCAGTCTCGTGCAAGGTGCAAAGGATCATGGACAGTAGTTGTTTGGCGTTGAACCCGAAATCTGTTGCTGTTGCCTACTGTTTCTTCCGTTTTCGGTGTTCACATGTCGCGTTGATGAGTGGTATGGTTCCTCAGGAGGCACGGTTTAATCACACGATTCTGCCTGGTTGGCCGTGGGACACGAGCAGGATCATTCAGTACGGATGGCATATGGCACGGTCAATGGAATGGTCGACAATACGTCCGGTGGTAGCGAACGCCAATGAGCACGGCAGAACCGTCATTCTGGTGCCAGATGTGCTGAGAAGGTTGACTTTTTGCAGGAAAGGGCCAAGGACTACAATGTTCTACTACAGGTCTTTCCGTGAAGTCCGGCGTAATATCAACGTGTTATTCGCAAATGAAGTTGGAAACGTAGTGTGGGTGATGCCGCCAAGGGAACCTGAGGACGCTTTTTCGTGGATTCAGTTCACTGCAGCGGTTGACCTCTGGTTATCTTGCGGAGCGCATGTTTGGATGGTGAATGGGCCCCGCTCATGCGATGATGGTAGCTGGAATCGTATGAACCAGAGAGCGCAGACCCACATTCTTGGATACCTCGATGACCATGCCGACTTTGTGCAGCAGTGGCACGATCTTCTACCGGAAGATGTGGGAGTGCTGAAAGCTTCCATGGCATGTCTCCGTGTAGGATTAGTGGAAGACCCAAGGAAGTGGTGGGAAGTACCACGCGCAATGGAGTTTTACAATCACCTCACGAGGCAACTGAAGGACTACGGTGTTCAGTTGGAGTCGCTCAAGGTGCCCAAGTCAATGAAGCCTGGAGGACCAGTGCATATGGTTGATAAAAAGGGAGGACCGCCCATTATGGACGGAAGGATTTCCAAGAGGCATCTGAAAAGAGTGGAAAAGCGTCAAGAAAAGAGACGGCAAAGAGAGCTTGCTAGGGGGTTATGCCACCTGAATATAAGATCTGAGGACAGATCTTCAGAGGAGGGGGGCATGTTGAGGCGTGAGGAACCCTAAACCCCTGGTTCTTGATAATCGTGAGGTAGAACATGTGTAGCGCGTGATCTATTGGCGTCAATTGTGGTTGGCACAAAAGACATTTCAGGCGGGAAAGGATCCCATAAAAGCCGAGACGCCAGATACGAGTACGAGTCCACGCCCCGCACGCCTTTTTTTTTATCTTTTTTAGGTTTTCGCTTGTTCGCCGTTAGGGCATCGATTGTTTTTTTTGTGTATCGCTTGTTACTTTTTGTAACATTGTTGGTTTTTTTTGTGTATATTTTTCGATAAAATTTTATTGTGCTTAGTGTCCGCCCATTTGTGTTCGGCCGTTAACCGCGGTAGACAATACTTGCGCAACTAACGGGACTTCTAGAAGATTTCCCATAATCCCTGTTGAAAAGAATCAGGCAGTCGAAAAGGCAAGCTCAGACAAGAAATAGCGCGAACAAAGCTCAAAACTGAAAAAGGTTCGAGAATCATGCAGAAACAGTGCAAAAGGCGCCAGAGAGGTGCCTAGAGAATCGTGAGTCGCAGACTCACAATTAGGGTATTCTCAATGGTCTGGGATCGAGTATGAAATGATCTAGAAAAACGAATATTTTTGAGAACAAGGAACAGAACTAACCGCATCTGTCAAGTGAATACCTACGAACGTAACGAAAAATAATTCCGTTTTCGAAACCAAAGCTGAAAATCTCAAAAAGCTCAAAGTTTCACATCTGAATGCTTTTTGTTAGTAGACGGATACGGAATGAGCAACAACAAAATTAACAAGGCACATTTCACTATAAAAACGTTTCTGATATTTTACCCTGCGGCTTTGTATCACCTGTCGCCCCGCTAATCAACGATTTCCTCGAGCAGGCACCAGTAACGCCTCCATTCATCCCTGTCCTGAGCCAGAGTGGTCCAGTGAATCGTCCTCGCTTCAGGGACACGAGGTCCAACATTTCCTTCGATCAGAGTTCTCGTGAAGAAGGCTGACCATCTCGTTGGCGGCCATCCTGGAATTCGTTTGATGTCCGAGGGATCCATTCAGTAACCGTCCTGGTCCAACGGTCATCACTACGTTGTATTATGTGTCCGGCCCACCTGATCTTCGATTTCTTGGCGAAATCAACGGTATCCCCGATTTTCGTTCGATGACGGAGCTCGGAACTCCAGATTCCCTTCCGCAGCTGCGTGTGTAGAGAAATTCCGAGCATCGTCTTTTCCAAAAGGCGTGGAGTAACGCTGACAGCATGCTCTTTCTGCTTTCGTAGAGCCCATGTCTCCGAGGTGTACGTCAAAGCAGGAAGGATAGCAGTGTTCAAAAGGTGAGCGCGGAGACCGATGTTCTTTGACTTCTTCACTACTACCTCGATATACTTAAATGCTCCCCATGCGACGCGCTTCCTTCTGCACAGCTCCGGAGCTAGGTCGTTCATCATATTGACTTCTCGACCTAGATATACATAGCTAGAGCACTCGGAGATATTGTTTCAGTTTAGCGTGGAGGGAGCATCAGGTACCAATCCGTTTTTCATGAACATCATCTTTATCAAGTTCAGTCCCAAGCCCATCCTTTCACAAGCACTGCCAACTCGGCCAACATAACGGAATCTTACCATTTACTCGCAAGGGAAGCGAAGTGGTCCCAGTTGATGGAGGTCTTGGGCTTCGTTTCCTGAAGTTCATAGCTCTCTCCACGCACTGACAAGTGGAATCTAGCGAGGAGGTCCGATCCCGTTTAGAACTTCGGAACAACAGCGACGTCGGTCAGGCAAAACCATGCGAGTTACCATGGATGGTGTGCGTCGACATGATAAACTAGGACAGCCTTTCACCCTGTCCATTCCATTCCATTCCATTCTGTGAGTCCCGATGTGCTCTTCAGCCGCTCTTCTGGGGCCAATCTTGGCGTTAAAATCACCGTCGATGACCTTTAAGAAACCCCTTGTGGTCCTCTCTGTAGAGCCTCTCCAGATCCATATAAAACGGTCCCAACTCCTCTTCTTCGCAGCTCGATGTGGGTACGTAGGCAACGAAGATGGTTAGAGCTGTGGTTGAGCCACAACTTCTTAATCGCAAACGTCCGATTCGGGTTGTTAAGCTTTCGTACGAGTCGATGTTCATGACCAAGTGCGTAATGACGAGGACACCTACGCCGCCTACGCCTCTGCTATCGCATGTTCCAAGGAACAGTTCTTCTCCTGTCTCAAATATAGCGTATACTAACATATTAGGTGTGTGCATTAATTTCTGCCGTTTTTTGCGTGCAAAAACATACTTATTACAAAATTATAACTAAATGTACATTAACCAATGTATTGCCCATCTTTAGCTACAACTTCTTGCTATCTTTCTGGTATCTTGTTGACTCCGAGTCTTAAGAAGTCTTCATCTTTTGAGGCAATCCTTTTATCCTCCAATTTTCGCAATTCATCGGCTTCCCGGAAGCGTGTATCTGCCAAACTGACTTGCACGGACCGGCATAGGTGGTAATCAGAAAGAGCAAGATCCGGAGTGCATGCGGGCTGAACAAGCTGGTCCCACCCAACAACTGCAATTTTTTTTAAAGACATTCTTCGCAACATAGGGTCTGGCATGTTCGTGGTGGAACGGCACCTCATGATATTTTCTTGCGATTAGGGTGAGCTTTTAGGTGAGAGCATCCTACAAACTGTCAAGTTGGTGTTCGTAGCGGTCAGCAGTAACAGTTTCGTTCAGGCTCAGCAGCTCATAGTACACAACACCCTTTTGATCCCACCACCAAATGCACACACAGCGTGACTTTTTGACAATGGGAGTTCCGCTTTCGTTGCAAACTCTCGAGTGAAGAGAAAACATCTCAGAACATTCGTTGAGATGACGCTTGTCCTCCTTAGAAGCATCCGGTGGGCTTCAATGCCACTTTTCTTGAAATCAAACAGCAGGAGAAGGGCCCCCGGGAAAACGGTTTATCACGTTCCATGACCAATCAGTCTCAGAGCAAAGGGGTTTCGGGGGAAACCGATCTGTCTGCCCTTAAGTAGGTAGCCAATACCCTACCCTACAGAATATGACAGGTTTCACCGGTAAACCTCTAACATGGTTCCCGCAACGGCCCTCGGAATTCGGCGGCGGAAATTAATGCACACACCTAATAGATCCGTAGTATTCTATATAATAGAACACTACGGACCTTCCTCACTGTGGGTTCTCTCTCACTGAAGGATTCCCAGCAGGTTAGTGACGAGGCTACGTAGGGCATCCCCAGATGGCGGATAGGGGAATTAATCGCCGACCACCAAGTCACCGGTACTTGCCCAGAGACGCAGATGGATTCAGGAGACGGACTTCTTGACTCTGCTGTGCTCGGTCGATATATCATCTGTTCTTCGCAGGCATATCCACGCATACGTGTGTGGAGAGTCTGTGGGTGCAGTTGGTATCCTGCCCATAGACTCAGCCAAAAGCATGCATCCGAGTGACTGGGAAGTATCTGGGAGGCGATTCGGGGCCGCCTCCAAAAACAAAACTCCTTGCCCACTCTGGGATAGCCTGGCTAGCACCCTGAGTCAAGAGCCCCCCACGTCAGAGCCTGGCAAGCTGCAGGTTGGGTATCTATTCGCCAGAAACAGTAGAAATGGGCTTCATTCCCCTTAACCTAAAGGAGCCCCCAATACGGCAGCGTTGGGTAGGACCGCTCGGAAGAAGTTGCTAATATTCCAGGGCCAAAACAGGCTGCCTAAAAAGAGAAGGACTAAGATGGCGACCTGCATTTTCAATGCACCGGAAGCTTGTATAGAAGACCTGATGATGCAAGCTAGAAAAATCAAATGCGACGCCATCGGACTGACCGATACGAGAAGGCATCGCCCGCTGCAATGAACCTGTATCCCCCGAAATAGCGCAAGGGTCGCTATAGTCGGATATGCACACATCTGGACAGCTCGTCCAAATACTCCTTCCATGCAACGTTTGCCGCCACACTTCCGTCCAACCCCTAAATTCGTCCAACACCTACAATGGCTTTTGAAGCCTTCTATTTCTCTGAGAAGGCCGATATCCGCGTTTTCTTCGCTACCTCTGCGCTGTTCCGGACTAGCCTTTCCATTTGTCTAAAACTAGGTACCTCGATACACGAAATTATCGTTCACTGTGCCTTTAGGCCCCTGATACTCAAGTAGCTTGATGCTGGGAATTTCTTTTTCTCGTACAAAATGCTGAACGTACACAGCATAGCCGATAGCCTCACCTTCAGCAGGAACCAGCCTCCCTACTGCGAAATCCCCGCCAAATCTCTAACTCAGACTTGTTCTGAAAAGTGATGAAGAAGAGATACGGCTTTGTTCACATGGGAGACAGGAGGAATATTCTGGCCCTGCACAGATTGTAATGGGGGATCCACGGATCCACTTCGATAAACGAAACTTGAACCCTTAATATAACTAACCTGAGTCACGTTTATTCAATGTGGCTCTATTTTTCTCATTTTTCGCTTTTCTAGGCCATGCTTCGAAGTGCTCCTATAGTATTCAAAAATTATCGTCTTCAGTATTGGCCGATATTTTGGGATATTGTTCCATCTTTCCACAGTGAACAAGTGACCCTCGGGGTTCAATCGTCTGAAAACTTTTACTAGAGTAAGCATGGGTATAAAACTACCAACAATACACTAGTTAGTCTACTTTTGATTTAAGAATATTCACTGATGTTAAAATGTGAACAAGAATTAAGAGTGTTTAGTGATGTTTAACGTGGACAATAATTGATTTAAAGCATATTCACTGATGTTTAAATGCGAACAAGAATCTTTAGTTCCCATATTCCCCTTCACGTAGACCAACTAATGTCTGGTTGGCAGTTTTATATTCATGCTAATCATATTTTCCTTATTATAAAATGTGCAGTTCTTATTTTGTCAAAAAATATCAAGAGACGGAAAGGTTCCGATAGCTCACACTACGAAGTATTCCCTCTTATGAATATCTTAGCTCTTCCAACTCACAGAGATCGTATTCAGATATTGAAATTGAACGGTCTTTTTACAGGAGGGTTATGTCGGACCAGTTGGCTTTCGTACACTAACGCGTGCGTCACAATCAAGAACGCATCGAGCAGGGGTGGCGGAACACCTCCCCAAATTCCAACGGCAAGCGGCAGTGGCTCGCGGCGGCTACCGTATCCTTCCATTGGGAATTCAAACCTTTTCCTCACAGCGCGACCACGCGCGATTGGGTGGGGAGCGATTCCCGAGAAAAAGATACCATACCCATCAAACAGATATGAATTTTTCGATCTGTGCTCCACCCCTCGAAAACATAGGCTGTGATAGGTTATGAGTTTACGCAAGAAGTTTGCGAACGCCTGGCTCACCGCAGATGAGTCGACTTCGCCCGGATTGTTCCACCTTCTGTAACTCTAACTTTTGCTCGTTTTTCCCCCATTTCAGAAATTTGGCCATGTTCCTTCTATTTTCTCCAACCATTTTTCCCACCATCCGAAAGATTTTTGAAGAGAGTTATGAATTTTGATCTTAGCCCCCCTAATCTAAGTGCAAACCACGCCTAGTTCTGGTGTTTGGCTACACTTTTTCTATAGCCTTCAGCCACTTTTTTGCATTCTAGATCGCTTGAATAGAAATATACATATATTGTAAAGTAATTAGCTCCCATTCAAACGCACGCTCTGCCCATCGTGGGCGGGGTTTCACTAGTTCAAGTCGGCATCATGTCCAGCACGCATGAAGCCTTGCTGATTCCTTTTATTTTTCCTGTCCTCCATGCTTTCGTACAGTCGACTTATGAATTTATGCGGAAAGTACCTCCCACTGCGAGAACGTCTCACACACCGCACGTGAGTGTCCTTCATTTCATCGGTTGACCCATCCCTTACTTTTGCTCTTTTTTTTGCTTCGTCGGGGCTGCTACGAACCTGCCAAGGAGTTTCGCCAGTGACACGGCCTACTCCGATGAGCTCACCTGCGCTCTACTGATCTTACCCTATGGCCTACGCATCCCAAATTTGGCCCGGCGCTTGGTCGGGTAATATCGATTTTCCGTACAATACAAACAAACAAATAGACAAACATGCGCATACATGTTATAAGGACTCTTAGCGTTCAGGTCACACGAAGGTGAAATAAACTTCGAATATTTCGGTTTTTGATTGGGTATAGAGGCAACATTCAGACCTTCACCACAAAATCGCCGTGTTTTACGAAATAATTCGGTACAACAGCTTTATCCTTCGAACGAATAGATGGATTTCACATTTATCTCCTTCTCCTCTATCCTATCAAAACTACCGGGTGTGGTGCAGTAGGAACGAAATTGTCGCTTGAGTTTCTCGAGTGTAACGCGACACCTCCAAATCAGGGATTGCCGTGAAAAGATCAGATTAGTGAGAATCTTTCCTATTTAGTGCAGGTCGTGTAGTGGCATAAAACCCGCTTACTGCGACTAACCTGAAAATATATTACTTCCAATGTTGACATTTGTCTGAGTCAAGATTAACAATTAACAGACCACCACTTGGAGAAGAAGTTCGGGAAAGACGTAAAATTAGAATCGTTTCGAATACAGGAGTCGAGCGCAGCATGTTGACTCTGCCTTTTTTAAAATGAACTAAGAAAATGCAACATGGAAGATCCGAAGCCATGAATCGGTGTTTTGCCTAAGATGTTCAAACACCTTCTGTTGCTTGAAATACGAATTCTTAAGAAAGGCGATCATTGTGCGAATGGAGCACTATAAATGTATGCATTCTAAAAAATTTATAAAGTTAAAAGGGTTTTATGAAATAAAAACAAAGATGTAGTCCGATTTCCGTCTCGGACGTGCCCTAGACGGAAGTCAAACCTGACCAAGAAGTTAAGTATTTGCGTAACCAATATTATCATAATGTGTCTGATATTCTAGTGAGGGATTTTTATCTTGAGCTGTATTTATGAAGTATAAATTTATTTCTAGCCAAGCATTTTATAAGATCTATAATGAAAACAAGTCCAAGTCAACATTAAAATATCTGATACAATGAGTATAAGGGCAGCTACATTTGCGCGCTGCGGATAGATAGAATAGTCACTGTTACTCGAGGAAAAAAATTCGACAGACTGGAATGCGGCCATTGCACCACTTTGAAACAAGGTAGTTCGAACTAAGTATAGAACATTGCCATGCTGTGCACAAACCTTCAGATGTAGGCGTGATATCGATACTATTTAACGATGTCAGTGACATCATCGATAGCCGTTTGGTCATTATGATTCGTCCACTACGAGGCACATCAGCGGCACAATCCAAGTCACTGTCTGCCAATCCAATAAACATCGGGAAAATCCGTTTCGGTCCTGAGAAGAAAGACTTGCACTAACAGCACAAGTTTTCTGCGGTAGATGTTAGCAGGTTTCTTTTAAAAATTCAGTGTCGTGAACAATAAAACAAAGGGTTTCAGCAAGAACCAGAAGCAAAAACAAAAAACCCCCTATCTCAGAGGTTTGAATAGGTAGATTGCCGGAAAAAGTGCATATAATTGAATGATGCTCAACGAGACCGCATCCTGACCTTCTCGTGACCGCTTCTGCTCAAGATATTCCTTTTGGATATCCCTCAATTCCTTTCTGTCCAATTGTATGAACTTGCTCATCGAAACTAAATTTTAATGGTACATAAAACATTGGAGAAAATGGGGCTGGCTAGCGAACGAACTTTATTGCTTACTTCCCCTTCTACTCCTACTTCTTTCAATAGTGGGAATTTCATCTCCTTCACGTATATCAATGGCCTCGCTTCTTCCGCCCAGAGAACACGCGGAACTAGTCATCGGCGACCCGGTGGCTAAATCTCTGAACGACGTCATCACTGGAGCCGACGATGACATTGAAGTTGCAGGGGAAGGCATAGCATGTGCTAACGTTTGATGAGCTGTTGTAGCCGACGACATTTGTGCATGTGTCGATGACATTATCCGACGGGGAGAAGAAGAATAACTCTGGAATACATTCAAACTTAGTGCTCCTATCAAGTATAGTTTGAATTAGACGAACTCCGGACGCTAGCGTGTCACTGAGGGGCGGCCGTCCGGTGATCGGAGTCTCTTCTTCTGACGACCTGAAGTGGAATAAGAATTGAAGGATCGGTCATGGTAGTGGGATTATAAATTTATGAGGAATATGCGAACACTACTAGTACCTCTCAACCGTCCCTCCCTGGAGAAAATCCATCTCGACTGTGGAATCATCCATTGCGAGTGATCGATTGGATGCACACGATGAGTCGTCTGAAAGCGTGATGAAATTAGTATCGTGAACAATATGGCATGCAAAAAGGAGATATTCAACAGAATGATTTAAACCAGAAGTTTGCAATGAGTCAACCGACCGAGGGAAATGAATTTCCGTCCATTCCCTCCCTTGTGCTGCGTTGACTTTACTAGTTCGTTACCATTTTGTCAGCAAGAATATGGGACAACTCATTTCAAAAACAAAAAAGATCCGATGTGCCAGAATATGCAATGTGCTGCTTGCATACGAACGAAGCGTTTTTGGCTTTTTCATGAAGAAATCGAGCTGCGTCTCAATATTAAATTTTCAAGCAGACGCCTTGCACAGCTTTCTCCGAACTCGGCATGGTGCAACCGTTGATTTCTTTGCTTGAACTTAAGGCGAGGTTGATAAAATCCTTCATTGGCGACTGATGCTTCGGCGAGATCGCCTTCTTTAGGGTCTGGGAAGATCTAGCGATTTGTGACAGCCTGACCGAAAGCCTTAACTACCCTACTGAACTTCGAGACCTCAGAAGTCATCATGTGATCGTAAGGTGGGTCACTTACCGTGAATCAGTCCGGCCCTCGAGACCACTTAAAAGTCGGCAGTGGTACAGTAAGCGCCTCAGACTGGATGTTATTCAGACTCATCGATGGGAGGCCAACCTTATATACGGTTTAGTTTCCGCGTGATTGTGAGGCATTCTTCCCCCCGGTTCCTTTTTGGCCTGGTAACCTGAATCGAGAATGCCTCGAGGGTTTTCCGTGCGGGTGTTTGCGACTCTTGCGTCAAGACCTCGACCGTGACCTCGAGGTCGACCCCGTAATGGATTTTCACCCTGTGGACGCTTAAGGCAGTTGACATGCGCGACTTGCCGAGTGCTACTTGATGCGTACGTACAGCAGGCTTGCCGTTTCATCGATATACACGTTTCCACAACTGCAACATGGTATCTTGTAGACCAGCCACCGCGACTGCTTGCCGGTTAGACAAACCATGCAGGGGTTATACATGAGCGGTTGTTGAGCCGATTGCAAACCAGCCGATGCTTTAGGTTGTAGGGTGGTACATCCAAAATGGCAATTACGTTTTCCCGACTTGACTGTTTATTGCACCAGTCATCTCTGATGAGGTTAGCACTTCCATAAGGAAGTGTCTTGGGACGTCAGATCCGGGAAATCTTGTTGCCATTCAGGATGTACCACCGAACAACCTAAAGCATCGGCTGGTTTGAGATGTGCTCAGTCACTGCTCATGCTCAACCGCTAATTGTGTGGTTTGTTCAATCTTCAAGGAGGGGAACTGCACTGTCGCGGGGGTGATCTACAGGATACCATGTTGCAGCTGTGAGATGTGTATATCGGTGAAACGGCAAGGCCGCAGCACGTACGCAACAAGCAGCACTCACAGGGCAAGGGCAGGTCGCGCATGTCAACTGCCTTAAGCGTCCACAGGGTGAAAATTCATTACGGGGTCGACTTCATGGTCATGGTCGAGGGCTCGGCGCGTGTTCGCAAACATCGGCACGGAAACCCTCGAGGCATTCTCGATCCAGATTACCAGGCCAAACAGGAACCGGAGGGCAGAATGCCTCACAATCACGCGGGAACTAGAGCCGTGTATAAGGCTGGCCTCCCATTGATGGTCTGAATCACATCCAATCCGAAGTGCTTACTATTCCAATGCCGACTTCTGAGCGGTCTCGAAAACCGGACTAATTTACGGTAAATGACATACCTTACGATCACGTGATGACTTCTGAGGTCTCAAACTTCAGCAGGGTACTTGAAGCGTTTTGTCGTGTAGTCATAAATCGCTCCGATCTTTCCATGCTCTGAAGAAACCGATCCCGAAAAAAATGTTAGTCGCCAATAACGCTTAGTGTTTAAGCAGAGAAATCAAAAAATTCAAGCAGGCTTCAAAGCAGTCTTGCATTTTATTTTGCAATAAAAAACCAATTTTTTGCTTACTTATAACTAGAAAGAGCGAGTACGTCTGACACAAGCGAGTGATTCTGTAAGCACGAATCGAACTAGCTCTTGGAAACCACGTGTCAAGCTTTCTCTTATACAGATACTGGCGACAATTAAAGCTATTAATGCTATTAAAGCTATTAATAAAGCCGTTTACGAGATATAGAGCCCGAACAATCTTTGATTATGGCCAGTTCAGAGAACTCTAAGGATTGGCTTACGGCGTTCGTCATCTACTGACGATGGAAACTGAGCCATCTCGTCCTCCGTATACACGGAGTGTATGAAGAACTCTAGTCCGGACGAGTCGATGTCGCCAATGGCCACCTAAACAATAGAGTCAACGAAAAATCCGATAATCGAAGAAGGCCTGCCCATACAGCAGTGATCCAAAATGGCACTCGCTGATAGCAACGCAGTAGATGGGTATATGCTTCAATTCAAGGAAAGGCCTTCGTAATGACGGCGAAGTGGGTCAGACCATCGAAATGCATACAATTCGTACCTCTCTGAGGCGTCCATTTTGCCGACCCATTGCTGATACGGTAGCTTCAATGTAACGTTGATAAAATCCTGGAGCTCGTGCTCGTAATATGCATTCGTGTACCGGAAGTTTACGACCATCTGCCGCCACTAGCAGCAGGTCAGCACTATCCATATTGCCGACCTAGATAAAGTTGTATAAATTGCTTTACAGTCTTCGGTATTCTTAACCAGTACTAGACGCTTCCAAGTGTATTACACATTTAACTCATTGGCGACCTCGTGACACGCTGACGACGAATACCATATCGCGCTCCTGGGGCACCGCGGCAGCAGGCGGGTAGCGCGGCACCGTAGCGGGATACGGTACGCGCCGTCCTTTCCTTTGTCTGTAGCCTCCTTTTATACTTTTGGACGCTTGTAAGTATCGGATAGGTTTACGTCCTACTAAAAAAAGGAGCAGAAGCTCGAGAACCATTTCATTACTTCACTAAGGCAATAGTAACTGTAAGAGGAAACCAAATTACATATAAAAGGCAATATGAGAAAACTAGGCTAAACTAGGCTTTACTATCAGGGCGTCCGGAAGGTTTGAGAGAATTGTGCCTCTCAACTGCGAGAGCATATTTATTTACTTATTTATTTATTTCCATACGTCAAAACGACATGCCAACCCAAAACATGGGCGTATATGGGCATATAATTACCGAAAACCAGGCCGGGAAAGGAAGAGGGGCAAGGAATGAAAAGAAACTGAAAAAAAAAACGAAAAGAGAACAAACACAAAAGACTGCAAGATCGACTCAGAAATCGGTTTGGATATAGTTGGGGAAGCCCAAAAAGAATCCTGAAAGAGGTGTTTAAAGCGGGTAACTACTGCAATAACAGAACGCCAGTATTACACAAATGGCCCCAGTATTGCGTGAGAGGCAACATGAGCAGGAGGCAGTATCAGTATAAGTGGAACCAAATCATGAGAGTCGAGAAATAACAACTCAGTAATAGATAATAAGGCGAAACGAAGAAATAGACGAGCTTCTCTCGAAAAGCAACGCAGTGTCTCCTAGCAAGCACTAGCATCAGCCGGCTATGATGCCCTTCGCCACTCCGGGATCGTAGGGTCTTGCCAAACTCCGACGTACGGGTATACCGGCCGCCCACGTGGAATGACAAGGCAGGCACTTAGGAGAAATGCAGGCCGCTGAACGATGGAGAAGCTGCAACATTCAGTGTAATCCCATCCACATTACAGCTCAGCATGGCATAGAAGGATCATGAATGAAAATAGATTCAGTAAACTATCGACTGCCTCCTGAAACATGGCAACCAATCACGTAACAAGAGTCACAGCAATTCAGTACAAGACTATACCACAACTAACAAGAAACCTAATAGCTACTGGCAACAACATGTGATCCACAAGTGCAATGTGAAGGAGAGAAAATCCAGCGCAAATAATAGCGTGAGCAAAAATTAGAGAGCATCAGAGACCGAAACCCTAACAGCAACACCGGAGGATGCACTACAAACTCTGGAGCAACACGTGCTGACTATGGCATGAAACGCGATGCCTATTGAACGAGAGGTATCCGGCCTCCACATCGCAGGCGTCAAGGGAGTTGCAGACCGATTCGACATTCCAGCGCCAAGCAAGAGGACGTCACAAGGCATTCTTGGACCACTCCAACACTTCCATTGTTGTGAACGGGAAAGCACAGGAATCTACAGTGCCCATCATGATAGGAAACCAAGTAATGAGTAGAATTTGTGTACAAAACAATATCTGACAAGAAAAGGTTAAAAGAGGTCGTCAACATTCAAAACCCGACGTAAATTAATCCGCTTCAGCCTAGCCTTAAAGACCTGACTATTCTCAGACTTCATCACTTCGATAGGGAGCAGTTGGAACCACCTAGCAACTCGGTACGGGAAGAAGTTGAAAAGGAGAGGGTAGTTTTTGCTCTGGATTTTGGGATAATGCAGAACAAAACCACTCCCTCTATCGCTACAAGGCCTGAAGATCCAGAACCTACTCGGGCTAACAATCAATTCACGACGTAATATACGAAAAGCGAATACGAGATCCGAGAGAATTCTTCTGTAATGCAAACTTCCCAGGTTGAAAAGTTTCAATCGTTCGGCGTAACTGTGCATAATATCAGAACCAAAGCCATGGACCTGAGAGAAAACTAACCTAGTAGCTACATGGTGGACCCTTTCGATCTTTCTTATGTCCTTAAGCCGACTTGGACTCCAAATTTGGGAGCAGTATTCTAAATGGAGTAGGACATATGCTTTATAAAGATGAAAGAGCACTTCAGGTTTATTGCTGTGTATGTTCCGAAATATACTGAAAAGTGAGGCATATAATTCATTCACGGCATGGTCAACATGTGAAGAGAATTTTAATTTCATATCTACAAATACACCAAGACCTCTCACAGACTCAACTGCCTTAAGAGGAACCCCTCTGACATCATAGCTCTCGGTGGTTCCCTCACCGATGTGGAAAACAGAATATTCACTCAAGCTTATTGCTAGGCCGAGTTCCGACGCCCAAACGTTTAGCTTTTCAATGGAAAGTTTCAAGTCTGAGCTAAGCTCATTATAGTTACAGTGGTCATAAATGCGATAGGCTGCTTTCATAGTCCGCCGGCCGGCCGGCCGGCGCGCCGGCGCACTTACGTAAAACGAATTAGTTCGCATGTGAGAAATCTACGTCCGTTCCATTTCACGCCCAGAACAAGGCGAACCGTGGAATAAGATGCAGCAGACGTAGATTTACTACATACGAACAGATTCGTTTTACGTTAGTCATAGTCTGCCGGCGCGCCGGTCGGCCGGCCGGCGGACTATGAAAGCAGCCATACAATTTCACGTCATCAGCATAGATTTGCACCTTGATGTGCTGCGATGTTTTAACCCTTTGACGACAGCGCGGCCCAACGGTGTGCCGCGGTTTTTTAGTCGCGTGGGACAGCGCGACTCAACGCTGAGCCGCACTCTTTTCAAGGGTTGATCTTTTTGGTCGTTCATTTTTTTTTTGAAGTTTTTTGTTTTTATTAGATTCACAATCTTCAAATGATAATATACACGAAGTGGGTCGAGAGATACATTGTTAGTTTCAACAAACTTCTGACAAATTCAATCATTCTGCTGAAAATCGCATTTTTGTGAGTTTTTTGGGAACAATCAATGCAAGATGACTTTTACATTTAGTGCATCTAGTATTGACTCGTCTTGTGTTGCTGGAAGCGTAGACGCGCCCGCACTCCCAAAATAACTGTTTGTAACAACCTATGCATCTCTTACGAACTTCTGCTTTCTGTCCGAGCAATTCTTCCAGACTGTGACTAGTTGTTGGCGCGCAGACTCTTTCACTTTCCAGAAGTGATTCAATAACACTCATTTTGAAATCATTAAGCCTTATTTTCTCCACCACGTCATTGTACAGTTTCCAGGAGTTTACCAACGCTGTCTGTGTCATGAGATGGAAGAAAATCATGAGATACCACTTAGTAGTTCTCCTCACAAATGATGTATATGCAGACATTTGGTCGCTTTGATCGACAAATCCCATAACTTTGTTGTAATCTTCGACGACTTGCGGTTCCCCTTAGGAGTCATGGACCCATCATGTCTCGTGGAAATCATGAATAAATCGCGTTTATCCTCCCACTTCAAAACCAATACTCCGTTCTGATTTTGCTGGTAGTACACTTGCCCTCTTTTCAACTTCCTGTCCTTGACTTTTGCTGGTATTCCTTTCCGATTTTTCCTTAAAGTCCCGAACAAGTGTGTGCTGCGTTTCAATAAGCTGTTAGCCAAGGGCACGCTCGAATAGCAGTTATCGATACAGAGATGTCTGCCTTGATCTAGAAGACCGTCCATTAACTCCATGACCACAGATACAGCTACTAGATCCTTCCTTGAAGGCTGTCTTCCTGCGTAGATCTTGGTCCTCCACGTGCAACCACTTTTGCAACATAGTTTGAAAAGCTTAATTCTATATTTGTGCCTCTTGGAAGGAACATATTGCCTGAAAACTATTCTGCCTCGAAATGGCACTAATGACTCATCGATGCAAACTTCTTTTTCAGGTCTTTAGGCTTTCTCGCAGTTCGCGTTCAACAGTCCCAGGAGATCATTGATCTTGTAAAGCCTGTTGCCATCGAATTGATTATTGTCAGCAAAGTGAAGGGAGTTCAGTAACTGCTCGAATCGGGTTCTTGGCATCACTTTTCCAGCAATCGAGTGCCCACTAGTCACAGTTCTGGTACTCCAATAATCTCTCAGCTTCGGCATCTGCACTACTCCCATTTGTATGCATAATCCCATGAACTTTTTGATTTCGGCAGGACCAGTATCTTGAAAATTAGAATCTTTTGCTCTACCCTGTCTATTCGTTCCTCGGACAATGAGTAAAAGCATTTCCCCGTTCAAGTATAGTTCGTAAAAGTCGATGGGTTCGTGGCAACAGTGTACACAATCACACGGACTAACTTGTTGAGTGAATACGAAGTCATCATGAACTTCTGCATCGCTAATCCATTCGTCTTCACTCTCGCTGTCTGATATTGTTAACGTCTCACTTTCCGTATCAGATACATTATCCGTAGGCAATACTAGGGTGTTATTGCGGAAGGAATCGTTTCGCAAAGTCTCCTCTATGTCATCATCGGATTCGACTAATAATCTTTCAAAACCAGTCTCCAAGTCGTCTACAGCGGGCTGTTCCATTTTTGAGTCCTAAAGCTGTAATATGCTTGAAATCAGGATTGGTAAAAGTAGAAAACTGATACTTACCTAATTTACAGCTGTTCGAAACTTAAAGATGAGAAATGACCCTGGGAAATGTGAAAATAGCTTGTCGCAGAAAAAAGTGACCCGTGGGACAGTGCGGCTCAACGTTGAGCCGCGGAAACGGAAAGCTTCAAAACGTCCCTGTCCCGTGCGGCAGACACGCAGAAAGGCGCGCTGTCGTCAAAGGGTTAAGGATTTGTGGTAGTTCCATTGTATATAGCAAAAACAGGAGGGGGATTAGGACCCCACCCTGAGGCAATCCACTACAACAGAGGTGCCTTTCAGAAAAGCACGGTCCTCCTCTGACAGTCATATGCCGCAAATTTAAGTAAGACCTCAGCCATTGCAGTAAATAACCTCCTGTATCGAGTCTTTCGAATTTGTGCAGCAGAATACGGTGGTTCACCTTATCGAATGCCTTGGATAAATCAACGTAAACCACATCGACCGATTTACCTTGATTCAAGGCAAGACACCAATCAAGTGAACTGTCAACTAGATTAGTAGCAGTGCTTGCATCGGGGAGGAATCCATGCTGTTCAGGTGGTATGATTTTGGAACTGAGACACCAAGAAAACAACTAATCCCTTATGATTCTCCCCATAACTTTGACGGGGGTGGGCATAATACTTATGGGTCTAAACTCAGAAACAGACCGAGCTTCAGGAACTTTGGGGAATGCAGTCACCAACGCCTCTTTTCAAATCTCAGGTACCTCACCCAACATAAGGGAAACGTTGAAGATATGCGCCAAGGGTTTTGGAAGAGACGAAACGCACTTCCTAAATACAATTGGTGGGATGCGGTCATAGGGCTCTGTGACGGATGGCTTGAAGCGCTTCAGGAATGAAAATATTACGGCAGATTCAAAACATATAACTGGGTGGACATACTGAGACGAAACATCACAACTAGGCACCTCAACAGCATGGAAACCTCCCATGAAAAATGCACTCGCAAAAAACTTGCCCAGAGCAGCTGCTTTGTCTTCATCAGTATAACATTTGTATCCATCAACATCCGTTATGAGCGATAATTTCCATTCAATTTCTTATTAGGTACACATAAAGATACTTCATAGAAGCATGTGGGATGCTAAGCGATGCTCACGGTAACCCAAAAACCTCTTGAGATGATAATTCAATCTGAACAAACTTTCTTATAACGCTTATCAGAGAGTGGGTTATTCGAATATTCGCTGCTTTTGCGATAACAGATTTCGAATGTGGGGCTTTTTCAAGGCTGGGGCAATACGATAACGAAATGGAACGTAATGAGCAAGCTTATCATATACAACTAGTCAGTATCTATGATACATGTAAGACGCTGATTCATAACCCTCGAACACGCCACCAATCGACTTCATCAAAGCTATGGGACAAAGCCGTGTAATCCACCTGGAGAAAGTCAGGTTTAGGTAACAGTGTCTGGACGGAAGTTACGGGAGCTTCCACCAAAAACTGTATTATCGAGTGGTCCGCAGTGGCAAGCGGGGAAAGTGCGCTAACACTACGCACAGTGGAAGCGGAAGCAAGAACCAAATCAAGTGTTCGGTTCATATGGGTAGGTTCGTCAATAAACTGACTATATCCGGAATGCATGAAGAAGTTTAGATATTCTTTAGAGGTCCCGTCAAAAGCCACACATTCATTCCAGTCAATATGGAGATTAAAATCACCCAAAATAATTGTGTTAGGCACTGATGAGATCAGCGAGGACAATGCAGCTAGTAAATCATCATCATCACCATTCTTCACGCAATTTGGGGGTCGGTAGCCTAGAACGAATCTAACACACGGCATAACTGATGCGCCCACTAACTCGACACACATGAGAACCGCCTTCAAGTTCCGAAACGGGGGCACATTACGCAAAAGAAGATTGTTTTCAAATATACAACAGATACCGCCACCTTTGCGCCTCACCCTATCCAGGCGAACAACACTCTATGGTAGATTACCAATGATTTCTGAGTTTTTGACCTTCGCATTTAGCCAAGTTTCTGTTATAAAAACAACGTCAGGTTTCTTATCAAGCAAAAATAAGACTCCGCGAATTAAGCAAAAAACATGAGAGGGGAACAGAAGATCCGTGCAGATTTACGCGTTTACCGAGTTCCGTGCCGGTAACTCAAAAACATGCTTCAACTGGCCTCGGTATACTACCCATTCACGACTAGCGCAACCGTTGCTCTTTTCGTAAGCCATTTGCCTCAACTCAAATTCACGTTTACGCTCTATCCGTGTCATGCTTTTTCTAACGGAAACTTCGGAAAAGCCTGAATTGCGAAGATTGCGAGCGTTTTTAAGAGCTATTCGCCAGTGCGCCACAGTCGGGAGTACAATCTTGACTAGCCTTGGCTTCACAGAGTCTCATTTGCCCGTGCGATATACATCGCAAGGAGTGCACTCAACATCGAGCGCATCCAACACCTCGGAAACTTTAGAGCTCTTGTTGGCGAGCCGAGGGGGATAGACTTTTTTCACTTTCTTTCAAGCCAGCAAGCACAATACTACAGAATCGTTTCTCTTTCTCGAGGTGATCAGCAAAATCTTTGGGCATTTTGTCGCATAAAGCATTTGCGCAACTACTGGGTCCTTGTTAGTTTCCATTATATTTGGTAAGAGCTCATTGACAGAGAGCTTACTCAACGGGGAGCCAAAAGAAGCAGCTGTGCTAGAGCCAGCTGTCCATCTCGACCTGAGAAACACCATTTTTGCCATTCGCAACTTCTGCTACAACGTTCAGGTTCCTCTGCTTGCGGGTCATAACCATGGCTAATAGGCGATAGCAATGAGGATCAATAGAATCGATTATCAGGGCACCCGGGCAAACGGACACAAACGAAGACAAAGCAGGTAGAATTCGGAGGCTAACCAGGGGCATGCACCAAGGAAAGCAGACAAACAAAAACACAATATAAAAACAAGTTGATACACAGTATAAAATCAGTAAAACCGAAAAAAAGCGATGAAATCGAAAAGCAAAGAGAAAAATAAACTGACCGCTAAGAAACGCAGCCTCACCGCGCAGGCGAAGGTTTGCGAATGACATGATATTGCTCCTAAACGCGCTAAAGAAGGACTACAGATTCGATAACAGCAAAAGGGTATTGTTGATAAATCAAATGCAGCAGACCGGTACTTGAGTGGCCGTTCGAGTAAGCAATTGTCAACTGAACGATGTGCCATCCTTGAGACTACCGGAGCCTTCTGCTTCACCATCACGAAACTGATAGCTTCGACACTCAGGCTAGGAGTGGGATATGGCGACTGATGGGCAGCAGTGCACCCTCTCTTGTCTCCTACCATGAATGGCACTATCGCTCCCTCTGAGGAAGGAATTGCTTCTACGAGTTTCGTCGAAGCGAGCGTCCACTGTCCTCAAATTACGACATGTTCTGGCCTTCCGTCAGAGCACTTTTCCTAAAGTGTCAGGAAACGCGCGATTCCGCGCATTAGCTCAAGAGACTACGAAGAAAAACGTCTCATGGCATCTTTTAAATTCTCTGCTTTGCTGGCACTATCGCAAAGATGTTTGAAAGCCGATTGTACACTTTTTCATCGATGTTGTCGCTAACGTAATCTTCCACAAATTCGCAGTCGAAGCGGAGTGAGTTGACAACAGTGTTGGGGCTTCCTTTCGGGAACTTCTCAGCTCTCTCTCAACGCAATGAAAACAATCAATTCGGAGAGGACGACAGTCTGATCCTATGTAGAATTCGGAACGACAGCGAGGTCAATCAGGCAAAATTTTCGATTGAAGATGATGTGATCTATTCAAAGGTAACAATGGATCTCTTTCACGGAGAGTTGGGCACTAGGGCTTTACGTAGCATCCCCAGGTGGCGATTAGGGAGGTAGTCGATGTGCCACCTGTATTCGCAGGTGTATCCACGCATACGTATGTCTAGAGTCCGTGGGTGCAGTTGGTATCCTGCCCATCGACTCAGCCGTAAGCTTGTATTCGAGTGACTAGGAAGTATCCAGGAGGCGCTTAGGGGCCGTCTTCGAAAACGAAACTCCTCGCCTACTCTGGGATAGCCTGGCTAGCACCCGGAGTCTGCCCAGCCCCCGAAATGAGCCTGGCAAGCTACTCTTGGGTACCCATACGCCAAAAACACATAAATGGGACTCATTCTTCTGAACCTGAGGGAGTCCAGAATACGGCATTGGATAGGACAGACCGGAGAGGCTGCTGAAATCTCAGGGCAATATCAAGCTGCCTGAAAGGCAAAGGACTGAGATGGCCGTCAGCGCTTTCAATGCACAGACACTTCCATCGGAAGCGTGTACCGAGGACCTGATGATGCAAGCCAGGAAGGTCAAGAATAATGCCATCAAACTGACTGAGACGAGAAGGCACGACCCGCTGCACGCCATTTTTGAAACTGGAGAAGACCTGTCTCTCGCGTCTTCTTCAGAACACGTGACAGCAGAGACGTCGGCGCGCAGGTGTCCTCATCAAAACGAACTTGGCCATGAACATAGATTCATACGAAAATTTGACAACCCGAATCGGACGTTAACGATTGAGAAGATGTGATTAACCCCAGCACTAACAATCTTCGTTGTCTAAGTACCAACAACGAGCTAGGAAGAAGAACTGGAAGTGCTTACATTGACCTGAAGAGGTTTTACAGATATAACACTTTCTTCGAAGTCATTGCCGGTGATTTCAACGCCGAGATCGGCCCAGAGGGACGCCTGAAGAGCTCTTCACCGTGACTCACGGAATGGAATGGAATGAGCAGGGTGAAAGGCTGTCCAAGTTTATCATGTCGACCCACACCAGCCATGTTAATTCGCAGTTCCGGAGCCCTCTCATTCGTGATGGGCTTGGGAGTCTTCTGAAGAAAAGAACACAATAAAACAGAAATATATGTCATTAGGTAGCACCAATATTTCCAATATGGGGATTCATTTCACTGCCAGCGGAAGTAAGTGTAGAAAATTTAGGTGACTCCTGGGAGCGTGGCCACGGCGGCAGCCCATCGAAAACAGGCTCGGTCCCACATACAAGATACGATCAGAAAGCGCGGTAGAAAATGGGTTAATAATAGACCAGTGTCCATTGGAATACTCTCAAATTTCACCTATATCTGATTAGCAGGCCTTTTTTAGAGAGCTCATTCAATTTTTCTCCATTCTGCATTGAATTAGTCATGATGAAAACAGCCCACTGTTAAATTTCGCCCCTAATTTGCCTATCTTGTTTGACTTCCGCAGCGGGTGCTGTGGCGTAATAATAGCAGTTAACAAACCATCCAGCACCAGTTCTGTTATAAAGGAAAGAATTGATGCTGAAAAATTATTTGAGACCAAGAGAACCTAAAAGGTTAATATTAGAGTCTATGCATAGGTTTTCTGAGGATTTGTCACGATATTCCCGACTTCTCAAAATGAGGCCACGGCTAGATCTCGATCCATGAAGGTTTGGAACAGGGGGTCAGGAAGGTCGTGAAGAATTCTTAGTGGACAACGAGTTGGCAAAAATGACATTTACGACCATGTATATGTTCGTCATCGAGTCGAATGTCAGTAATTCCAGTCTTGTGAGGCTTATGAATAATGGAATAATTCAGATATCATCCTGCGTACCTATAAAACGTACATCCGTCCGATACTGGACTATGGGACTGTCATTTACACTTCTCACAAGCATTAACACATTAATGCGCATGAGAAAGTTCAAAATGACTTCACCAGAAAGTTGGTGATCAGAGTTCAAAGTTATGACTATTCCAGAATTCCAAACAATGTCACTCGTAACGCGATGCTAGGTTTGTCCACTCTTTAAAAGTGAAGGAAAAATAATGACCTATTTGTCTTATTCAAAATTCTCCGTGGTAAGATATCTGCCGATAAAGATAAGCTCCTTTCTGCCGGTGATCATCGCACTCGCGGCGAAAATGCCGAGGTTTTTATTCCCAGATCTAGAACGAGGCTCCGAATAAATTTTTTCTGCCATCGAGATAGATCTGCATTCAACAAAATCGGCACATACACACACATACACACATATACACTTACACATGTTAAGAAGGGAGGACTGCCTACAAGTTTTGCTGCATTTCGGAAGTTTGTTGTCCAACATATGCTTTAGCGTTTCATTATTTGCTTGCCCACTACTTTTCCTTTGAACTCTTCTATGTTGTTCTAATTTTCTGTTGTTTTCTCCTTTGTTCGTTTGTGTTTTTGATTGCACGTTTCTTAATGTGTTTATCTGTTTATGGTAACGAATTCTGTTCTGAGTGCCCCACTATCATTTGTTTTTCTGTGGTTCTCTACATGGATATAGCGCTCATGTAATAAAATAAAATCAAATCAAAATCAAATGTCCAAAATCAATGTCTAAAATCTTAATAAAAAATGAGAGAAAGGGGATAAGTAAAAATCAGCCAATAATTATTACCAGAATGCATGGACGTGTCAAGGAGATTAGACCTATATTCTCGAAAGACAGTGACTCGCTACTCCACCTACCGAAATCGCTTGCGAAGCGCTCAGAACGAACAATCATAAGGAACTACCGAGTACGAACTCTTTTGAGATGTTTGAGGGTCCACCTTCTCAAAAACGATTTTCCAATGTATTCGGTGGACTTTCGACGATGTTATTGATTCTTGACCGTTTAAACAACATAAAAGCACAATGATGTGTAGCAGAACCTCAGAACAGAAGCATTTGAGTATTACGAGATATGTCAATACATGATAGAAACACGAGCGCTGCGTTCGGCGAGCGCTACGACATAAAAAAGGCGTCTCCTTTACATGATAGTTTCGATGGTGGCCATGAGAAAAATTGCCTTATAAACGTCGATTGAGGCCTTCGTTGGTCCAAAATCCCAAGTGACAACATGCGCTGCACAAAAATCGCTAATTACCAGATAGTCACTTGGAAACTGAGAAGCGGCGAAAGTCAGCCGACGCAGTCGTCATCACCACCACCGCTGCTTAATGCAACACTAGCGCCTAGCCTATACTCGCCCTTTGCATACGTTCATGGTTGAAAAGTGATGAAATAACATACGAGTGTGCTCATTTGTTTCCGAATCTTTTCCGCAATACGGGCTTGCAGCTGTTCACGTACGGCATTGTATTGCTCCAACACAACAACTGAACGCATGTTTTCGTGTCATCCCATCTGGAAATGATTTCATACTTATCAATCGCAATTCAGGCATCAGTAGACAGCAGTCGCACGATTGTGGATCTTCCGAAGAAGTACAAAAGAAAGCCTGAGAAGTTGCAATGTTGAGAACTAGTCACAGATACTAGATACTTTAGAGAAGCAAGCGCAAAAAGAAGAAAATCCACTAGGTCAATTTAAGTTCAATGTAGCAAGAAGAATTAAATAAAGAGCGCAGGACTATTTCTATGTCTTAGTAGATCGCCTAGGAGCATTTGTCTCAACTTTTATAACTGCTCAGTCATTTCAGTGATGGGGCACAGCAGCCAAAGAATTGTTCAGGATGGTCGCAGGAATGGCTTCCACTTTGGGGCCGAATTCCGGATTCTTTATAAAATTGATATGAAAAGCCTGGGGACTAGCAACCAATTGTTGATGTGATGCTCCTGAACAGATCTATATTTCCAAAAAAAGTCATACTGCGTTGTGCTTCAGAAGGAATTTCTTTTCTCCATCTCATTAACAAAATGTACAGCAAAAACCAAATGACAAGGAAGTGCACCAGTTCAAAAATGCGACTAAACAAAAAACCGGCGCAACATTACGGCCTGAATAGAGTAATTTATAATAACGCCAACCTTGTGAGACTTTCGGAACGCGTACTGTTCCCAAATAACAGCAATTAACAAAATATTAGGTTGTAAGGAAAGTTCTGGCAATTTTGACAGCTGACTTCCAAAAATCATAACTCATCTCAAAGTGAACATTCTAATTCAAATTAAGCCCCATTCGATTCTACTCGTTTTTGTCAACAAGATACACGTCTGTCTATCCCATTCTTATGAAAGTCCGAAGATCTGGATTCCATGAACTCGAGAAAGGCAGCTTCCACGTTGCCTTGATTTTTGAATACTCGATCCTTTAAGAAGTTGTCCAGATCTTTGAATAAATGGTAGCCAGTTGGTGACAGGTCCGGTGAGTAGGATGGATGAGGAAAAGCTTCGATTCGCAGCTCGTTCAACTTCTGGAAAACAATCTGTGACACATGCGGTCGCGCATTGTCGTTTAAGAGCAGTGGACCGTGGCGACTGACTAGTGCTGGCTGCATTTGCCCAGTTTCGTGTACATCTCGTGAATTTGATCACAATGGGAATGTGCGGTGATGGTTTGGCCCGGAGGAAGAAAAGCGTGGTGGATTAATCCAGGGCTGGACCACCAAACTGTGATCATTGTCTTCTTCACGTGTAAACTAGGTTTGGGAAGGTTTTTGGAGGCTCATCCCTACCTAATTATTAGTAGAACGCTTCCTGTAATCATGCAGGATCCATTTCTCATCACACGTTACAATACGATTTGGAAAGGTTCAACATCATTTTCCTCAACAGCGAACTTGAAAGTTCCAAGCACTTTGATTGTTGCTGCTCCGTGAGTTCGTGTGACACGCACTTGTCAAGCTTCTACACCATTCCAAGCTGCTTGAAGTGCGCAGCGACGACTGTGCGGGAGACACTCATCCTCTTGGCAATCTCTCTCAAAGGTTGACGTCGATCTTCTTTGACTACTCTTAGCAAAACATCGAGATCAACTGACGTGGCGAGCGGCCAAAACTTTCCTTACAACCTAATATCAAGCCGAAACAAGTTCTATCAGGTACAGCTTACAGCTTAACGGTTCTGTGCTAATATTGGCCGACCATCTCGACACGTTGTACGTGTGAGTACCGATAAGCTATGGCAATATAAGCCATTAAGAAGGCGAGGCCAAGCGGGGTCTTGGTAGTTTGAGGGATGGAGCACGGTGCCCAGAAAACACAAGTGCGGGTCCCGTTCGAGACTGAAGTTTTGCCCATAAATAGCCAACCTCGTGAGACTTCGCGTAGCCTCTGAAAAAAATTTTGTGTATGTCATATGCCACAGAGAACGAATGAGAATATAGGAGACACTTTCGAATGACTTCCATTTCTTGAAGATCACCGCTCCTCCTCCGAATTTTAGATTGACAATTGCTGGCGAGACGCTCTTAAGCCAGCGCTCGCTCTGCTCATTCTAATCGAGCTTGCTGCGTTTGCTTTGATTTTTGACGATCCTCGGCACTTTTCTACATTTGTATTTCAGAAAAAGCACTGCCTTCCTAAGGAGGTGAGATTCATTCATCTGATCACGTACATGCATTTCCTATGATGAATGTCAACTTTTCTTCGAACTTGCCCAGCACCAACGGCATCAACTTTACTTTTCATTAGATTACAGGGGTGAGCTTTTGAAATGAATGTTGCACTGAGTCTAGGAAAAGATACGGAAAAGTGAATCTCATGAATAACTGTAGAAAAGATAAACGGCAAATATAATAGGAAGCAGTGGAGCTACGCACGATTAAAGGCACGGTTCACATAAAAATGGTTAGAGTTATTCCCTCAGGAATATTCAGTGGCCTCATGGGTGGTGGAAGGGTCCCTCTTGCTCACAAAATCTCGACGGTCAGGGCATAGTGGAAGCCCTGTTGCTGTCTTGATTCGCTTCCCCGCCCCTCGATCGATGTCACTTCAGACGAGTGTCGCGGCAACACAGATTGCTATTATTCGTTATAGGACCCACACACAATCGTCGTGTGATGAGGCTATGTTTTTCGCCCCTTCTTTTTTCCTCTGTTATTTTTTTTTGCTGCCGCGATCCCTTTTTATGTCCTACCCCAAGAGGCTGAAAAAGGTGAGCTATTTTTGCTGTAACTAGGGTTTTTTGTTTACTTATGCTTGTAAGCGGATCAATTTTTGCTCACCATATTCAGATATTTGCAACAGGACGTATGCAAAGACGCGCTGTGCGTAGCTCGTCCAAACACCCCACTATTCTTCATTCTTCTGGTCCAGCCCCCTTCTAAACGATTTTTCGAAGCCTTTTTTCACTTCGAAACACCGATTCACGCAGTTCCTTCGCTCCATCGCACTATTTTCCATCTTATCTTCCATTTTTCGTCACAATCTGGGTTACCCAAAATCATCGTGAGCTGTGCCTTTAACACGTTGACGACAACGCACGTTTGGACATTTTTGGCCGCGTGAGACAGACGCAGTTTTGCAGCAGCTTGTGCCGGGCCACATACATATGTCCCGCGCTGTCCCTTGAGGCGCGCTTTTCGAAGCTTGAGTGTAAAACCTACTTTCAACTACTTAGTAGGTAGATTAATAAAATCAAAAGCACGCAAAAATGTCCTACATAAATATTCCGCTCTAACAAATGTACAGTGCGTCGCAAAATGATACAGCCACCTCTAATTTTCCCAAAATTTAACAGTATAAGATGTTTCTGAAAAACTGCCAAAGTAAAAAATGTGTCAAGTTTGAATTGCAATTCGCACATTATCACCAAATTTCAGCTCGAAAACACAAACATTTTTTTGGTCAATTTTTCAGTAAACGGTGCTTTTCCAACGTCGCAAAATGACACAGCCGCTTGATGTCTTCGTGTCGTTTTTTAGTTCAACGCAACGAAATTGCTTCGACTATGTAATGTTCTTCATTTTCAGGCAATGGGAAGAGGAAGCTTGCTTTCGGATTTCGAGAAAGGTCAAATCCTCGCGAAAAAGGAGCAGGGATTGTCAAATCGCAGAATCGCGCGAGATTAGGGTCGATCTCACGCAGTTGTGGATAACTTTATCAAGAATCCTGAAGAATATGGAACCAGAAGAAGTGCTGGACGTCCTTCGCTCCTTTCCGACAGAGACAAACGCCGTATTTTGAGGGGAGCGTCGAACTCCACCAAGTCCTGCATGAAAATCCGATCTTCACCGAACCTCAATGTCTCAAAGGACACTGTTTGGAGGGTCATCAGAAAGTCTCAGTTCATCGTCAAGAGGAAAATGCGTAAGGCACCCTTCATGACAAAAAAAACACCGAGAAAATCGGGTCGCTTCGCCAGAAGGTGCAGCCGAACCGAATGGAATAAGGTGTTCGTATGTGCTGACATTTGACCTTCCTTCTCCTGATGGTTTTTGTTCTTCAGGTCGTTTTTTCCGAAGAGAAGAAGTTCAACTGTGATGGTCCAGACGGAAACCGATTTTATCGTATCGAAAGAGATGAGCTCATCCTTTTGTCGAACTGTTATGCGCCGTGCACTTCTCCCTTCTTGGCGTCAGAATCTGCACCAAAATCATGTTTTCATGCAAGATAAGGCTCCAATTTACGTCAGCAGCAGCACCCAAGCTCGGTTCTCTCGGCACTTCTGCCTTGACCGTCGAACAGCTCCGGTTTGAATTCGATGAAAAATGTATGGGGCTTCATGGTGCGGAAGATTTACGTCCAAAACAAGCAACACACAACAACATACAACAGCCAATACGCATTACAAAGATATATTTGTCAGATAATCAGTCTCAGGAAACGTTAGGACCACTTCCCTTCATCAGCAACTTAACTACTTGGCATTTGAACTGTGCTAGCGATGAAGAGAGATATATTTTCCACCACTCTTAGATAATCGCTGCCAACCCTGAAGGTAAAGCTACTCGCTCGCAAGTTAATTTTAGGACGCGCCAAAGAAATCTTCATGGAGCCAGCTAGTCTTAGAATGTGTCAGCTTGAAGAACCGTGACCAAACGTGCCGTGTACAAGTTTACGAACCATACAAAGATCGAAAACCCTGCGTCGCGTTTCTAAAGATGTCAGCCCAAGATACTTACTCCTGATAGCTGCCTTAGGTACTCTGGAGCACAAAGAAACCACTAATTCGAATAAGCAGCTTACGAGTAAAGTTATTCTGAACCTTTTCAAGCGCATGGACATGTTTCCTCTTGATGCTGTTGAAAACCGTAGTGCTGGATTCGACCAGAGATCGCACATACGACTTGTAAGCACACAACAAGGCTCCTTTATTAGCTGAACACAGCCATTTGAAAATTTGAAATGTCCGATGATTGGCTACTCCGATCTTCGTTTTAACCCATTGCGTACCGCAGTGTTTTGCGCTAGCTGCCGAATGTGCTCGGCATTCCCTTCAAAATCGACGCGGGCGACGTGGTTCACGGCGTGCAGCACTCAGCCAAACAGAGCGGTTGTTTGAGCGAATCGCAAAGTATGGACTGTTCAAACTTTATCAAAACTCTAGAGTGGTTTTGGACGAAAATGCGGGCGCGCAGAGGCGGAGGGGTGTGCTTCACCATGTGCAGCACGCGGTACGCAATGGGTTAATATGTTCCGTGAAATCCAGTTTGTCGTTATAGTAAAAGCCGAGATCTCTGACGGATTGCATAGCAGAGAGAAGGACACCATCAGCAGTGTACGTTCGCGTTGGTGAAGTACAATAACGTAGTTGTATGTACCCTGTCTTGTGTGGCGCTATAGGCAGTTGCAAAATCTTCGACCAACTCACCGTTAGATCAATTGCTCTTTGGAGCTCCTTAAAGTCTGCTTCTACTAAGAATGTCTTTTGATGAGAAGCTTTCCTGCGACGTCATTTACTTCGATTTTGCCAAAGCTTTCGATAGAGTCTATCGAACGTCGCCCTTGACGTTGTTAGAGGTAGAAGTGGAGACCACCCTAGTTGGTGGTCCCGCTTGACTCTGTATCATTTAGGGGAGTGAGCTAAGCTGGGGATTCTCAAATTTCCTATCCTTCGCCCTCTTGTCATATTGCTCCTTCATCTGCCTCATCTGGAGAGCCAATTCCGGGTTACGAAAGACCTTCATCAAATCCAACGTTCTCAACGAACGTTCCATCAACATTTCGCCCGGCGAGGTCCCTGTCGTCGGGTACTCCGTTATACTATATTCAAATAATAGCTCTCTCACGGTTGCCTCTAACGTCTTGCTGGCCTCCCTTTATAGTAACCTTTTTTGAAAGTCTGCACCAATCTCTCATAAAATGGCCCTAAGTGGTGCGAAGATATCCTTCAACATCAGTGGTGCGAACGGGATTAAACACTGTAATAGAGAAGTTGAAAGAGAAGAGAAGGGTATCTTTTTGGGAAGAGGAGAAGCCACATGCCCTGCTCCGGCAGGGCGATAAAACCGGCGGTCGCCACGGAATTTAGGCCAGTGAGAGGAGGGGAAAGAGCCAGGAAGGACTCACCGAGAAGGACGAGTAGGAAGAGAAAAAAGACGGACAAAATGAAGGAGTATGTTTAGGCCAAGAGATTCAGAATGAGAAAACAATAGCCAGCCAGCCAGCGGATGGCCAGACAGGGTGATAAGCCGGACAAGCTGGATGAAGGTATAAAAGGGTCTGCTGAAGGGAGGTAAACCTCATTTCGGAAGAAATGAACTAACCACAAGGAGTAATGGTGAAGCCCGTGGGTGCACCCCAGACACGGATGACACCGCTCACCATGCCGGTCACGGGTTGGGGCCGTGGGGCATCCACAGTGGTGTTTCTGGGCTCGTTCGTGGGCGGTCCGCCGATTCAAGCCACAACAACGACCACCGCTGCTGGAGCAGTACGGTGTTGCTGCTGCAAGCGGTAAGTGTTTACCATGCGCCCCCCTCCCCCCTGGGGGACGGACCTCCCGTTCGTGGATATGGTTCGGCGATGGACGCGGGCGAAGGGCAGCCCGTGGAGGTCCCCCGCCTCGTTACGAAGAGAACGTCAGGGCTGCCTGGAATCGCCGTAGATTTGAGAAGACAGCTGAGACCAGGAGAGATCCCCCTGAACAGAAGTACGGAAAGAAATGGGACCCTGGAAAATGAAGACGCAGTGCTAAGTAAGAATGTAACTGTGTTCTAATAGTTATGGATAAAGTTTGAAAACCGCAGTTGGTGTTCTATAGATGGAGTGGATGTATCATGGTCTACGGATGACGATCCCCTAAAACTATTTCGGCGCCTCACCGCCTGAGACGACTCCCCAACTTAGCCCACTTCCCTAAATGATACGGGGTCAAGCGGGACCATTAACAGGCATGGTCCCCACTTCTACCTCTAACAACGTCAAGGGCGAGGCATAGATTCTGTAGTTTGATAAAGGCTAATTTAATACCAGTCAGATCGCCCGGCTAACGCCAGGCTCTCCTCCTTCTTGTGTCAAACACCCTATCCCGAAAAAAGTTGAACTGAAGAATTGTGTTCCCTTTTTCAAAGATTAGTTTTTAAGTTTTTCTTCCACTATTGAAAGCTTCCCTCCTTCTTTGATAATGTTGTAGTAAAACTACTTCTCCACTCCTTTTTTGGAATAAATGACAGTTTGCTGTTCAGGAAATTTGGCACAGGACTAACAGGGCAGTGCAAATGGTATTCAGATAAAGTCGGTGCTTACGCCTTTGATTGGATGTCTCGAACTTTTGTTCTCTTAGAAATAAATACCCATCAAATCCAACTGCTAGACAATCAAACATGATGCTGTGGAGATGTTGAAGGGTGGAAGCCCCGTTATCAGATATTCTTTATCAATGGACCCTTTTCTTCACAGAGATATCATTAGTCGAGAATTCCAGATTACGGGCGGTCAATCAAATTTTGTCGCAAATGATATCAAGCAAAGAGGATCCTTCATTGAATCACAAACCTTGCTGGGTAGCGGTCGTAATCTAATAGTAAGAAATGAACAAAGTTCTGATCTGCGTAGCGTAGTGCCGCTATTGGGTCTCTATCACTCATCTTATCGAATGAAACATACTGAACAGCCAAAGCTATATCGTAAATACCGAAGGGTTAGAATTTTGATCAGTAAGTGTCCCTCTTAGGTCCCTTATTTTCTCTTATCAGTATGTTCACTTCTTGTCACCGAGTACCTACGATCCCGTCATATCCTACATCACTTACTGAAATGCTGAGGTTATCGTACCAAATATCAACGCTCTGGGTCCGCTTGAACAGGAGTTATTAATTTGCGCCCCACATTTTCTATCGCGCACGCACCGATCCCTGTGCATGGAATCCGGTCCCACTACCCACCATGAGTGTTCCCATCCTGCCCCTCGTATTTCTACCAAGTTTGAAAGCTCTCGGTCCACGGGGACAGGAGTTATGAATTTGTGGCTCAAAATTTCTATGGAGCACGCCGAGCCCCTTGTGAATGGAATCCGGTCCCATCACCTACCATAAGGGTTCCCATCCTGCCCCCCGTATTCCTACCAAGTTTGAAAGCTCTCGGTCCACGGGGACAGGAGTTATGAATTTGTAGCCCAAAATTTCTATCGAGCACGCCGAGCCCCTTGTGAATGGAATCCGGTCCCATCACCTACCATAAGGGTTCCCATCCTGCCCCCCGTATTCCTACCAAGTTTGAAAGCTCTCGGTCCACGGGGACAGGAGTTATGAATTTGTAGCCCAAAATTTCTATCGAGCACGCCGAGCCCCTTGTGCATGGAATCCAGGCCCACCACCCACCATAAGTGTTCCCACCCTGCCACTCGTATTCCTACCAAATATCAACGCTCTGGGTCCGCGTAAACAGGAGTTATTAATTTGCGGCCCAGAATTTCTATCGCGCACGCTCCGCTCCCTGTGCATGGAATCCGGTCCCACCACCCACCATAAGTGTTCCCATTCCACGGGGACAGGAGTTATGAATTTCCGGACAGACACACCCACCGATACACACACACAAACACACCGACACACCAACAGACACACTTAGCGAATTATATACAGTAGGATTACTCTGTGTTTCACTAGCAGTAATATCCGCACTTATTTCATTTTACTTGTTTCATTTTACTTCGTAGTAACCGGAAACCATAAAACCACTGAACCGTTAGCACATTTTTGGTGCAACGGCCTAAACAAGCCAAGAAGAAACCTTTTGAATTGAAATAGAATCGAACGTGGTTCTATAATTTTTGAAAGCTAATAAAGTAGGACCGAACGTGGTTCTATCACACATTCATACGTAACAATATAATAGAAACTTCATCTGAAACACACAATAATGGCACCCCATTCCTACAAAAAGCCCATTATTTCAAGCGCTGGCACCCTGAAAGACCTAATAGCACATTTCAGAGCCTACACTTCTTGATCCGACTACTCCACTGTAGATAAGGACTCCTACAAAAATTGTAGGTCCACTATTTCACTCCTCCAAAGCGGCATTAGATTACTTAAAGAAGGGCAAGAAAAAATAAAGAATCGCTATAATGAGTTGAGAGAGGAATACAAGACATGTAAAAATAAGTTCGAAAGGAAGGATATATTACTCGAAATAGAGCGAATTGAGGAAGAGTCCAACATCCACTCGATAATGACCGACGCGGACAGGCTCGGTTACATGCTCGAGGCACGATTAAATGAGGCGAGATGTGCTCGGAAGGAATGGCCATCGAGCTGGGTTACACTTCGCACAGTTCCATGTACGGTTTTCTATGAACCTCGGCATGATTATATTACTGAATTTGTTGCTGTTTTGAACTCTTCACGAGGTTTTTAAATAACCTTTATTAGGCTGACGTTTCGGCGGAATCGCCTTCTTCAGAGCCTGAAAGGATCATAACAATCTGTATTTATCCGACCAAACGTCTCCACCAACCCACTAAGTTCGAGACCCCCAGGGCACGTAGGTGGTCGAAAGGAGAACCACTCACCGTAACTTTGTGAATTCTTCGAAACCACCCAACTAGTAGTGGTACCAACCGACCAGTGTCAGCGGGGGTACGTCTTCATTAAAGTCTGTGAGGGAAGGCCAATCTTATATAAGGCCGTAGCTTCCGCGTGATTGCGAGGCATTCTTCCTTACGATTCATTTTGGGATCGGTGACCTGAATCCAAAATGCCTCGAGGGTTTTACGCGCGCACACTTGCGACTCCTGTGCTACGACCTCCACGGTGACCTCAAAATCGCCTCCGTTATGCTTCTGAATTCGGTGGCTCCCTAAGGCAGTAGACTTTTTCAATCGCCTCATTCCATCTATGTGCTCCTTGACCCTCACGTGAAGTGGTCTTGCCGTTTCTCCAATATACTCTTCACCACAATCCCGGCAAGTAATTCTGTAGACCACTCCAGACATTACAATCACCTTCCCTTCCAGCTGGACAAACCAAACAGTTTGAGGTCGTACATAGGCGATCGTATATCCTGTTACGAATCAAGCGCTTCTTTAGATTGAAGGGTGGTACGTTCACAATAGCTACTCAATTTACCACACCCGATCTCTTTAAGCACTTTCTAATGGAGGCGGTGACCTCATCAGAAATAAATGGTAGTACAAAAGGAGTCTTGCCTTCAATCAAGGTACTACCATGTCTGAGGATCACACCACCAGAAGAAGCTCTACGTGAAGTTGGAAAATTGTAGTAGCCATTGGACCAAGCTATATCGCGTGCCATTTCGAGCGACTCTCTTCGCTCTTCTTCCCCAGTGCAGACCTTCCTAGCGGTGCGAAACATATTTCTAACGACCGCTCGTTTTACGTGGAAAGGATGAGCTGAGTGATAATGGACAATGATGTTCTTATTGCTAGGCTTTCTGTACCACTTCGTAACAATCGTATCACCCTGTACCCTCACTTGAACGTTTAAGAAAGGAAGCCAATTCCCGGTCGGGTTTTCCCGTGTTAACTTAATGTGCTCTGATTGTGAATTGAGCAGGCCAAAACACACATCTACTTCTTCCTGTGTCGCACAGACTATGAAGCAGTCGTCGGTATATTTGCAGTAAAGTAAGGGCAGATATTCCAGTACAGGCGCCTCAATCATGGCCATAAATGATATGGCCAACACAGGCGCCAATCTCTGCCCCATGGCCAAGCCTCTAGTCTGTGCGAAATACCTTCCCGACCACTTGAAAATGTTACAACTGAGGCACTCCTTCACAAGTGTCATCAGTTGGGATATAGACAGCCCTCGCATACCAATTTCGTTCTGGTGCTGACTAAGAAGCTCGAATACGGCTTCCATTGCAGACCCATTGCTGACATTTGTATAGAGAGCTTCTACGTCGAAGGATTCCATAACGCACGAACCACTGGGGTGCAGTGCGAAAAGGCGATCCAAAAACATTTGGGTGTTAGTGAGGTGGGAAGGAATGAAGGTAAGGAGCTGCACTAGAATGGTATTGAGAAACCAGGCGATTCGGTCAGTAGGACCACCCACGCAGCTTATTATAGGACGGACTTTCACGGAAGTGGGATTGATTGAAGCAAGGTCGTCTGCATCTAAAAACTTGTGCGTCTTCATGAGCAGATACAGGACTGGACAACAAGGCGACTCAAGTTTGAGCCGTGTTATTAAGGTTGAACTCAGCCCTGCGGACCGTGCTACTGAAACCCACATCCGGTTAAGTCCACGCAGCTGCGTTCTGAACTCCTCAAGAGAAGTTGGGCGATAGAGAGATGTGTCTCCCAGATGGTCTCCCACTGTAACCCACTGTCCCACTTCTCACAGTGCCCTAACCAACAATCGATTAATGTAGAAGAGAGGGAATCAATAAATGTGAGCCCAGAAGACAACTCGGGAAGGAATCCCGAAATTAATTCGGAAACTAGCATCCCACCAAACACTGCGGTAGGAGGAAATATAGCGCAAGCAATCCCACAGAAGACCTGTCGCTCTGCAAAGCCCCCGCAAGTGTCGCTACCGAAAATCCACGGCAGTGCTGAAGAAAACTCCGAATTTTCGGCAGTCTTCGAGACTCTTGTCCGCAATAGTTCTGATTTGGACACCATGGAAAAATTCTCCTACTCAAAGAGGGTCTAGTAGGAAAGACCCAAAACTCAATCAAGGTCATAAGGCTGATTTCAGATGACTATAAGTGGACAACAGAAACCCTCCACGAAAACTAACATAACCAACCCGCCAGCAGTGCGCAAATCGTTCAAAAACTCATGAGTATGACGTCTGCAACTAGTACAGCTGAAAGTTGCTCAAGTGTATTCGATGATATTCAGGTGCTAGTGCACCAAATGATCTCCGCAGGGTATGATGTGCGGAAAACGTGCGAGCCAATATGGTGTGAAACCAACTTATTCCGTCTATCACCAGGGGCGGCCAGCTCAAATAATCTTTTCACAAACCTAGATCCTGGACCAGGCGCACTTTTTTGACTGTCAGGGCAGGCCTTTCATACTTGCATTTCAGTAAGTTAAACTGCTTCTCAGGCTCTCGGGCGTCCTTCAAACGCTCGACAGCAAAAATCATACAAAACTCGTAGCGAAGGCACAGCTGGTACCATGTTTTCATTTCTAATTAAACTGCTGTTATTAGTTCAGTCTCTAGTGTTGCTGGTATTGTGTTTGGTGAGTCGTTTCTAACGTTGTCTTATACAACGTATTGCTAAATCCTTACTATATATAAAGCGCTCGCGTCTGTTTGCCTGTCTGTCTGTCTGTTTGTTTGTTTGTACGGAAATTCGATATAACCTGAAGAAACGCCTGGAGAAATCGGGTCAAGTCTGGAATGGGTTGAGCATAGGGTAAGTGCAACAGAACACATGTGAACCCAGCGGAGCTCCGCCCCCAAGGGGCGGGGCACGCGCCAGAATTGGGCGGGGTCATGGGCGAATTCCTATAATTCGATCTCATAACATTCCAGACTCCGGAAAAAAATATGCAAAGGTGAGGGATGGGCCAACAGTTAAAATAAAGGAAACTTACCGACGGTGGGCGGAGCGTTCTCGCAGTGGGCGATACTTTCCCTAGAGATTCATAACTCGATTTAACGAAGGCGTCGAGGCCAGAAAATAAAATAAAAAGAGTGAGCAAGGCCTTATGCGTGCTGAGCATGCATAAATATAGCCAAGCCCCGCCCACGAGGGGTGACGCGTGCGATGAGGTGAAAGCTACTTTCCAAAAATAAGTGTAACTTTGTTCGGAAAAGTTCTAGGATGCGGGAAAAAAGTGGTTAGAGGTAATGGAACAAATGTGGTCAAACCTCAGAAGTGGGCGGGGTTGGCACTAAAGTGGGCGGCGCTTAGACCAAAATTTATAACTCTCTGCAGAAACGTTCTGGGATGGAGGAGAAACGTGGTGACTTGTAAAAGAACAAGTGTGGTCAAATCCCAGAGGTGGGCGGGGCTTAGATAAAAATTTATAACTCTATTCAGAAACGTTTTGGGAGGCGGTAAAAAGGTATTAAGGTGTAAATGAACAAATGTGGTCAAATCTCAGAAGTGGGCGGGGCTTAGATCCAAAATTTATAACTATTCAGAAACGTTCTGGGATGCGGCAAAAAGGTACTGACGTGTAAATGAACAAGTGTGGTTAAATCCCAGAAGTGGGCGGGGCTGGCACTAAATTGGGCGGGGCTTAGATCAAAAATCCATAACTCTATTCAGAAACGTTCTGGGATGTGGCAAAAGGTATTGAGGTGTAAAAGAACAAGTGTGGGTAAATCCCAGAAGCGGGCGGGACTGGCACTAAAGTGGGCGGGGTTGGCACTAAATTGGGCGGGGCTTCCATAAAAAATTTATAGCTCCATTCAGAAACGTTTTGGGAGGCGGCAAAAAGGTATTGACATGTAAAAGGGCAAGTGTGGCCAAACCCTAGAAGTAGGTGAGGTTGGCACTAAAATGGGCTGGGCTTAGATCGAAAATTTATAACTCTATTCAGAAACGTTCTGGGATGCGGCAAAAAGGTACTAAGGGTGGTCAAAATTGTCAAATCCCAGAAGTGGGTGGGATTGACACTAAAGTGCTTAGATCAGAATGATTAAGTCTTTTCAGATGCGTTTTAGAACGAGGGAAAAAGGTGTTTGGAGGTAATAAAAGTAATGTGGATCGAAGTCTGAAGTGGGTGGGGTTTGCAAAGAGGGTAGGGGGGCTGAGATCAAAAAATTTATACATCTTCCCTTCACACTGACCCTGACTACATAGGTGTACAACAAGGAGATACCATTGAACTCTCAAAAATTAGACTGAAAATTTTCTAAAAGTTAGTATCCATGGCTCCACACGCAGTAGTCCCTTCTACCCAAGAGCAAATGCGTGTAAATGTAAATGTAAAGACGTGTAAATCCCTACAACAACTAAAAGAGCCTTTCCTTTCGAAGTTAGTGTTCATGGCCACACACAGCCCAAACTACACAGGGTTTCTTCGATTACATAGAATGCAGAGGTATTCGATTTGGATACATCGGAGTACTCTTCATGGCTACACATAGTCCCATTTCACATACCAAAAAAATGATGGCCGCTAGAGAAGTGTCCTGGAAGAGGCTCAGATGATAAAAGTCTGTAATGAAAATCAGAAGCTCATGTGGCTCCGTCCCTCATGGCTAGAACCCCTAGCGCACGCAATAGCGTGCGTAGCCGCCTGGTAAATATATAGACCATATTGGTAGTTCTCAAGGGACATAGTAAAGCCTGTATTGATAAACGGTCAATCGAAAGACAGACAAACAATTGAGGATTTATGACTCAGTCAGAGGGAGAGATTAAAGCGAAGCAGTATGTTGGGTGTAGGTCAGGTTATGCCAACAAACCCAGCGGGGCCAGCGAGGCTGATCATCCACGACCCCAATACAGCGATAAGTGTACTTTCTGCCATAGGAGCAACCACTCATCACTAACAAGGAAGGTCTTTCAGGGAGTGGGGCGCTTTTTGAAAATGTTTTTTTTGCATGGTATAGGGGCATGAGCGCTGAGTATAGAACTACGGTCCAGTTCCGCTAAATGGCCTTCTGAACGACAAAAAGAAGTGAAAATGATTTTGTCAGAAATCGCCGTTTGAACCCTCTAAGCGTCGCTTGTTTCATTCATGGAGTCGACTGTCCGCTCAGTAGAAGGCGCCAGTAAAATGCGCATTGAAAATAACGTAAGACTAGCCGAAAAAGGGAGCCTTATGTTGAAAAGTGCGGAGAAGTTTCATATATGCTCTCCATGGTTGAGCCGCAAGCAGCGACGGATGGTGCGGTGGACAGCGATATGGACTTCGAGCTGGGACGGCTAGGCTGGGTTGATGGTTTGGATCCCTGGGGATTTGCCGTTTTTGCATTTTATGCTGCCACCTCCAGATTAGCTCCATATTGCACCAGGACCAAAGCAAGTGTCTGACTGGTCATGGTCGTGACCCGGGCCAACCATAACCTCTACAAGTCGTTACAATTTGATGTAAGGAGCTATCAGCGGAGGAGCTTCCATGCTTCACACTCCCAGAAGCATAAAGGGGTCTCTTCATTCCACACTATATAAGTGTTGCAATGGGGGCCAAAACCCTATAATATGGCTCCTGTACATAGGAGCTGTCCTCGCCCTCATTCATCAATGCAATGATAACCGGATTCCCATATTCACTGTAGCTCCCGATTCCGATTTTTCCGTGGGCGTCAACCGCGGACTTTTGTGGGAAAAGGAATCAGATTTTTTTTCGCCTCATATTCTTGCTGGAGGAGCCATGAGCATTGGGCTTGATATTATATAGAAAGCTGACACCCCTGAAGGAAATCATTCCAGCGCCAGATTACTAGATTAATGACTAGATGAAGGGTTTGGGCGATACCCGTTCCTAACATGCGATCCTCCAACTCCGCGTCCTGCGATGAAGGGCTTGGCTTGGTACACTGCTGAAGTCAAGGTGACTGCAGAAGATACTGATCGTGAGCAGAGAAGAAAATAGGGATGACCAACCAGAGCAGTGGACAAAAACCCTACAAGTGATCAGCTGGGGTAAAAAACAGGGAAATCATCGAAATTAGCTGCGCCTTCCATCAGTTTTGAAGAAATTCGGTCGAAATGAAACAACAATCAAACCATTACCGTTCGAATCATTCAAAGAATTGTATGTACAGTAGCGCTCAAAAGTCTTCGGTGAAGTGGTTCCCCAGCCGTACTTTTCAGTCGTAACTCCTTTCCTACTGAATCTAATCATGCGAAATTTCTATATTTGGAGCGTGGGTGTATTGTGAATATTTGCCACTATTAGCCTGCAATCTGATCGTGTTCCAGATATTCAAAGAGCATAAACGCAAAGGGGACTGAAAATACAGATGATGGTCCTTCTAGAATCTTTTTCCTTTTTGTCATGTCTAAAGCGTACGAGTGGTAACGCCGAACACAACTGATGAGAAAAACGCACATAAGGTGCGAATAAGTGCAGACGTCAACAACTCTACTTTTAGCAAAATCTGCTACCGCAACAAACACCTTGCTCTATCTGTGGATATTGCAGCTTTGCAGTCTAATAGTGTTGGACAGGGTGAAATATGCTCTAGCTGAACATATCCAAATTTCGTGCGATTTGGTCTACTAAGAAAAAAGTTATGAACGAATAAGCGTCAAAGCATTTCACCGAAAACTTTTGAGCGTTACTGTATGTTTGTGGATGGATTGTAAGAATGTCCATACAATGTCCGAAGATGGTATGATATCGAGTTTTTTGACTACTAAAATGTTATCATACCAATTTATCAACATTTTACCAACCGATGCACTCTGGATGTGAGGGATGCAAAAACAGCCGAACTGATGAAAAAAAACTACGTGGGAAAGTTGAGGGGGGAGGGAGATTCCGGGGAGTGTGAAGCCTGGAAGCTCCCCCGCTGATAGCCCCTTACATCAAATTCTAACGACTTGTAGAGGTTATCGCTGGTCTTGGTCACGACCATGATCAGTCAGGCACTTGCTTTGGCCTTGGGGCAATATGGAGGCAATTTGGAAGTGACAGCATAAAATGCAAAAACAGCAAAGCCCCGAGTATCCGAATCATGAACCCAATCATGCGGAGAGTCGACGCCATGAATGTAACAAGCGACGCTTAGTGGGTTAAAACGGCAATTTCTGACAAAATCATTTTCACTCCTTTTCTGGCATTTAGAAGGGCATTTAGCGGAAATGGACCATAGTTCTACACTCAGTGCTCATCCCCCTATACCATGCAAAAAACCATTTTCAAAAAGCTTCCCACGCCCTGAAAGACATTCCTTGTAAGCTGTAGTGCCATAACGGATCAAAGCCGTCGCCGAAAAATAATAATGGAAGAGAACAGGTGTTGGAAGTACTACCTCACCCAACCATAATATCTAGTTTCGAATGCCAGAAAGCCAATTGCACGTGATGAGGACACAAAATCACCACACTTCGTTGTGCGTCAAGAAAGGTCATATGGTAGAGGGACAAATCCATCTTTGGCATCCGAATCAAGGCAAAAGCAGGAAGAATTTCCTTAGCCGAAACCATAATCAGAGAAATGTTCCGCATAACCCTTCTTTAGGCCACACTGCAATCAACACAGGAATCATTATAAGGCACAAAGTGACCAAAATGATTACAAGAATTTGTCGAGCCTTAACACCCATATGAGACTAGGTAACGGTGTTTCTCTAGTCAGTCGGCAAAACCAGGGAAGTTCTCAGCTAGTTTTGATGACTGCTGAAGGGAATCTGTGGGACTACAGGAAGGAAAAGTACGAAAAGGTGCTATTCTTACTCTGGGCCCAAACCACCACTATAGAACAGCGAATCGCTGATCAATTTGATTTGCCAAGGTCTACAACCGAGGACTGCACAAGGTCGGGCATCGGTGGGGACACTGACAGTTTCGAGAATTACCTAGTGACTGCAAAAGTATGCACTGCATTTGGAAAAGGACGCGACCTAAAGATTCAAACAAAACCCGTGCTTACCAGCGGATTTCCCAGCGTCAGGCTGACGAATACGGGTATTGATTTATTGAAAAAGAACAATATCTGATTATCGAACAACAGTTTCGAAGGAGCACCAACATCCTCACATTTCAGTAGGGTTAAACCTTTATCATGAATTAGTACTGAGTCAGGACTCCATGGGAAGACCACCCTCAGGACCTCATATTGCAAAGACAATATTTGGGCCTACCTTATATGGCAAATTGTTACTTGTAGAGCATTCCACTAAACCCAAGACATTCTACGAGATGACGGCAATTTTAGGCATATTTTACCCCTGCCTGTCGCCCGATAGTGATGTAACAGCAAAAATATGCTGAGTTCACAAAGTAAAAGTGAACCAGGCAGAAATCTTACAGAGTATTGCGGAAATATTGTGGAGTAAATACTAAAAATTTCTGGGAGCTCATGCGAAATAGTAGCAGGTATCCGATATCCGGTATCAAGGACGTAGAACCACTTTTGCGAAACCGAACGAATATCAGTAGATCGCCCAAGAACATATTCTGTCAACGAAGTCGAATCCATGCACAAAGCAATTATAAAGATTCGTTTGGGAACCACGGACAACGTCCTCACTGTTACCTTTTGTCTCATTGCTGTGACCTATATAGCAGGCCGAATAATCGTTTCGTTCGTCAGGCAAAAGATAAAACAATGAATCATGGGCTTCCTAATCTCACAGATGTGAGAAATAGTCTCTAACCTAGCCCTTACGGTACTGGCAAAGCTCGAGGGGACAGCAAGCAAGCAAGACAGTAATAAGAGGGCGTTCCCTCGTAGACCTACACCTTAAAAATGATCATATTTAAGATTTATCAGTCGAAAAACAGAGGGAAATAATTGGGCTCAACTTCACCTATCATTGCTTATCTATCAAGTTAAACCTGGTTTGGCAACACTTCAAAAAGTTGCGTGGTACTGAAGATCTAGCTATCTTCGTTGAGCTAGATCGATGTGCGATTAGTATTTTTGGGATGATGTACGCGGCGAAATATCGGGAGTGCACTTCAGAGAAAAACATTCTACCTCTGAAATTGAAATGGTCTACAAATTAATTCCTTCCGATGTTGTATACTTCAAATTTTTTTGCTGGCTGTACTAATTTGTAAAAAAGGGAATTCCTAACAGATAAGACAATATACCGTTACGAACTATCCAATCATGGATAACCGGGCTCATCAAGTTTCAGACACAAACGAATTAGACGCGTAAGAAACACCAAGGAATCTTCCTGAGGATTGACCCCGGATGAAGATATTAATGAAAGAAAATCACAAAAAGAATAAATCTAACTCAAAATTGAAATGTCTTCGTAAGGAGTAGGATGTGCGTGTATTATGCGCGCCCGGTTGACAAACAAAAACCAAACAAATAGCCAACGCCGTGCAATGCCAGGGCTTCTGAGTCATTGGCTTCGAACTAAAATAGAATCATAATTGATTTTTTTGCTTCCAATTAGACATATCACATAATCAATTAGATTTGGTTGCGTAAGATTAGTAGGTTATCTTGATGTATGTTTCCAACAAATTGTTAAAATTCACACTGAAATTGGTTAGTTTAGAAATGGGAAATTAGATGCATTAGCGTGTTACAGTTTGAATCAGGAGCATGTTTCATAGAAAATGGAAAAAGCTCCTGACCCACATTGTAACACACTTTTTAATGAGGAGCTTGTTCAGAAAATGGATCGAACTAACAGTTGAATAGATCGATGAGCAAATATCTAGCACGCTATGATCAGCCTCTTTCTTCATAATCAATACATAATAATTCTATTACGATCTTCGGAGCCACATTCTTGATGAATGAAAATAGTAAAAAAAAAGCATACACAAAAGGCTCGGCAAAGAAAAAGTTGAAATTGCCAGCAGTGGCCACACCTTCCTGCGCGGTTTCGAAAACGTGAATTACAAGTACCTTTCCTACCTTTCACTCGGAGAGCGGAAGAAGGTCAAATAAAGGAATCGTGAAGTCAAATGAAATACCCGATTGAGGGCACCGTCACACGCCGGAGTTACAGAGCTGTTGTTAACCAGAATTTCTCTCGCTGAGAGAATCAGACTCTCTGCGTGTCGTGTTCACCAGCAGGAAGAGGGCGCGTCCGCTCGCTGTCCGCACCCTCCATAGGAGCGCTCTCTCGTCAAGAGGAGACATTCGAACAAGTCCAAGAGTCGAAGAAATTTCAGAAAGATATGCTTCTTTCAACGAAGAAAACCTCGTACTTTGAACGGACAAACGGTTAGAAGATACAGAAAATGAAGGATGTGTTGTAATGTGTAGCAACTCGGGCGAGGATTGTTGCTCGTTGATCAGTCCAGGTACTCTGGAAGAAGAGCTTGATCTTCGCCTAAATGCAATAAAACATCTGCACAGAACATCTACGCCGAGAAAAACCTATATGGAATTGTAGAAAACCCGAGCTTGCAACCTATTTGCTATTTTTGTTTTATGGGAATCAGCGCTGAAATCAACAAGATCATTTGAAGATCTGCAACATCATTGATTCAATCCAAACCTGACTGTGCTCGCTAGATATCCTATTGTACACTAGTAATAGGAGGCATTGAGGAATGACGAGCTCTTCCGCCTCCGCTCTATCCTCTTGAGAGATGCCTACTGACGAAGACGCAGAGAAGACGACAAAAACGCTGAGTCACACTATTGGCGGTTGGCCGCTTTCAGACTTCGACGACCATCCGTCCGTCAGCTCAACGCGTGCGCGGCGGCGGCGCTAGAGTAGTGTTGGCAGCGCTGGCACGTGATCGAGTGTTGTCAACAACGGTGAGTGGTGCTACAGAGCAAACCGCCTTGGAGAGCATCTATCGCCGCCAGCGCGCGGTCGCGTAGCGGTTTCAGTTATTTCCCCTCTATTCCTCTGGCATTGGAGCGCGATATTGTTTGCGCGCCATTTTCAAAAATGCACCACGTGACCCCTAGCTGCAAGAAACCCGATGCCTGCCCTTGCCCAGAGTCCCCTTTTCATGTGTCGTATATGTGGCGGGTGAAAATCTGGGCATTCAAATGAGGTTATGCCGTGAAGTAAAATGTATTGTCTGCAGAAATTCTGCAGAATCCGGAGGATGCTCTCCAAGGCGGTTTGCTCTGTACCGGCACTCAACAACGGTCGGTTACAGGACCGTTGTCAACCGCGTAAGTAGTGACTCAGCGTTTTTGTCGTTTTCTCTGCGTCTCCTCAATAAGCATCTCACCGCGAAGAGGATAGAGGGCAGACGAAAGAGCTCACCATTTCTCAATGCGCTTCCCATTACTAGTGATACAATAGGATAACTACCGAACACTGTCGAGTTAAGATTGAATCAGTGGTGTTGCAAATCTTCAAGTGATATTGTTGATTTCCGCGCTGATTCCCATGGAAACAAAGTAGCAAATAGTTTGCAAGTTTGGATTTTCTTTAAGGCCACATAGATTTTTCTCGGTGTAAATGTCCTGTGCAGATGTTTTATTAATATTTGGACAAAGATCAAGCGTTCGCTTCTCTTAGACTACCTGAACTTCGAAATTTGCTTAGTTGGAAGAAGTCTTTCTGAAAATTCTTCGACTCTTGGACCCATTCGAATGTCTACTCATAACGAGAGAGCGCTCTGTAGGAGAGTACGGACGACGAGCGGACACGCCCTTCTCCCGCTGGTGAACACGAGACGCAGAGTTCGCCTCGCCGTCTGATTCTCTCAGCGAGAGAAATTCTGGTAGACAACAGCCCTGTAACCACAACGGTCAGGCGCCGCCGTCGCAGCATGCACGCGACCGCCGTCGCACACGCGTTGAATAGACGGTCGGACGAATCGTTAAGGTATGAAAGCAGCCGTTAACGACGGGGGACGGTACGAACGTGCGTCCGAGGGTGCGCGCGGCAAATTGCGCGGTGAAGTTCGTGACGATTTGTACGACTGCGGCGCCAATTTTCGGGACACAAACTCGAAGTACTGTAGTTTAGTAGGGTCAGATGATCCTCCTAATCCACTCTATTTCAAATTTGGGATCCAAAGACAAGCGCCAAAGTCGTTTAAATCATTACGAACTTCGCCGCACGGTTTGCCGCGCGCATCCTCGGACGCACGTTCGTACACATACCCGTTAACGACATACCTGTAACCACACCTGAGGTTATAGCAGTCTGCACTTGCGTACGAACAGCAACTTCCGTAGCCCTACGCTTACTTTTATTCAATTTTGAGGACTATGCTGTGTTGATTTCATGTGCTGAGAACTTGCTTTAGTTGGTCAGACTCGCAGCTAAATCTACACCCGAAAAAAACGCCGGGCGAGTTGTGCGCGACATTTATCAACTTCTCGAGACATCTGTCTAACTCAAAATCAGGCAATTCGTTGCGGGAATAATAGCAGCTATGTTCAAACGCCGATCAGTGCTACTTTCGAACGCGTTTATTTAGTGGAAGGTTCTGCAGTTTGAACAATTTTCCCGCGCGTGGGCATATGAATGCAATTCACTGTAGCGCGCCCAGTATTGCGCTGCTCATCATTTGAAATCCTCCTGCTACATCTGGTCGTGAGCATTCTCACTAGTTGCTCCTCTTATGCCATATCCTATTCTCGCCACTTGCTGCCAACTTTTTGAATTTCCTGCTTTTTGGATCTGCAGATCTGTAGCACTGCAAGAGATACTACTGTAGGTAAGCGAAATCCTATTTGAGTTTTCCTCTTGAGCTTTACACCTGTTGTCATGAGCATATAGCGTCATGACCCTGGTGTGGTTTTGGAGAGGAAAACGAAAATCACCACTAAATACTTCGCAATTTGGAAATGTACTATATGTGATTTCATTATATTCTCAAAAATAATAATTATGAAACAAAAGCCTTCCTGGAATTATTGATACCTAATAATAATCTACTACCAATATCCCTCTAAGCATGAAACAGTTACCTCGAGTCAGTTTGTTTGTCAACCTGACAGCTTGCAGATTTGCCTGCCTGTCTTTCCATCCGTAAAATTCCAATGATTATTATTAAGATATTAAATACGTTAAATCTCTCTCTCTTCAAAGTGGGGTGGCAACAATTAGGAGGAAGCTGAAATGATAGCTGGTAGTGTCAGTGATTGCACTAATTATATTTCAAGGGAACCAACTTTGCCTTCTCAGTACCAACCAATTGGTAGCCATTAATATCAATTCGTGAAGTGATTGATCAGATTCTTAACTTAGCTTTATTCCATAGAAGAAAAACCAAAATGACAGGGTATACACAATGTTGGTACTTAAGCGCTATGTTTTCAATAGTTTCCGAATGCACTCCATCCGTACTCCCGTGATTTGAGTGCGGTGCACTTGTAACCAAAGGCAGTGAAGGCTAATTCAATGCTTGCACGGCGTTATGACGTTATTCACTGCCGGAGGTCCTGCGAGCTTTGAATTAATAGAAACTTTACATCAGAATCTCTAAAGACAGGACTCAAGAATCAAACGCATTCTCCAACGATCTCAGCGCGGGTTTGACGGCGTACTTTCCGATTTCACCAGAACCGTGGCATTTTTTTTTTCAGATGCACGCACACGAATTTTTATGGAGGGGAAGGCAATAGGTTCATCCTTACAATCGAGCTCACTTGGGCTTAACTGCATTTGGAGAAATAAAGGGAGGTACCAGAAGTAATCGCACAGTGAACATAACCATGCGTGCGACTGAATAAATTTTTGAATTCAATTTCCTGAAGAATAGACACTCAATCCCTCTCTTGAATTCACGCGAGGGTCGTGACGCCGCATGCTCACGACAACAGGTGTAAATCTTGAGAGGATGATCTGTACAGTGATTGCTTACCTACAACATTATACCTCGCAGAAACAGTAGTCACAGATTTATCTGCGCGAACAGGATGGGAGAAGCACAATACGTAGAAGAAGTGGTGAGCAGAGGAATAATTGGGTGAAAGGAATAGGCTAGTAGTAGAATCAGCAACGTGAAAGCCTACTATAAGGATAAAGCGATGGGCTACCAGAAGGTTAAAGCGTCCAATGGCAAATTCATTCAAATATGCGCGCGCGGGAAAATTATTTGAACTGCAGAACCTTCCACCAAATAAACGCGTTCGCTACTTTCCTCTTATTCATCTATTTTCTACCCTATTCTGCTATGATTCTAATCTGGTGACTGTTGTATTCTACAAGATTCTCTGTTGAACACTACTCTGCTACCGTTCTACTGGATACCCCGCGCTAACCGAGGCTCAAGCCCTGTTCGCATTTCATTTGTGTGTTTTTATTCTGCTGGTACTACGTTCTACTTGTTCTACCTATTATCCATTCAAATTCTGGTTTCTGTAACTCGTATTCCGTATTTGACTATTTTGACTCGTCTGCTTTGTGGTGACGTTGTATTTCATGCTGCTTGTAGTTTTAATTCTGTTATTGCTAACTCGCAGCTAAATCTACACCCCGAGAAATTGGCGGATGAGTTGGCGCGCGACATTTGTCAACTTTTTGCGACAACTGTCTAGCTTAAAATCAGGCAACAATGCAACATTCCCTCTTATTTTTCTATTCCCTACGCTATTCTATTCTATTATTCTAATCTGATGACTGTTATATACTACAAGATTCTCTGCTGAACGTTATTCTGCTGCCGTTCTGCTGGATACCCCGCGCTAACCGAGGCTCAAGCACTGTTCGCATTTCATTTGTGTGTTTTTATTCTGCACTCGCAGCTAAATCTACAACACGAAAAAACGCCGGGCGAGTTGTCCGCGACATTTGTCAACTTTTCGCGACAACTGTCTAACTAAAAATCAGGCAATTCGTTGCGGGACCAATAGCAGCTATGTTCAAACACCGATAAGTGCAACTTTCCTTTCTTATCCTTCTATTTTCTACCCTATTCTGCTATAATTCTAATCTGATGACTGATGTATTCTACAATATTCTTTGCTGAACACTACTCTGCTGCCGTTCTACTGGATACCCCGCGCTGGCCGAAGCTCAAGCACTGTTTGCATTTCATTTGTGTGTTTTTATTCTGCTGACACTACTTTCTACTTGTTCTACTTATTTTCCATTCTCAGACTCTGGTTTCTGTAACTCGTATTCCGTATTTAACTACTTTGACTCGTCTACTTTATGGTGACTTTGTAATTCATGCTGCTTTTAATTTTACCTAATTCTGTTATTGGTATTCATCGCAGCAGTGGATATTGGGAAACATTCGTGGTGAGGTTTAATCCACATTTATTGCAACTTTGTCCCTTACTTTTGCTTTTTAATTTTTCTTGCTCCTTTTGAAATTCATTTTGTGTATTGCTTTCATATAACTGTCTTTAGTTTGTTTCACTTGAATTCACCCCTAGTTACGCATTTATGCGGCAGCATAGGACTGAACTGTGGGAGGACTTATATGATCCTACCCCTTTCCATTCTTATGCTGCTTTGGAGGTGAATTCACAACTTTCCCGCTAGTATCCACCTTTCTGCCTCTCAACCAAACAATTAGTTTTCGCTGCATCTTCGCCACTTATATTCTTCATTTGCTCTCACGAACTCTTGAAAAATTCATCCAATAGCCATTCACAATTACATCAACGTCATTAAGTCTAAAATATGTAAAAACTAAGCGATAAATTCTCATATCTCATTGACCCTTAATTGCATTACATTGAACCAAGTGTTCTTGACCCTCACTAAACATGGATACCATATATCTCCTTCATGCAAGCTATACAGTTTCGCTGTTGCACACCTCGTGCACACACAGCGTGCGCCCAAACGCAGCACTAAGCGCACCCCACCCACGGTGTTTCTATGGCATCTGGTTCTTCTAGGGAGCTGTCACCATGTCTTTTGGGAGGGCGGGATCTTCCTCGAAACAAATCCAGCAGAATGAACTTCCTTGGGATCCACTCTTATATCCTCCACGGTTTGCGTCTTCCTACTTATTTCTTATCGGATTAGAGCCCACTGTATGTTATGTAAGGTGAAGTATCTGTTTAACTTGACGTGAGAAGGAGTATTCCAAGCAATTATCGATATCCAATGGAAACACAAAGGCGAAATGCGAACCGGTAGCTCGCATCCAGCAAAGTTCCAGACCAATCGCTTTATAGTTTGAAACGAAACTCACTGTAAATCAGAGTGATACTAGCAATCCTATTTAAGGAAACTGCAGCACGGTGTACTTATTCGCCGCGACAGTATGCCGAATAAGTTATAATCAGTTGTTGAAAGATTACATCAAAGTTGAAACACTAGCTCACTCAAATTCTCCTATAGTTGAATAACCAATGAAATAGATCGCAAGCTCGAAGCATGTGCAGCAGGTGCCATGAGAATGAAATTTTATCGCCGAACTATTCCATATTGTAGGATTAATGACGCTGTTGTGATTGTGAATGAATGCGAATGTGAATGGCTATTGGATGAATTTTTCAAGAGTTCGTGAGAGCAAAAGAAGAATATAAGTGGCGAAGATGCAGCGAAAACTAATTGTTTGGTTGAGAGGCAGAAAGGTGGATACTAGCGGGAAAGTTGTGAATTCACCTCTAAAGCAGCATAAGAATGGAAAGGGGTAGGATCATATAAGTCCTCCCACAGTTCAGTCCTATGCTGCCGCATAAATGCGTAACTAGGAGTGAATTCAAGTGAAACAAACTAAAGACAGTTATATGAAAGCAATACACAAAATGAATTTCAAAAGGAGCAAGAAAAATTAAAAAGCAAAAGTAAGGGACAAAGTTGCAATAAATGTGGATTAAACCTCACCACGAATGTTTCCCAATATCCACTGCTGCGATGAATAGCAATAACAGAATTAAAATTAAAAGCAGCATGAATCACAAAGTCACCATAAAGTAGACGAGTCAAAGTAGTCAAACACGGAATAGGAGTTACAGAAACCAGAATCTGAGAATGGAAAATAAGTAGAACAAGTAGAAAGTAGTGTCAGCAGAATAAAAACACACAAATGAAATGCAAACAGTGCTTGAGCTTCGGCCAGCGCGGGGTATCCAGTAGAACGGCAGCAGAGTAGTGTTCAGCAAAGAATATTGTAGAATACATCAGTCATCAGATTAGAATTATAGCAGAATAGGGTAGAAAATAGAAGGATAAGAAAGGAAAGTTGCACTTATCGGTGTTTGAACATAGCTGCTATTGGTCCCGCAACGAATTGCCTGATTTTTAGTTAGACAGTTGTCGCGAAAAGTTGACAAATGTCGCGGACAACTCGCCCGGCGTTTTTTCGTGTTGTAGATTTAGCTGCGAGTTTATTCTGCTGGTACTACATTCTACTTGTTATCCATTCACACTCTGGCTTTTCTAACTCGTATTCCGTATTTGAAAATTCTGACTCTACTTTGCAGTGACTTTGTATTTGACGCTGCTTTAATTATAATTCTGTTATTGCTATTCACCGCACCAGTGGATACTGGGAAACACTTGTAGTGAAATTTAATCTACATTTATTGCTTCTTCGTTTCTAACCTTTGTTTTTTAATTGTTCTTGCGCCTTTTGAAAATCATTCTGTGTATTGCTTTCATTAGCTGTCTTTCAGTTTTTTTTTTTGCTTGAATTCTCTCCTAGTCATGCATTTATGCGGCAGCATAGGACTGAACTGTGGGAGGACTTATATGATTCTACCCCTTTTCATTTTTATGCTGCTTTGGAGGTGAATTCACAACTTTCCCGCTAATGTCCACCATTCTGCCTCTCAACCAAGCAATGAGTAGTTTTCGCTGCACCTTCTCCACTTATATTCTTTAACTACTTCCACGAACTCTTCTCTTGATCAGTTTTATCCACTAACTGTTCACAATTACAACAGCGTTATTAATTCTACAATATGCAGAAATTCAGCGATGATTTCTCATATCTCACTGACCCTTAACTTTCTACGTTAAACCCTGTAATCTTGACCCACATTAAACATGGATACTGAATATCCCCTTCATGCAAGCTCTACAGTTTCGATGTTGCACACCTCGCGCACACGCAGCGTGCACCCAAAGGCAGCACTGCGTGCACCCCACCCACTGTGTTTCTCTGGCATCTGGTTCTTCTGGATCCATGTCTTCTGGGAGAGCAGGTCTTCCTCGAAAGAAATCCAGCAGAATGAGATTCCTCGGGACCAACTATTATATCCTCCACGGATTGCGTCTTCCTCCCCATTTCTCATCGGATTCGAGCTCTCTGTATGTTATGTAATGTGAAGTATCCATTTAACTTAACGTGAAAAGGAGTATTCCAAGCAATTATCGATATCCAGTGGAAACACGAAGGCGAAAGCGGTAGCTCGCATCCAGCAAAGGCCCAGACCAATGGCTGTTAAAACTTTATAGTATGAAACGAAACTCACTGTTAATCAGAGTGATACTAGCAATCCTATTTAAGCAAACTGCAGCACGGTGTACTTATTCACCGCGACAGTATGCCGAATAAGTTATAATCAGTTGTTGAAAAATTACAATAAAGTTGGAACACTAGCACACTCAAATTCTTCTAAGATTGAAGAATGGAAGCATGTGCAGCAGGTAACATGAGAAATGAAATTTTATCGTCGAACTAATCCATATTGTAGAATTAATAACGCTGTTGTATTTGTGAACAGTTACTGGATGAAACTGATCAAGAGAAGAGTTCGTGGAAGTAGGTAAAGAATATAAGTGGAGAAGATGCAGCGAAAACTACTCATTGCTTGGTTGAGAGGCAGAATGGTGGACATTAGCGGGAAAGTTGTGAATTCACCTCCAAAGCAGCATAAAAATGAAAAGGGGTAGAATCATATAAGTCCTCCCACAGTTCAGTCCTATGCTGCCGCATAAATGCATGACTAGGAGAGAATTCAAGCAAAAAAAAACTGAAAGACAGCTAATGAAAGCAATACACAGAATGATTTTCAAAAGGCGCAAGAACAATTAAAAAACAAAGGTTAGAAACGAAGAAGCAATAAATGTAGATTAAATTTCACTACAAGTGTTTCCCAGTATCCACTGGTGCGGTGAATAGCAATAACAGAATTATAATTAAAACAGCGTCAAATACAAAGTCACTGCAAAGTAGAGTCAGAATTTTCAAATACGGAATACGAGTTAGAAAAGCCAGAGTGTGAATGGATAACAAGTAGATTGTAGTACCAGCAGAATAAAAACACACAAATGAAATGCGAACAGTGCTTGAGCCTCGGTTAGCGCGGGGTATCCAGCAGAACGGCAGCAGAATAACGTTCAGCAGAGAATCTTGTAGTATATAACAGTCATCAGATTAGAATAATAGAATAGAATAGCGTAGGGAATAGAAAAATAAGAGGGAATGTTGCATTGATCGAAGTTGAGAGGTAGCTGCTAATGATCCCGCAACGAATTGCCTGATTTTAAGCCAGACAGTTGTCGCAAAAAGTTGACAAATGTCGCGCGCAACTCGTCCGCCAATTTTTCGGGGTGTAGATTTAGCTGCGAGTTTATTGCTATTCACCGCAGCAGTGGATATCGGGCAACATCTGTGGTGAGATTTAGTCCACATTTATTGCATATTTGTTTCTTACTTTTGTTTTTTAATTGTTCTTGCTCCTTTTGAAATTCATTCTGTGTATTGCTTTCATATAACTGTCTTCAGTTTGTTTCACTTGAATTCACTCCTAGTCACACAGGAACGAAAATTCAGTCCGGCACTCGGCTCTTACACTAATGTGGCACGTGTTAACACGGAAATTTTCACCCGTCACATATACGACGGGTCGAAAAGGGGCTTTGGGCAAGGACACGATGGGGGTGGTGGGGTAAGCCAGGGGGTTACTGTAAGAGCCGAGTGGCGGATTGAATTTTCGTTTTAGTCCTAGTCACGCATTTATGCGGCAGTATAGGACTGAACTGCGGGAGGACTTATATGATTCTAACCCTTTCCATTTTTGTGCTGCTTTAGAGGTGAATTCACACCTTTCCCCTAATGTCCACCATTCTGCCTCTCAACCAAGCAATGAGTAGTTTTCGCTGCATCTTCGCCACTTATATTCTTTAACTGCTTCCGTGAACTCTTCTCTTGATCAATTTTATCCAGTAACCGTTCACAATTACAACAGCATTATTAATTCTACAATATGGATTAGTTCGACGATAAAATTTCACCAACTCAACAACTACTCTTCACGAGGTTTTTAAATAACCTTTATTAGGCTCAACAACTACTCTTCACGAGGTTTTTAAATAACCTTTATTAGGCTGACGTTTCGGCGGAATCGCCTTCTTCAGAGCCTGAAAGGATCATATCAATCTGTGATTATCCGACCAAACGTCTCCACCAACCCACTAAGTTCGAAACCCCCAGGGCACGCAGGTGGTCGAAAGGAGAACCACTCACCGTAACTTCGTGGATTCAAGCTATATCGCGTGCCATTTCAAGCGACTCTTTTCGCTCTTCCTCCCAGTGCAGACCTTCCTAGCGGTGCGAAACATATTTCTAACGACCGCTCGTTTCACGTGGAAAGGATGAGCTGAGTGATAATGGACAATGAAGACCTTCCTAGCGGTGCGAAACATATTTCTAACGACCGCTCGTTTCACGTAGAAAGGATGAGCTGAGTGATAATGGACAATGATGTTCTTATTGTACTTCGAAACACACATCTACTTCTTCCTGTGCGTCACAGGAAGAAGTAGATGTGTGTTTCGGCCTACTTAATTCACAATCAGAGCACATTAAGTTAACACGGGAGAAACCGACCAGAAATTGGCTTCCTTTCTTAAACGTTCAAGTGAGGCTACAGGGTGATATGATTGTTACGAAGTGGTACAGAAAGCCTAGCAATAAGAACATCATTGTCCATTATCACTCAGCTCATCCTTTCTACGTGAAACGAGCGGTCGTTAGAAATATGTTTCGCACCGCTAGGAAGGTCTGCACTGGGGAGGAAGAGCGAAAAGAGTCGCTTGAAATGGCACGCGATATAGCTTGGTCCAATGGCTACTACAACTTTCCAACTTCACGTAGAGCTTCTTCTGGTGGTGTGATCCTCAGACATGGTAGTACCTCGATTGAAGGCAAGACTCCTTTTCTACTACCATTTATTTCTGATGAGGTCAGCGCCTCCATTAGAAAGTGCTTGAAGAGATCGGGTTTGGAAAATTTAGTAGCTATTGTAAATGTACCACCCTTCAATCTAAAGAAGCGCTTGATTCGTAACAGGATATACGATCGCCTATGTACGACCTCAAACTGTGTGGTTTGTCCAGCTGGAAGGGAAGGTGATTGTAACATGTCTGGAGTGGTGTACAGAATTACTTGCCGGGTTTGTGGTGATGAGTATATAGGAGAAACGGCAAGACCACTTCACGTGAGGGTCAAGGAGCACATAGATGGAATGAGACGTTTAAAAAAGTCTACTGCCTAAGGGAGCCATCGGATTCACAAGCTTAACGGAGACGTATTTGAGGTCACCGTGGAGGTCGTAGCACAGGAGTCGCAAGTGTGCGCGCGTAAAACCCTCGAGGCATTTTGGATACAGGTCACCGATCCCAAAATGAATCGTAGGGAAGAATGCCTCGCAATCACGCGGGAGCTACGGCCTTATATAAGATTGGCCTTCCCTGACAGACTTTGATGAAGACGTACCCCCGCTGACACTGGTCGGTTGGTGCCACTAGTTGGGTGGTTTCGAAGAATCCACGAAGTTACGGTGAGTGGTTCTCCTTTCGACCACCTGCGTGCCCTGGGGGTTTCGAACTTAGTGGGTTGGTGGAGACGTTTGGTCGGATAATCACAGATTGATATGATCCTTTCAGGCTCTGAAGAAGGCGATTCCGCCGAAACGTCAGCCTAATAAAGGTTATTTAAAAACCTCGTGAAGAGTTCAAGACAACAACAAACTGATAAAATTTCATTTCTCATGTTACCTGCTGCACATGCTTCCAGTCTCCAATCTTAGAAGAATTTGAGTGTGCTAGTGTTCCAACTTTATTGTAATTTTTCAACAACTGATTATAACTTATTCGGCATACTGTCGCGGTGAATAAGTACACCGTGATGCAGTTTGCTCAAATAGGATTGCTAGTATCACTCTGATTTACAGTGTGTTTCGTTTCATACTATAAAGTTTTAACAGCGATTGGTCTGGGCCTTTGCTGGATGCGAGCTACCGCTTTCGCCTTCGTGTTTCCACTGGATATCGATAATTGCTTGGAGTACTCCTTTTCACGTTAAGTTAAATAGATACTTCACCCTACATAACATACACAGAGCTCGAATCCGATAGGAAATGAGTAGGAAGACGCAAACCGTGGACCGTGGGATACAAGAGTGGATCTCAAGGAAATTCATTCTGCTGGATTCGTTTCGAGGAAGATCCCGTTCTCCCAAAAGACATGGTGACAGCTCCCCAGAAGAACCACATGCCAGAGAAACACCGTGGGTGGGGTGCACGCATGGGAGGGTGTTGCGTTTGGGCGCACGCTGTGTGTGCACGAGGTGTGCAACATCGAAACTGTATAGCTTGCATGGAGGAGATATATAGTATATAGTATATAGTATATAGCTGTTGCAATTGTAAATGGTTACTAGATAAAACCTTTCAAGAGAAGAGTTCGCGAAAGCAATCCTACTTATTGATCGGCTAAGTGTGTCTGTTGGTGTGTTTGTGTGTGTGTGTGTGTGTGTTTGTGTTTGTGTGTGTGTGTGTGTGTGTCTGTTGGTGTGTTTGTGTGTGTGTGTGTGTGTTTGTGTGTGTGTGTTTGTGTGTGTGTGTGTTTGTGTGTGTGTGTGTGTGTATGTATGTATGTATGTATGTATGTGTGTGTGTCTGACCGGAAATTCGTAACTCCTGTCCCCGTGGACTGAAAGCGTTCAATTTTGGTAGGAGTACAGGCGGCAGGATGGGAACACTTTTAGTGGGTGGCAGAACCGGACTCCGCCCAAAGGGGGCAAAGTTTGTGAGAAATAAATGTTTGAGCGAAAATTCAGAACTCATGTCTCCGTGATCCTAGAGCACTCAAACTCGGTAGGAGTACGGGCGGCAGGATAGGAACACTAATAGTGGGTGGTCGGACCAGACTCCGCCCCCAATGGGTGGAGTTTGAGCGAAAATTCACAACTTCTGTTGCCGTGCACCTAAAGCGTTCAAGTTCGGTAGGAGTTATGGGAACAGGGTGGGAAGACTCACTGAAGGTGGCAGGGCCAGACCCCGCCCATAGGGGGCGGGGATTGCGCGAAAGTTGCCAATTTGGCCATAGGGCGTTCAAACTTGGTAGGAGTGCAGGCGACAGGATGGGAACATTTGGTATAGGTGGTAGGAAAGAACCTTGCTCACCGGGGCGGGGTTCTCACGAAAGTTGACAATTTGGCCACAGGACGTTCAAAGTATTCCAATTGCACGAAAATTTCATGGAGTCACGCTTCCTTGGCCCATCTTTCCTTTTTTCCTCTGAATAATCGCTTTTGTGATATTATGCGATGTTCTTATCGGGCACAGCGAAGATGGCTTACAGAAAAAATCGCTCCCAATTCCGAGCTCATACCTAGGGTGTAGAGCTTTCAAGGAAAAAGGAGAATCCGAAGAGTTATTTACGCATAGCAAATTTCTTGCTTCCCTACAGGAATGAGGACCGCCCGGCGAAGCCGGGCGTCATCATAAGGGGGGAAGCCCGGCGTTCGCCGGGCGGTCCGACTGCTTGAAGAATATAAGTGGCGAAGATGCAGCGAAAACTACTCATTGCTTGGTTGAGAGGAAGAATGGTGGACATTAGGGGAAAGTTGTGAATTCACCTCTAAAGCAGCACAAAAATGGAAAGGGGTAGAATCATATAAGTCCTCCCACAGTCCAGTCCTATGCTGCCGCATAAATGCGTGACTAGGAGTGAATTCAAGTGAAACAAACTGAAGACAGTTATATGAAAGCAATACACAGAATGAAAGGAGCAAGAACAATTAAAAAACAAAAGTAAGGAACAAATATGCAATAAATGTGGATCAAATTTCACCACTAATGTTTCCCAATATCCACTGCAGCGGTAAATAGCAATAACAGGATTAAAGTTACAAGCAGCATGCAATACAAAGTCACCACAAAGTAGACGAGTCAATATAGTCAAATACGGAATGCGAGTTACTGAAACCAGAGTTTGAATGGATAATAAGTAGAACAAGTAGAACGTAGTACCAGCTGAATAAAAACACACAAGTGAAATGCGAACAGGGCTTGAAACGGCAGCAGAGTAGTGTTCAGCAGAGAATCCTGTAGAATACAGCAGTCATCAGATTAGAGTCATAGCAGAATAGGGTAGAAAATAGAAGAATAAGAGAAAATTGCTTTAATCGGCGTTTGAACGTAGCTGCTATTGGTCCCGCGACGAATTGCCTGATTTTGAGTTAAACAATTGTCGCGAAAAGTTGGCAAATGTCGCGCTGTTAGCTGCGAGTGTTTAGATTCAGCGCAACTCTTCAATTCAAATTCACCTCACTGTTCTAGAACAAGTCCTGGTCACCTATATTTGCAAGCATTTAGTCCTTGGAACTACTAGCGCTGTTTCGTTTTGCAGCCGTAAAGCTAGCATTCAGCTAGTCATTAAATACTGTATTCTGACTTCAATTTTTATGCTTGAAAGCAGTGCGGTACAGCGATAAAAGGGGAGGGGCACACATAACAGTGTTAGCATATCGAGGAATTAACGCAGGGGCACATGCTATTCGTATGGCATCTTTCATAGTCCACGATTTTGCGAGCGACTAGTCTCGCGACTGGTCGCGGACCCATCTCGCGAGCGACTGCTTGCTGTAATGATCGCGCCACTGGTCGCTCGATCGGTCGAGGAGGCCGCGCTAGTTATGGTTGCCGCCGTAGACGGTATCGAGCAGATCGCGCGATCATTCGAGCGACTAGTCGCGCGACTGGTCGTGGACTATGAAAGCAACCTATTAGGTGAAAATGTAGTTGGGGATACCAGCGCCCTTTTGTGCTCTGCGTCTCTGACCCCGGCAGCAGAGTGTATAGAGATCGCAGAGGTCGATTCCTCCCCTTCTAAAAGTTAGGGGAGGAGCTCCGGGGTGGGAGAGATGATTATTTTGAACGGAAAGCTGAGATAGGATAACAATTGAACATCCAATTGGTTCACCCATTCCGGAGCTCCTTCCCTATCTTTTGGAAGGGGAGGAGCTCCGGATGGGTGAGATGATTAGATGGGGTAAGAAATGAAGGGACGCAGAGCACAAGTGCCTGACAACCCCAACTACATTTTCACCTCGTATTACATCACGGACATGCAATTTTCAAACTAAGCGTTAGGAGGGAAGGATCATCGAGGTGAACAAGTTTTCAGCTTTTCGCTCGAGGTGATCATCTCACCTAACTTGGTGCTCCTACCCTCCTGATGCTTGGTTGAAAACGGCATCCCCTGGCTACAACCGCATGACACCGCACAGATGAACGATGCCCATCCTTGCTATAACTAACGGTGTTGAGAGTACCGCCCCCCTATCCCCAAAAATAATTTCCATAAAAGCGTCAAAGTGTGTGAGGCCAAATAATGTCGTGCCGATTCACTCTTGTATAGCCAACGAGCAAATTTGTAATAGTGCATATTTTATGTCATGAGATATTTTGTATGTGTGCTGTTATGCATTTGAATCAAATATATTACGAAGTCCGGCCAGCGATTTTGACTTTGACGGTGGCTGGTCATACAAGCGATATAAGTTCAGCTGAGATTTTCAGACCGGGGAACAGTCAAACAGTTGGCGCAGGTGCAAAGTGTTTCAAACTAGAACTAAATGTGCATACATTTTATAGACGCGCAGTTGAGAGGTGATCAAATTGGAGTGAAACAAAATCAACCAAATCACATGAACCAAAATCACAACCCTGATTTACGGCTTCAGGTGTAAGCGTTACAGCTGCAGAGCGGGGAAGGTTCGATTCGTGCGATTCCGTGTGCGCGTGGCAAATTGCGCGGCGAAATTCGCGATGATTCAAACAACTTTGCGCCTATCGTTGGGGCATAAGCTAGAAGTAAAGTACTTTAGTAGGGTCGGAAAATCCTACTGACCTACTTTACGTCATATTTGGACCCCAATGATAAACGCTGCAGTCGCCCAAATCGCACCAAATTTCGCCGCGCAGTTTGCCGCGCGCACCCAGAATCGCGCGACTCGACACACACCCTGCAGAGCAATACAGTCTCCGACCGAAGACTGCACGCTTGCAGATATAGGTAACCGGCACCTGAGCTAATCAACTTAAGCAAGTCCTCGAACACATGAAATTAATATAACGATCAGTCTTCAATATCGAATAAAAGCAAGCGTAGAGCTACGGTAGTTGCTACTTGTACGCAAGTGCAGACTGCTGCCGGTGTGTAAATAAGTAAATAAGTAACACCGTGAAAATGTGGGTGTGGTGCAGTAGGAGTGAAACTGTCGCGTTGCGGCGAGAGAGACGTCCGCGCGAATGCAGCAGCAAGTGAGAAATACAGGAACAAAGGAAACTAACAGTAGAATCATGCCAAAGGTAATAATCGATAGCGATTGAGCTGTATGAACTCCTATAATGGGGCACATGGTCCGCGACGGGTTTGGGTACATACGTGCGTCCGAGGATGCGCGCGGCAAATTGCGCGGCGAAGTTTGTGACGACTTGAACGTCTTTAGCGCCTATCAGGGGGGCCCAAATTTGAAGAAGAGTAGATTAGAAGGGTCATCTGACCCTACTGACATACTCTACTACGAGTTTGTGCTTCAAAAATTGGCGTCAGAGTCGTACAAATGGTCACGAAGTTCGCCGCGCAAGTTGCCTCGCGCATCCTCGGACGCACGTAATTTCCGTCCCCCGTCCGCGACAGCTACGTGCGCGACGAATCGATTACACAAAACTGTTCCTACTGCCCGTCTCCCTGAAAATGTAGTTGAGAGGGGGGGGGGGGGAGGAACGCAACAAAAAATACATGCCCATCCGTGGCAATTTGCCAACTTTTGCGGTGATTCGTTGTTGGACCCCTGTTGGCACGGCCGTGGCACCGTCTCGTCGCAATCCGTCCGCAGGCGATCGGATTGCGACGAGACGGTTTGATTTAAATCAAGTGATGAGAAAGTAATGGGTGCCGCTAATTGCACTTACTAAAGGAGTTTAAAGCATGTCAATGAAACATCTTCCAAGAGCAAGGAGGTCGTGGGGGCTCTCAAACGGCAGATCTTCGGGCCCTTGCTAATTGCCTGCTTACTATTCTTAGTTAGATGCTTTCCTTGGAGCATGGTTTTTCTAATAGTCATTTATATGCCCTCCGTTCCTTGGAGGCATGTAGATGTAACAAGTTTTAAAAAATAGAACGAGGTGAGTCTCATCGTTGATAGGTTGCGGCTTATGAGGGATCCCTGGTTAAGAGCGTGTCACGTATTTTGCATGTGTATGTGACTTAATGCAAGGATTATCCTAGGTAGTTATCAAGAAAAACAGCAGATGACTGCCAGTGTTTGATCATTAAAAGGATTGTCTTTGTTGTGTTTCAACATAACTAGATTGGCACTGTGTTCTTTTGTAACATTTGTGTAATGCGCTAGGCGGAACCGAAGCAGGGTTCTTTGAGACACCACACGACTTCTCAAGATCCCTCTGCATCATTGGCGGAAGTTCAGGGTGCTGGATGGAATTTTGCTGGAGAACCACGCAATTTAGACAGTGAACTCCGTAACCCTTATCTATCATTATCGATGCCCAAAGCGCAGGTGGTTTCGAGTTGGGAATTTTTCATGACATTTGAAATGACGGTGACCATCTACAGTTCATTACCAAGCCCGTTCCATTACAAACAAAAGCAGTTCAAGACGCCCCGGCAAGAAAAAAAAACATTTAATTAGGCGACATTATCTGCTACCTTAACCAGCTACCAAATCTCAACGATTGGAAAAGTAGCAAGGTCTTTCTAGGACGATTAGGGCTAACCGTTGTTTCACCAGAATCAATTTAATCACTCGGGTTATTTACAGGATAGCCCATCCGTCAACAAGTTTAGTTCCAATGACAAATTTGATGCAATATTAACTTTGGTCGTGGTTACGAAGATTGGGCAACATGGCAAAGCTGAGCGATCGCATCCGATTTTTGTTTTTAGTTTTGAATGAAATCAACTCCCCCAACTTCTCTCGTTGTCCCATCCTAACCAAGCTTTCATTCGCAAGCCAAAAATGTGCGGACCGGAGTTGAAGCGGGGCCACGGCCTTGGCACCGTGCCAACAGAGGTCCCACAACGAATCTCTGCAAAAATTGGCAAATTGCCACGGACGGGCATGTATATTTTGTTGCGTTCGGGGGGAGCCCTTTTGAGTCACTGACGGCTAGAGCGCAGACAAACAAGGATGGGTAGCCAATCTTACTTGCTCATAAAGATGCTTTTCAGCTAGACGAGTAGTGTTTTTACCTATGTTTAACAGTGGGAGGGGCTTTGGGGTGGGTGAGATGGTTATCTCTTGCAAAAAGCCAAGATGAGATAAAAATTGAATTTCCAATTGACTAACCAACCCTGGAGCTCCTACCCTTCCTAAAATTAGGAGAAAAATACACAGTTTTAACATAAAGAACTATGAAACGTTCCTAAGCATCATTACAAGCTTGGCTACTCGTCCTTCTCTGCGCCCTAGCCGTCAGTGATTCAAAAGGGCGCTGGGCCACCCTCCTCGAAATTCGAATACACGATTACGCGTTTTGCACCCTGTAGGAGCGATTGAATATCTTCCGTTACTCTTTGGCTTTACAATAAAGTATTTTAGCAAACTACGATAAATATTCCGCGGTGAAAGGTATCACTAATTTTAACCGACTAACTCATGTGCTCGTCATCGAGTTGCTGACGAATCGATTGTGCAAAGATAGAAACTGCGAGGCAGCGGAGCTGCGAAAGGCATCCACGCTTAGAGACGCCAGCGAACGTTTAAATCAACGATAAGCGCCCGTGCCATCGAAAGTCAGTCAGATCCATCTCACTGTACAATGAAATGAGGCGCGAGCCTCACACGTGATAACTCGCATGTGTATATGGGAAAATACCCGTATAAAGCGGAAGAAGTAAATCAGATGTTTCGTTCGCATCGCAGAAGCTACCATAGCTGGACAAGTCAAAAGGAGTGGCGAATATGCTAAGGTTCAGGAGCTCGTCCTACGACGACTTCGGGGAGCAGGGCTAGAGATGTTTGATATGGAAATGGATTTCGGTGACAGACTGATCGTGTACGTTTGTGATAAGTGAGAGCTTAGCTTTAGCTCCAAAGCTTCTGAAAGTTAGTATATTTGCATGAAAGTCATTGCTATAATTGTGGCGTAGTCTGGCAATTACCACGCCGGTTGGGACTCTATGAGACAGCTTCTGACTATCGCGGCTGTCCGAGAAACAGCTTATGATTGCATAAGAGAGACATTTGACGCCTGGCGAGCTACTACTGTCCTTCTCAAGTCTTATTAAGATAGCAACCAGCACTAATGGGCTGCTATGGGACGCGCTCGCGCGAATATTGTGCGGGTTTAAGAGCACGCCCGACATCGGATTTGAAGCCGTTGTCAGAAACCATTGAAAAAGCTTGAAACTTCAGAAATGGGCAACTTTTCATAGGCAGCATCCGACTTTGACATATGAAAAAACTGAAGAAGTGGAGCTACTGTTAACTCCACAAGAATGGTTGCCTTCACAATACGTGCTAAAGACGTGGACGCAAGAAGGGAGCTCATTTTCTCTTCGCAAAACAGCGCGAGCCAGCCTGCATCGCTTTTCATAACAGTCTGGCTACATGCGGAAATTTTAATTGGAACCGTGGGCGAAATTACTTGCAACTTTTTTTCGGCAAATTATTAAAGAGGACGATTGTCGTTGCGTTCGCTCTTGCAATGCTTTCAGAAGGAGCGAAGCCATCCAGGTAATCGCAAGACACTTTTTTTAACGTGTACTCACTATTTTGAAAACTCCGAGACACATCTGGGCATCAATGAAGATCTCCGAGCTATGCTGTGAACCTTATTGTGTATAGGGAGCCTAGAGTCGATAGTAATCCGTTTTTAAGCGGTATTTCACTAATTTTCTGTTTTTTGTAGTAGTTCGCTATTTTTCTGTTGCTTTTTCAGCTTTTCCACTAATTTTTCTTTTTTAACGGATACTCACTATTTTGAAAATTCCGAAAAACTTCTGGGCATCAATGAAGATCTCCGAACTATGCTGCAAACCTTATTTTGTATAGGGAGCCTAGAGTCGATGGTATTCCGTTTTTAAGCGGTATTTCACTAATTTTCTGTTTTTGGTAAAAATTAGTGAAGAAGCTGAAAAAGCAACAGAAAAATAGCGAACTATGACAAAAAACAGAAAATTATTGAAATACCGCTAAAAAACGAAACACTATCGACTTTAGGCTCCCTATACACAATAAGGATTACAGCATGGCTCGGAGATCTTCACTGATGCCCAGAAGTTTCTCATGTTCGCCAAAGTGGTGAGAATACGCTAAAATAAATAGTGAAAAAAAGCTGAAAAAGCAACAGAAAAAAAGCGAAATACCGCAGTAAACAGAAATTTATTGAAATACCGCTAAAAAACGAAACACTATCGACTTTAGGCTCCCTATACACAATAAGGATTACAGCATGGCTCGGAGATCTTCACTGATGCCCAGTAGTTCTTCGGAGTTCTTAAAATGGTGTGTATCCGCTAAGAAAAGAGAAAAAATAGTTTAAAAAACGCTAGAAAAGAAACAAAAAATAGCGAAATAACGCTTAAAAAAGAAATAGAATGTTATCTATTTCAAGCTCCCTGTACGCAATAAGGTTTACAGCATAGTTGGGAGATCTTCACTGGTGCCCAGAAGTTTCTCGGAGTCCCAAAAACAGTGAGTATCCGTTTCCGCTAAGGAAAGAGAAAAAATAATGAAAAAAAGCCGAAAAAATCAGAAAAATGGCGATATACCGCTAAAAAAGAAACAGCATGTTATCGCCTTTATGCTCAATATACGCAATAAGGTTTACAGCATAATTCGGAGATCTTCACTGATGCCCACAAGTTTCTCGGAGTTCTTAAAATGGTGTGTATCCGCTAAGAAAAGAGAGTGAATAGTAAAAAAAAGCCGAAAAAGAAACAAAAAATAGCGAAAATATCGCAAAAAAGAAAACAGAATGTTATCGACTTTAGACTCCCTATACGCAATAAGGTTTACAGCATAGTTCGAAGATCTTCATTGATGCCCAGAAGTTTTTGGGAGTTTTCAAAATATTGAGTACACGTAAAGAAAAGAGAAAAAATTAGTGAAGAAGCTGAAAAAGCAACAGAAAAATAGCGAACTATGGCAAAAAACAGAAAATTATCGAAATACCGCTTAAAAACGGAATACTATCGACTTTAGGCTCCCTATACGCAATAAGGTTTACAACATAGTTCGGAAATCTTCATTGATGCCCAAAATTTTTTCGGAGTTTTCAAAATATTGAGTACACGTCAAAAAAAGAAAAAAATTAGTGAAGAAGCTAAAAAAGCAACAGAAAAATAGCGAACTACTACAAAATGCCCTGAAGTTTTTCGTAGTTTTGAAAATATTGAGTACACGTTAAAAAAAGAGAAAAAATTTGTGATGAAGCTGAAAAAGCAACAGAAAAATAGCGAACTACTACAAAAAACCGAAAATTAGTGAATTTCCGTTTAAAATAGGAATACTATCGACTTTAGGCTCCCTATACGCAATAAGGTTTACAGCATAGTTAGGAAATCTTCATTGATGCTCAGCAGTTTCTCGGAGTTTTTTAAAATAGTGAGCATCCGTAAAAAAAGAGAAAAAAATAGTAAAAAACGCTAAAAAAGAAACACAATGTTAACGATTTTAGGCTCCCTATACGCGATAACGTTTCCAGCAACGCTAGGAGATCTTCATTGATGCCCAGAAGTTTCTCGGAGTTCTTAAAATAGTGAGTATCTGTATAAAAAGAGAAAAAATAGTAAAAAACGCTAAAAAGAAACAGAAAAATGGCGAAATAACGCTAAAAAAAGAAACAGAATGTTATCGATTTTAGGCTCCCTATACACGATAACGTTTACAGCATAGCTCAGAGATCTTCAATGATGCCCAGAAGTTTCTCATATTCGCCAAAGTGGTGAGAATACGCTAAAATAAATAGTGAAAAAAAGCTGAAAAAGCAACAGAAAAATAGAGATCTACTACAAAAAACAGGAAAAATAAGTGAATTTCCGCTTAAAAACGGAGTACTATCGACTATAGGCTTCCTATACACAATAAGGTTTACAGCACAGTTCGGATATCTTCATTAATGTCCAGAATTTTTCCGGAGTTTTTAAAATATTGAGTACACGTCAAAAAAAAGAGAAAAAACTAGTGAAGAAGCTAAAAAAGCAACAGAAAAATAGCGAACTACAACAAAATGCACAGAAGTTTTTCGTAGTTTTCAAAATATTGAGTACACGTCAAAAAAAGAGAAAAAATTAGTGAAGAAGCTAAAAAAGCAACAGAAAATAGAGAACTACTACAAAAAACAGAAAAATTAGTGAATTTCCCTTTAAAAACGGAATACTATCGACTTTAGGCTCCCTATACGCAATAAGGTTTACAGCATAGTTCGGAAATCTTCATTGATGCCCAGTAGTTTCTCGGAGTTCTTAAAACAGTGAACATCCGTAAAAAAAAGAGAAAAAAATAGTAAAAACGCTAAAAGAGAAACAGAAAAATGGCGAAATAACGCTAAAAAAGAAACAGAATGTTATCGATTTTAGGCTCTCTATACGCGATAACGTTTCCAGCAAAGCTAGGAGATCTTCATTGGTGCCCAGAATTTTCACAGAGTTCTTAAAATAGTGAGTATATGTAAAAAAAAGAAAAAAATAGTTCAGAAAAACGCTAGAAAAGAAACAGAAAAATAGCGAACTACCGCAAAAAAAGAGAATTAGTGAAATACCGCTAAAATGGAATACTATCGAATTTAGGCTACCTATACGCAATAACGTTTACTGCATAGTTCGGAGAACTTCATTGATGCCCAGAAGTTTTTCGGAGTCCCCCACACAGTTGTATCCGTAAAACAAAGAAAAAAATAGTGAAAAATCTAAAAAAGCAACAGAAAAATAGCGAATACCGCAAAAAAAGAAAGAGGATGTTATCGACTTTAGGCTACCTCTACGCAATAAAGTTTACAGCATAGTTCGGAGATCATCCTTGATGCCCGAAAGTTCTTCGGAGTCCCCACACAGTTGTATCCGTAAAACAAAGAAAAAAATAGTGAAAAATCTAAAAAAAGCAACAGAAAAATAGCGAATACCGCAAAAAAAAAGAAAGAGGATGTTATCGACTTTAGGCTACCTCTACGCAATAAAGTTTACAGCATAGTTCGGAGATCATCCTTGATGCCCGAAAGTTCTTCGGAGTCCCCACACAGTGAGTATCCGTATCCGCTAAGAAAAGAGAACAAAGTAGTAAAAACAGCTAAGAAGAAACAGAAAAATATCGAAATACCGATGAAAAAAGAAACAGAATGTTATCGATTTTAGGCTCCCTATACACGATAACGTTGACAGCATAGCTCATAGATCTTCATTGATGCCCACAAGTTTCTCGGAGTTCTTAAAATGGTGTGTATCCGCTAAGAAAAGAGAGAGTGAATAGTAAAAAAAGCCGAAAAAGAAACAAAAAATAGCGAAATATCGCAAAAAAAAAAACAGAATGTTATCGACTTTAGGCTCCCTATACGCAATAAGGTTTACAGCATAGTTCGGAGATCTTCATTGATGCCTAGAAGTTTTCCTTGGTTATCAAAACAGTGAGTGCCCGCTAAAAAAAGACAAAGGTTGGTGATAAAACACTAAAAAGAAAGAGAATAATAGCCAAACGTCGCAAAAAAACAGATCACTATCGACATTAGGCTCCCTATACGCAATAAGGTTTACAGCGTAGTTCGGAGATCTTCATTGATACACAGAGTTTTCTAGGAGTTGTCAAAATAGTAAGTATCCCCTAAAAAAAGGAAATAAATAGTGAAAAACGCCAGAAAAAAAACAGAAAAATAGCGAAATATCGCTGAAAAAAGAAACAGAATAGTATCGACTCCAGGCTCCCTATACACGATAACGTTGACAGCATAGCTCGGAGATCTTCATTGATGCCCACAAGTTTCTCGGAGTTCTTAAAATGGTGTGTATCCGCTAAGAAAAGAGAAAAAATAGTTTAAAAAAACGCTAGAAAAGAAACAAAAAATAGCGAAATAACGCTTAAAAAAGAAATAGAATGTTATCTATTTCAAGCTCCCTGTACGCAATAAGGTTTACAGCATAGTTGGGAGATCTTCACTGGTGCCCAGAAGTTTCTCGGAGTCCCAAAAACAGTGAGTATCCGTTTCCGCTAAGGAAAGAGAAAAAATAGTGAAAAAAAGCCGAAAAAATCAGAAAAAATGGCGATATACCGCTAAAAAAGAAACAGAATGTTATCGCCTTTATGCTCAATATACGCAATAAGGTTTACAGCATAGTTCGGAGATCTTCACTGATGCCCACAAGTTTCTCGGAGTTCTTAAAATGGTGTGTATCCGCTAAGAAAAGAGAGTGAATAGTAAAAAAAAAGCCGAAAAAGAAACAAAAAATAGCGAAATATCGCAAAAAAGAAACAGAATGTTATCGACTTTAGACTCCCTATACGCAATAAGGTTTACAGCATAGTTCGAAGATCTTCATTGATGCCCAGAAGTTTTTGGGAGTTTTCAAAATATTGAGTACACGTAAAGAAAAGAGAAAAAATTAGTGAAGAAGCTGAAAAAGCAACAGAAAAATAGCAAACTACTGCAAAAAACAGAAAATTATTGAAATACCGCTTAAAAACGGAATACTATCGACTCTAGGCTCCCTATACGCAATAAGGTTTACAACATAGTTCGGAAATCTTCATTGATGCCCAAAATTTTTTCGGAGTTTTCAAAATATTGAGTACACGTCAAAAAAAGAGAAAAAATTAGTGAAGAAGCTAAAAAAGCAACAGAAAAATAGCGAACTACTACAAAATGCCCTGAAGTTTTTCGTAGTTTTGAAAATATTGAGTACACGTTAAAAAAAGAGAAAAAATCAGTGAAGAAGCTGAAAAAGCAACAGAAAAAACAGCGAACTACTACAAAAAACCGAAAATTAGTGAATTTCCGTTTAAAATAGGAATACTATCGACTTTAGGCTCCCTATACGCAATAAGGTTTACAGCATAGTTAGGAAATCTTCATTGATGCTCAGCAGTTTCTCGGAGTTTTTAAAATAGTGAGCATCCGTAAAAAAAGAGAAAAAATAGTAAAAAACGCTAAAAAAGAAACAGAAAAATGGCGAAACAACGCTAAAAAAGAAACAGAATGTTATCGATTCTAGGCTCCCTATACACGATAACGTTTACAGCATAGCTCAGAGATCTTCAATGATGCCCAGAAGTTTCTCATATTCGCCAAAGTGGTGAGAATACGCTAAAATAAATAGTGAAAAAAAGCTGAAAAAGCAACAGAAAAATAGAGATCTACTACAAAAAACAGGAAAAATAAGTGAATTTCCGCTTAAAAACGGAGTACTATCGACTATAGGCTTCCTATACACAATAAGGTTTACAGCACAGTTCGGATATCTTCATTAATGTCCAGAATTTTTCCGGAGTTTTTAAAATATTGAGTACACGTCAAAAAAAAGAGAAAAAATTAGTGAAGAAGCTAAAAAAGCAACAGAAAAATAGCGAACTACAACAAAATGCACAGAAGTTTTTCGTAGTTTTCAAAATATTGAGTACACGTCAAAAAAAGAGAAAAAATTAGTGATGAAGCTGAAAAAGCAACAGAAAAATAGCAAACTACTACAAAAAACAGAAAATTAGTGAATTTCCCTTTAAAAACGGAATACTATCGACTTTAGGCTCCCTATACGCAATAAGGTTTACTGCATAGTTCGGAAATCTTCATTGATGCCCAGTAGTTTCTCGGAGTTCTTAAAACAGTGGACATCCGTAAAAAAAGAGAAAAAAATAGTAAAAACGCTAAAAGAGAAACAGAAAAATGGCGAAATAACGCTAAAAAAGAAACAGAATGTTATCGATTTTAGGCTCTCTATACGCGATAGCGTTTCCAGCAAAGCTAGGAAATCTTCATTGATGCCCAGAATTTTCTCAGAGTTCTTAAAATAGTGAGTATATGTAAAAAAAAGAAAAAAATAGTTCAGAAAAACGCTAGAAAAGAAACAGAAAAATAGCGAACTACCGCAAAAAAAGAGAATTAGTGAAATACCGCTAAAATGGAATACTATCGAATTTAAGCTACCTATACGCAATAACGTTTACTGCATAGTTCGGAGAACTTCATTGATGCCCAGAAGTTTTTCGGAGTCCCCACACAGTTGTATCCGTAAAACAAAGAAAAAAATAGTGAAAAATCTAAAAAAGCAACAGAAAAATAGCGAATACCGCAAAAAAAGAAAGAGGATGTTATCGACTTTAGGCTACCTCTACGCAATAAAGTTTACAGCATAGTTCGGAGATCATCCTTGATGCCCGAAAGTTCTTCGGAGTCCCCACACAGTGAGTATCCGTATCCGCTAAGAAAAGAGAACAAAGTAGTAAAAACAGCTAAGAAGAAACAGAAAAATATCGAAATACCGATGGAAAAAGAAACAGAATGTTATCGATTTTAGGCTCCCTATACACGATAACGTTGACAGCATAGCTCATAGATCTTCATTGATGCCCACAAGTTTCTCGGAGTTCTTAAAATGGTGTGTATCCGCTAAGAAAAGAGAAAAAATAGTTTAAAAAACGCTAGAAAAGAAACAAAAAATAGCGAAATAACGCTTAAAAAAGAAATAGAATGTTATCTATTTCAAGCTCCCTGTACGCAATAAGGTTTACAGCATAGTTGGGAGATCTTCACTGGTGCCCAGAAGTTTCTCGGAGTCCCAAAAACAGTGAGTATCCGTTTCCGCTAAGGAAAGAGAAAAAATAGTGAAAAAAAGCCGAAAAAATCAGAAAAATGGCGATATACCGCTAAAAAAGAAACAGAATGTTATCGCCTTTATGCTCAATATACGCAATAAGGTTTACAGCATAGTTCGGAGATCTTCACTGGTGCCCACAAGTTTCTCGGAGTTCTTAAAATGGTGTGTATCCGCTAAGAAAAGAGAGTGAATAGTAAAAAAAAGCCGAAAAAGAAACAAAAAATAGCGAAATATCGCAAAAAAGAAACAGAATGTTATCGACTTTAGACTCCCTATACGCAATAAGGTTTACAGCATAGTTCGAAGATCTTCATTGATGCCCAGAAGTTTTTGGGAGTTTTCAAAATATTGAGTACACGTAAAGAAAAGAGAAAAAATTAGTGAAGAAGCTGAAAAAGCAACAGAAAAATAGCGAACTATGGCAAAAAACAGAAAATTATCGAAATACCGCTTAAAAACGGAATACTATCGACTTTAGGCTCCCTATACGCAATAAGGTTTACAACATAGTTCGGAAATCTTCATTGATGCCCAAAATTTTTTCGGAGTTTTCAAAATATTGAGTACACGTCAAAAAAAGAGAAAAAATTAGTGAAGAAGCTAAAAAAGCAACAGAAAAATAGCGAACTACTACAAAATGCCCTGAAGTTTTTCGTAGTTTTGAAAATATTGAGTACACGTTAAAAAAAGAGAAAAAATCAGTGAAGAAGCTGAAAAAGCAACAGAAAAACAGCGAACTACTACAAAAAACCGAAAATTAGTGAATTTCCGTTTAAAATAGGAATACTATCGACTTTAGGCTCCCTATACGCAATAAGGTTTACAGCATAGTTAGGAAATCTTCATTGATGCTCAGCAGTTTCTCGGAGTTTTTAAAATAGTGAGCATCCGTAAAAAAAGAGAAAAAAATAGTAAAAAACGCTAAAAAAGAAACAGAAAAATGGCGAAATAACGCTAAAAAAGAAACAGAATGTTATCGATTTTAGGCTCCCTATACACGATAACGTTTACAGCATAGCTCAGAGATCTTCAATGATGCCCAGAAGTTTCTCATATTCGCCAAAGTGGTGAGAATACGCTAAAATAAATAGTGAAAAAAGCTGAAAAAGCAACAGAAAAATAGAGATCTACTACAAAAAACAGGAAAAATAAGTGAATTTCCGCTTAAAAACGGAGTACTATCGACTATAGGCTTCCTATACACAATAAGGTTTACAGCACAGTTCGGATATCTTCATTAATGTCCAGAATTTTTCCGGAGTTTTTAAAATATTGAGTACACGTCAAAAAAAAGAGAAAAAATTAGTGAAGAAGCTAAAAAAGCAACAGAAAAATAGAGAACTACTACAAAAAACAGAAAATTAGTGAATTTCCCTTTAAAAACGGAATACTATCGACTTTAGGCTCCCTATACGCAATAAGGTTTACAGCATAGTTCGGAAATCTTCATTGATGCCCAGTAGTTTCTCGGAGTTCTTAAAACAGTGAACATCCGTAAAAAAAGAGAAAAAATAGTAAAAACGCTAAAAAAGAAACAGAAAAATGGCGAAATAACGCTAAAAAAGAAACAGAATGTTATCGATTTTAGGCTCTCTATACGCGATAGCGTTTCCAGCAAAGCTAGGAGATCTTCACTGATGCCCAGAATTTTCTCAGAGTTCTTAAAATAGTGAGTATATGTAAAAAAAAGAAAAAAATAGTTCAGAAAAACGCTAGAAAAGAAACAGAAAAATAGCGAACTACCGCAAAAAAAGAGAATTAGTGAAATACCGCTAAAATGGAATACTATCGAATTTAGGCTACCTATACGCAATAACGTTTACTGCATAGTTCGGAGAACTTCATTGATGCCCAGAAGTTTCTCGGAGTCCCCACACAGTTGTATCCGTAAAACAAAGAAAAAAATAGTGAAAAATCTAAAAAAGCAACAGAAAAATAGCGAATACCGCAAAAAAAGAAAGAGGATGTTATCGACTTTAGGCTACCTCTACGCAATAAAGTTTACAGCATAGTTCGGAGATCATCCTTGATGCCCGAAAGTTCTTCGGAGTCCCCACACAGTTGTATCCGTAAAACAAAGAAAAAAATAGTGAAAAATCTAAAAAAGCAACAGAAAAATAGCGAATACCGCAAAAAAAGAAAGAGGATGTTATCGACTTTAGGCTACCTCTACGCCGGAGATCATCCTTGATGCCCGAAAGTTCTTCGGAGTCCCCACACAGTGAGTATCCGTATCCGCTAAGAAAAGAGAACAAAGTAGTAAAAACAGCTAAGAAGAAACAGAAAAATATCGAAATACCGATGAAAAAAGAAACAGAATGTTATCGATTTTAGGCTCCCTATACACGATAACGTTGACAGCATAGCTCATAGATCTTCATTGATGCCCACAAGTTTCTCGGAGTTCTTAAAATGGTGTGTATCCGCTAAGAAAAGAGAGAGTGAATAGTAAAAAAAGCCGAAAAAGAAACAAAAAATAGCGAAATATCGCAAAAAAACAGAATGTTATCGACTTTAGGCTCCCTATACGCAATAAGGTTTACAGCATAGTTCGGAGATCTTCATTGATGCCTAGAAGTTTTCCTTGGTTATCAAAACAGTGAGTGCCCGCTAAAAAAAGACAAAGGTTGGTGATAAAACACTAAAAAGAAAGAGAATAATAGCCAAACGTCGCAAAAAAACAGATCACTATCGACATTAGGCTCCCTATACGCAATAAGGTTTACAGCGTAGTTCGGAGATCTTCATTGATACACAGAGTTTTCTAGGAGTTGTCAAAATAGTAAGTATCCCCTAAAAAAAGGAAATAAATAGTGAAAAACGCCAGAAAAAAAACAGAAAAATAGCGAAATATCGCTGAAAAAAGAAACAGAATAGTATCGACTCCAGGCTCCCTATACACGATAACGTTGACAGCATAGCTCGGAGATCTTCATTGATGCCCACAAGTTTCTCGGAGTTCTTAAAATGGTGTGTATCCGCTAAGAAAAGAGAGAGTGAATAGTAAAAAAAGGAGAAAAAGAAACAAAAAATAGCGAAATATCGCAAAAAAGAAACAGATTGTTATCGACTTTAGGCTCCGTATACGCAATAAGGTTTACAGCATAGTTCGGAGATCTTCATTGATGCCTAGAAGTTTTCCTTGGTTATCAAAACAGTGAGTGCCCGCTAAAAAAAGACAAAGGTTGGTGATAAAACACTAAAAAGAAAGAGAATAATAGCCAAACGTCGCAAAAAACAGATCACTATCGACATTAGGCTCCCTATACGCAATAGGGTTTACAGCGTAGTTCGGAAATCAAAGGTTAATCTGTTAGACGATGAGGCAAAATAGTAAGTATCCCCTAAAAAAAGGAAATAAATAGTGAAAAACGCCAGAAAAAAAACAGAAAAATAGCGAGATATCGCTGAAAAACAAACAGAATAGTATCGACTCCAGGCTCCCTATACACGATAACGTTGACAGCATAGCTCGGAGATCTTCAATGATGCCCAGAAGTTTCTCATGTTCGCCAAAGTGGTGAGAATACGCTGAAATAAATAGTGAAAAAAAGCTGAAAAAGCAACAGAAAAAAAGCGAAATACCGCAATAAACAGAAATTTATTGAAATAACGCTAAAAAACGAAACACTATCGACTTTAGGCTCCCTATACACAATAAGGATTACAGCATGGCTCGGAGATCTTCACTGATGCCCAGTAGTTCTTCGGAGTTCTTAAAATGGTGTGTATCCGCTAAGAAAAGAGAAAAAATAGTTTAAAAAACGCTAGAAAAGAAACAAAAAATAGCGAAATAACGCTTAAAAAAGAAATAGAATGTTATCTATTTCAAGCTCCCTGTACGCAATAAGGTTTACAGCATAGTTGGGAGATCTTCACTGGTGCCCAGAAGTTTCTCGGAGTCCCAAAAACAGTGAGTATCCGTTTCCGCTAAGGAAAGAGAAAAAATAGTGAAAAAAAGCCGAAAAAATCAGAAAAATGGCGATATACCGCTAAAAAAGAAACAGAATGTTATCGCCTTTATGCTCAATATACGCAATAAGGTTTACAGCATAGTTCGGAGATCTTCACTGATGCCCACAAGTTTCTCGGAGTTCTTGTGTGTATCCGCTAAGAAAAGAGAGTGAATAGTAAAAAAAAGCCGAAAAAGAAACAAAAAATAGCGAAATATCGCAAAAAAGAAACAGAATGTTATCGACTTTAGACTCCCTATACGCAATAAGGTTTACAGCATAGTTCGAAGATCTTCATTGATGCCCAGAAGTTTTTGGGAGTTTTCAAAATATTGAGTACACGTAAAGAAAAGAGAAAAAATTAGTGAAGAAGCTGAAAAAGCAACAGAAAAATAGCGAACTATGGCAAAAAACAGAAAATTATCGAAATACCGCTTAAAAACGGAATACTATCGACTTTAGGCTCCCTATACGCAATAAGGTTTACAACATAGTTCGGAAATCTTCATTGATGCCCAAAATTTTTTCGGAGTTTTCAAAATATTGAGTACACGTCAAAAAAAGAGAAAAAATTAGTGAAGAAGCTAAAAAAGCCACAGAAAATAGAGAACTACTACAAAAAACAGAAAATTAGTGAATTTCCCTTTAAAAACGGAATACTATCGACTTTAGGCTCCCTATACGCAATAAGGTTTACAGCATAGTTCGGAAATCTTCATTGATGCCCAGTAGTTTCTCGGAGTTCTTAAAACAGTGAACATCCGTAAAAAAAGAGAAAAAAATAGTAAAAACGCTAAAAGAGAAACAGAAAAATGGCGAAATAACGCTAAAAAAGAAACAGAATGTTATCGATTTTAGGCTCTCTATACGCGATAGCGTTTCCAGCAAAGCTAGGAGATCTTCATTGATGCCAGAATTTTCTCAGAGTTCTTAAAATAGTGAGTATATGTAAAAAAAAGAAAAAAAATAGTTCAGAAAAACGCTAGAAAAGAAACAGAAAAATAGCGAACTACCGCAAAAAAAGAGAATTAGTGAAATACCGCTAAAATGGAATACTATCGAATTTAGGCTACCTATACGCAATAACGTTTACTGCATAGTTCGGAGAACTTCATTGATGCCCAGAAGTTTTTCGGAGTCCCCACACAGTTGTATCCGTAAAACAAAGAAAAAAATAGTGAAAAATCTAAAAAAGCAACAGAAAATAGCGAATACCGCAAAAAAAGAAAGAGGATGTTATCGACTTTAGGCTACCTCTACGCAATAAAGTTTACAGCATAGTTCGGAGATCATCCTTGATGCCCAAAAGTTTTTCGGAGTCCCCAAACAGTGAGTATCCGTATCCGCTAAGAAAAGAGAAAAAAAGTAGTAAAAACAGCTAAAAAGAAACAGAAAAATATCGAAATACCGATGAAAAAAGAAACAGAATGTTATCGATTTTAGGCTCCCTATACACGATAACGTTGACAGCATAGCTCATAGATCTTCATTGATGCCCACAAGTTTCTCGGAGTTCTTAAAATGGTGTGTATCCGCTAAGAAAAGAGAGAGTGAATAGTAAAAAAAGCCGAAAAAGAAACAAAAATAGCGAAATATCGCAAAAAAAAACAGAATGTTATCGACTTTAGGCTCCTATACGCAATAAGGTTTACAGCATAGTTCGGAGATCTTCATTGATGCCTAGAAGTTTTCCTTGGTTATCAAAACAGTGAGTGCCCGCTAAAAAAAGACAAAGGTTGGTGATAAAACACTAAAAAGAAAGAGAATAATAGCCAAACGTCGCAAAAAAACAGATCACTATCGACATTAGGCTCCCTATACGCAATAAGGTTTACAGCGTAGTTCGGAGATCTTCATTGATACACAGAGTTTTCTAGGAGTTGTCAAAATAGTAAGTATCCCCTAAAAAAAGGAAATAAATAGTGAAAAACGGCCAGAAAAAAAACAGAAAAATAGCGAAATATCGCTGAAAAAAGAAACAGAATAGTATCGACTCCAGGCTCCCTATACACGATAACGTTGACAGCATAGCTCGGAGATCTTCATTGATGCCCACAAGTTTCTCGGAGTTCTTAAAATGGTGTGTATCCGCTAAGAAAAGAGAGAGTGAATAGTAAAAAAAGCCGAAAAAGAAACAAAAAATAGCGAAATATCGCAAAAAAGAAACAGATTGTTATCGACTTTAGGCTCCGTATACGCAATAAGGTTTACAGCATAGTTCGGAGATCTTCATTGATGCCTAGAAGTTTTCCTTGGTTATCGAAACAGTGAGTGCCCGCTAAAAAAAGACAAAGGTTGGTGATAAAACACTAAAAAGAAAGAGAATAATAGCCAAACGTCGCAAAAAACAGATCACTATCGACATTAGGCTCCCTATACGCAATAGGGTTTACAGCGTAGTTCGGAAATCTTCATTGATACACAGAGTTTTCTAGGAGTTGTCAAAATAGTAAGTATCCCCTAAAAAAAGGAAATAAATAGTGAAAAACGCCAGAAAAAAAAACAGAAAAATAGCGAGATATCGCTGAAAAAAGAAACAGAATAGTATCGACTCCAGGCTCCCTATACACGATAACGTTGACAGCATAGCTCGGAGATCTTCAATGATGCCCAGAAGTTTCTCATGTTCGCCAAAGTGGTGAGAATACGCTGAAATAAATAGTGAAAAAAAAGCTGAAAAAGCAACAGAAAAAAAGCGAAATACCGCAATAAACAGAAATTTATTGAAATAACGCTAAAAAACGAAACACTATCGACTTTAGGCTCCCTATACACAATAAGGATTACAGCATGGCTCGGAGATCTTCACTGATGCCCAGTAGTTCTTCGGAGTTCTTAAAATGGTGTGTATCCGCTAAGAAAAGAGAAAAAATAGTTCAAAAAACGCTAGAAAAGAAACAAAAAATAGCGAAATAACGCTTAAAAAAGAAATAGAATGTTATCTATTTCAAGCTCCCTGTACGCAATAAGGTTTACAGCATAGTTGGGAGATCTTCACTGGTGCCCAGAAGTTTCTCGGAGTCCCAAAAACAGTGAGTATCCGTTTCCGCTAAGGAAAGAGAAAAAATAGTGAAAAAAAGCCGAAAAAATCAGAAAAATGGCGATATACCGCTAAAAAAGAAACAGAATGTTATCGCCTTTATGCTCAATATACGCAATAAGGTTTACAGCATAGTTCGGAGATCTTCACTGATGCCCACAAGTTTCTCGGAGTTCTTGTGTGTATCCGCTAAGAAAAGAGAGTGAATAGTAAAAAAAAGCCGAAAAAGAAACAAAAAATAGCGAAATATCGCAAAAAAGAAACAGAATGTTATCGACTTTAGACTCCCTATACGCAATAAGGTTTACAGCATAGTTCGAAGATCTTCATTGATGCCCAGAAGTTTTTGGGAGTTTTCAAAATATTGAGTACACGTAAAGAAAAGAGAAAAAATTAGTGAAGAAGCTGAAAAAGCAACAGAAAAATAGCGAACTATGGCAAAAAACAGAAAATTATCGAAATACCGCTTAAAAACGGAATACTATCGACTTTAGGCTCCCTATATGCAATAAGGTTTACAACATAGTTCGGAAATCTTCATTGATGCCCAAAATTTTTTCGGAGTTTTCAAAATATTGAGTACACGTCAAAAAAAGAGAAAAAATTAGTGAAGAAGCTAAAAAAGCAACAGAAAAATAGCGAACTACTACAAAATGCCCTGAAGTTTTTCGTAGTTTTGAAAATATTGAGTACACGTTAAAAAAAGAGAAAAAATTAGTGAATAAGCTGAAAAAGCAACAGAAAAACAGCGAACTACTACAAAAAACCGAAAATTAGTGAATTTCCGTTTAAAATAGGAATACTATCGACTTTAGGCTCCCTATACGCAATAAGGTTTACAGCATAGTTAGGAAATCTTCATTGATGCTCAGCAGTTTCTCGGAGTTTTTAAAATAGTGAGCATCCGTAAAAAAAGAGAAAAAAATAGTAAAAAACGCTAAAAAAGAAACAGAAAAATGGCGAAATAACGCTAAAAAAGAAACAGAATGTTATCGATTTTAGGCTCCCTATACACGATAACGTTTACAGCATAGCTCAGAGATCTTCAATGATGCCCAGAAGTTTCTCATATTCGCCAAAGTGGTGAGAATACGCTAAAATAAATAGTGAAAAAAAGCTGAAAAAGCAACAGAAAAATAGAGATCTACTACAAAAAACAGGAAAAATAAGTGAATTTCCGCTTAAAAACGGAGTACTATCGACTATAGGCTTCCTATACACAATAAGGTTTACAGCACAGTTCGGATATCTTCATTAATGTCCAGAATTTTTCCGGAGTTTTTAAAATATTGAGTACACGTCAAAAAAAAGAGAAAAAATTAGTGAAAAATCTAAAAAAGCAACAGAAAAATAGCGAATACCGCAAAAAAAGAAAGAGGATGTTATCGACTTTAGGCTACCTCTACGCAATAAAGTTTACAGCATAGTTCGGAGATCATCCTTGATGCCCGAAAGTTCTTCGGAGTCCCCACACAGTGAGTATCCGTATCCGCTAAGAAAAGAGAACAAAGTAGTAAAAACAGCTAAGAAGAAACAGAAAATATCGAAATACCGATGAAAAAAGAAACAGAATGTTATCGACTTTAGGCTCCCTATACGCAATAAGGTTTACAGCATAGTTCGGAGATCTTCATTGATGCCCACAAGTTTCTCGGAGTTCTTAAAATGGTGTGTATCCGCTAAGAAAAGAGAGAGTGAATAGTAAAAAAAGCCGAAAAAGAAACAAAAAATAGCGAAATATCGCAAAAAAAAACAGAATGTTATCGACTTTAGGCTCCCTATACGCAATAAGGTTTACAGCATAGTTCGGAGATCTTCATTGATGCCTAGAAGTTTTCCTTGGTTATCGAAACAGTGAGTGCCCGCTAAAAAAAGACAAAGGTTGGTGATAAAACACTAAAAAGAAAGAGAATAATAGCCAAACGTCGCAAAAAACAGATCACTATCGACATTAGGCTCCCTATACGCAATAGGGTTTACAGCGTAGTTCGGAAATCTTCATTGATACACAGAGTTTTCTAGGAGTTGTCAAAATAGTAAGTATCCCCTAAAAAAAGGAAATAAATAGTGAAAAAACGCCAGAAAAAAAACAGAAAAATAGCGAGATATCGCTGAAAAAAGAAACAGAATAGTATCGACTCCAGGCTCCCTATACACGATAACGTTGACAGCATAGCTCGGAGATCTTCAATGATGCCCAGAAGTTTCTCATGTTCGCCAAAGTGGTGAGAATACGCTGAAATAAATAGTGAAAAAAAAGCTGAAAAAGCAACAGAAAAAAAGCGAAATACCGCAATAAACAGAAATTTATTGAAATAACGCTAAAAAACGAAACACTATCGACTTTAGGCTCCCTATACACAATAAGGATTACAGCATGGCTCGGAGATCTTCACTGATGCCCAGTAGTTCTTCGGAGTTCTTAAAATGGTGTGTATCCGCTAAGAAAAGAGAAAAAATAGTTCAAAAAACGCTAGAAAAGAAACAAAAAAATAGCGAAATAACGCTTAAAAAAGAAATAGAATGTTATCTATTTCAAGCTCCCTGTACGCAATAAGGTTTACAGCATAGTTGGGAGATCTTCAACTGGTGCCCAGAAGTTTCTCGGAGTCCCAAAAACAGTGAGTATCCGTTTCCGCTAAGGAAAGAGAAAAAATAGTGAAAAAAAGCCGAAAAAATCAGAAAAATGGCGATATACCGCTAAAAAAGAAACAGAATGTTATCGCCTTTATGCTCAATATACGCAATAAGGTTTACAGCATAGTTCGGAGATCTTCACTGATGCCCACAAGTTTCTCGGAGTTCTTGTGTGTATCCGCTAAGAAAAGAGAGTGAATAGTAAAAAAAAGCCGAAAAAGAAACAAAAAATAGCGAAATATCGCAAAAAAGAAACAGAATGTTATCGACTTTAGACTCCCTATACGCAATAAGGTTTACAGCATAGTTCGAAGATCTTCATTGATGCCCAGAAGTTTTTGGGAGTTTTCAAAATATTGAGTACACGTAAAGAAAAGAGAAAAATTAGTGAAGAAGCTGAAAAAGCAACAGAAAAATAGCGAACTATGGCAAAAAACAGAAAATTATCGAAATACCGCTTAAAAACGGAATACTATCGACTTTAGGCTCCCTATACGCAATAAGGTTTACAGCATAGTTAGGAAATCTTCATTGATGCTCAGCAGTTTCTCGGAGTTTTTAAAATAGTGAGCATCCGTAAAAAAAGAGAAAAAAATAGTAAAAAACGCTAAAAAGAAACAGAAAAATGGCGAAATAACGCTAAAAAAGAAACAGAATGTTATCGATTTTTAGGCTCCCTATACACGATAACGTTTACAGCATAGCTCAGAGATCTTCAATGATGCCCAGAAGTTTCTCATATTCGCCAAAGTGGTGAGAATACGCTAAAATAAATAGTGAAAAAAAGCTGAAAAAGCAACAGAAAAATAGAGATCTACTACAAAAAACAGGAAAAATAAGTGAATTCCGCTTAAAAACGGAAGTACTATCGACTTATAGGCTTCCTATACACATAAGGTTTACAGCACAGTTCGAATCTTCATTAATGTCCAGAATTTTTTCCGGAGTTTTTAAAATATTGAGTACACGTCAAAAAAAGAGAAAAAATTAGTGAAGAAGCTAAAAAAGCAACAGAAAAATAGCGAACTACAACAAATGCACGGAAGTTTTTCGTAGTTTTCAAAATATTGAGTACACGTTAAAAAAAGAGAAAAAAATTAGTGAATAAGCTGAAAAAAGCAACAGAAAAACAGCGAACTACTACAAAAAACCGAAAATTAGTGAATTTCCGTTTAAAATAGGAATACTATCGACTTTAGGCTCCCTATACGCAATAAGGTTTACAGCATAGTTAGGAAATCTTCAATTGATGCTCAGCAGTTTCTCGGAGTTTTTAAAATAGTGAGCATCCGTAAAAAAAGAGAAAAAAATAGTAAAAAACGCTAAAAAAGAAACAGAAAAATGGCGAAATAACGCTTAAAAAAGAAACAGAATGTTATCGATTTTAGGCTCCCTATACACGATAACGTTTACAGCATAGCTCAGAGATCTTCAATGATGCCCAGAAGTTTCTCATATTCGCCAAAGTGGTGAGAATACGCTAAAATAAATAGTGAAAAAAAGCTGAAAAAGCAACAGAAAAATAGAGATCTACTACAAAAAACAGGAAAAATAAGTGAATTTCCGCTTAAAAACGGAGTACTATCGACTATAGGCTTCCTATACACAATAAGGTTTACAGCACAGTTCGGATATCTTCATTAATGTCCAGAATTTTTCCGGAGTTTTTAAAATATTGAGTACACGTCAAAAAAAAGAGAAAAAATTAGTGAAGAAGCTAAAAAGCAACAGAAAAATAGCGAACTACAACAAAATGCACAGAAGTTTTTCGTAGTTTTCAAAATATTGAGTACACGTCAAAAAAAGAGAAAAAATTAGTGAAGAAGCTAAAAAAGCAACAGAAAATAGAGAACTACTACAAAAAACAGAAAATTAGTGAATTTCCCTTTAAAAACGGAATACTATCGACTTTAGGCTCCCTATACGCAATAAGGTTTACAGCATAGTTCGGAAATCTTCATTGATGCCCAGTAGTTTCTCGGAGTTCTTAAAACAGTGAACATCCGTAAAAAAAGAGAAAAAAATAGTAAAAACGCTAAAAGAGAAACAGAAAAATGGCGAAATAACGCTAAAAAAGAAACAGAATGTTATCGATTTTAGGCTCTCTATACGCGATAGCGTTTCCAGCAAAGCTAGGAGATCTTCATTGATGCCCAGAATTTTCTCAGAGTTCTTAAAATAGTGAGTATATGTAAAAAAAAGAAAAAAATAGTTCAGAAAAACGCTAGAAAAGAAACAGAAAAATAGCGAACTACCGCAAAAAAAGAGAATTAGTGAAATACCGCTAAAATGGAATACTATCGAATTTAGGCTACCTATACGCAATAACGTTTACTGCATAGTTCGGAGAACTTCATTGATGCCCAGAAGTTTTTCGGAGTCCCCACACAGTTGTATCCGTAAAACAAAGAAAAAAATAGTGAAAAATCTAAAAAAGCAACAGAAAAATAGCGAATACAGCAAAAAAAGAAAGAGAATGTTATCGACTTTAGGCTACCTCTACGCAATAAAGTTTACAGCATAGTTCGGAGATCATCCTTGATGCCCGAAAGTTCTTCGGAGTCCCCACACAGTTGTATCCGTAAAACAAAGAAAAAAATAGTGAAAAATCTAAAAAAGCAACAGAAAAATAGCGAATACCGCAAAAAAAGAAAGAGGATGTTATCGACTTTAGGCTACCTCTACGCAATAAAGTTTACAGCATAGTTCGGAGATCATCCTTGATGCCCGAAAGTTCTTCGGAGTCCCCACACAGTGAGTATCCGTATCCGCTAAGAAAAGAGAAAAAAAGTAGTAAAAACAGCTAAAAAGAAACAGAAAAATATCGAAATACCGATGAAAAAAGAAACAGAATGTTATCGACTTTAGGCTCCCTATACGCAATAAGGTTTACAGCATAGTTCGGAGATCTTCATTGATGCCTAGAAGTTTTCCTTGGTTATCAAAACAGTGAGTGCCCGCTAAAAAAAGACAAAGGTTGGTGATAAAACACTAAAAAGAAAGAGAATAATAGCCAAACGTCGCAAAAAAACAGATCACTATCGACATTAGGCTCCCTATACGCAATAGGGTTTACAGCGTAGTTCGGAGATCTTCATTGATACACAGAGTTTTCTAGGAGTTGTCAAAATAGTAAGTATCCCCTAAAAAAAGGAAATAAATAGTGAAAAACGCCAGAAAAAAAACAGAAAAATAGCGAAATATCGCTGAAAAAAGAAACAGAATAGTATCGACTCCAGGCTCCCTATACACGATAACGTTGACAGCATAGCTCGGAGATCTTCATTGATGCCCACAAGTTTCTCGGAGTTCTTAAAATGGTGTGTATCCGCTAAGAAAAGAGAGAGTGAATAGTAAAAAAAGCCGAAAAAGAAACAAAAAATAGCGAAATATCGCAAAAAAGAAACAGATTGTTATCGACTTTAGGCTCCGTATACGCAATAAGGTTTACAGCATAGTTCGGAGATCTTCATTGATACACAGAGGTTTCTAGGAGTTGTTAAAATAGTAAGTATCCCCTAAAAAAAGGAAATAAATAGTGAAAAACGCCAGAAAAAAAAACAGAAAAATAGCGAGATATCGCTGAAAAAAGAAACAGAATAGTATCGACTCCAGGCTCCCTATACACGATAACGTTGACAGCATAGCTCGGAGATCTTCAATGATGCCCAGAAGTTTCTCATGTTCGCCAAAGTGGTGAGAATACGCTAAAATAAATAGTGAAAAAAAGCTGAAAAAGCAACAGAAAAAAAGCGAAATACCGCAATAAACAGAAATTTATTGAAATACCGCTAAAAAACGAAACACTATCGACTTTAGGCTCCCTATACACAATAAGGATTACAGCATAGCTCGGAGATCTTCACTGATGCGCAGTAGTTCTTCGGAGTTCTTAAAATGGTGTGTATCCGCTAAGAAAAGAGAAAAAATAGTTTAAAAAACGCTAGAAAAGAAACAAAAAATAGCGAAATAACGCTTAAAAAAGAAATAGAATGTTATCTATTTCAAGCTCCCTGTACGCAATAAGGTTTACAGCATAGTTGGGAGATCTTCACTGGTGCCAAGAAGTTTCTCGGAGTCCCAAAAACAGTGAGTATCCGTTTCCGCTAAGGAAAGAGAAAAAATAGTGAAAAAAAGCCGAAAAAATCAGAAAAATGGCGATATACCGCTAAAAAAAGAATCAGAATGTTATCGCCTTTATGCTCAATATACGCAATAAGGTTTACAGCATAGTTCGGAGATCTTCACTGATGCCCACAAGTTTCTCGGAGTTCTTAAAATGGTGTGTATCCGCTAAGAAAAGAGAGTGAATAGTAAAAAAAAGCCGAAAAAGAAACAAAAAATAGCGAAATATCGCAAAAAAGAAACAGAATGTTATCGACTTTAGACTCCCTATACGCAATAAGGTTTACAGCATAGTTCGGAGATCTTCATTGATACACAGAGGTTTCTAGGAGTTGTTAAAATAGTGAGTATCCGCTAAAAAAAGGAAAAAAATAGTGAAAAACGCTAGAAAAAAACAGAAAAATAGCGAAATATTGCTGAAAAAAGAAACAGAATAGTATCGACTTCAGGTTCCCTATACACGATAAGGTTCACAGCGAAGTTCGGAAATCTTCCTTAATGCCTAGAAGTGTCTCGGACTCCCTAATATAGTAAAAAAACGCCAAATAAGAAACTGGATAATTTCACTTCAGGCTTCCCATACACTATGAAGTTTGGAGAAGAATTTGGGTTCTTTGCTCCTCTACAGAATTGTAACAAAGTACTTAAAATGATGAAAAATGCCAGATAGAAGCAGAAAAGTAGTGAAAATCCGCTAGAAGAAGAAAAGGAAAAATAGTGACAATCGCTAGAAAATGGAAACAGAATAGTATCGACTAAAGGCTTCCTAACACGGTTATGTTTACAGCAAAGTTCGGTAATCTTAATTCCTATACAGAAGCGTTTCGTAGATCCTAGAATAGAGAAAACCGCTGAAAACAAGAAACTATATAGTATCGAGTTTATTCTTCCCATACACTCTGAAGTTTTGAGCTAAGTTTGGAAGCCTTCGCTCTTCTACAGAATTGTAATAAAGTTCTTAAATAATGAAAATTTGCCAGAAAAAAAAACAGAAAAATAGTAAAATCGTTAAAAAATGGGAATAGAGCGGTATCTTTCTAAGCTTCCCACACACTACGAAGTTTTGAGTAAATTTGGGAGTCTTCATCACTGTACTGATTCCCTTCGTTCCGCTGAGCGAGGTCCGATGGTGGCACCCACCATATGTATTGACGCCTGTTTTCCTGCCACGCTTGAACGCTCTAGTTTCATATTGGTCACTTCCGCGCAAACCTCGCCACTTGTGCGCTGGTCCGGTTCTGCCACTCACATCAAGTAATTCCATCCTGCCTAAATCAATCCTAACGTATTTGAACGCCTTCGGTCCGCAGGAACAGGAGTTTTGGATTTCCGCTCGGTCTACCCCTAGGGTGAGCGGAGACTTGTGGTGGAGCCCACCATAAGTGTTGACGCCTGTTTTCCTACAACGTATGAGCGCTCTTAAGCCAAACTGACAACTTTCGTGCAACTTTGCATCCTGTTGGTGGGTCCGGTATGCCACCTACCGTAACTGTTCCTATCCTGCTACTTGTATTCCTACCAAGTTTGAACGCTCTAGGTCCAGGGTACTCACAATCATACAGACATTAGCTCGCCATCTTACTATATATAACGCGCTAGGTGTGCCTGTTGCTTTGTATGTTTGTGTATGTATGTGTGTGTTTGTGTGTGTGAGTGTGTGTGTGTGTGTGTGTTTGACCGGAAATTCATAACTCCGATTGCCATGGACTTATAGAGTTCAAACTTGACAGGACTACAGGCGGCAGGATATGAACACTTAGAGTTCATGACAGAACTGGATTCCATCCAAAAGGGCGTGCTTTGTGCGAAATAGGTGTTTTAGCGGAAAGTCACACCTTCTGTTCCCGTGGATCTAGGGGTTAAAAATTGTTAGCAATACAGGAAGCAGTTTGGGAACACTTATGATGGAAAACGAAAAAAAACGAAACACTGCCCACAATGGGCGGGAATTGAGCGAAAACTCATTACTCCTGTTCCCATGGACCCAAGATGTTGAATTTGGTAGGAGCACAGGAGGCAATATGGGAAAGCTCATGGTGTATGGTGGAACCGAACTCCGCGCACAAGGGGCGGGCTTTGTGCGGAGTTCTATTTTCGACCTAGAGCGCTCAAATTTGGTAGGAGTACAGGCGACAGGATGGGAACACCTATGTCAGGCGGCTGGACTTAATTCCGCACACAGGAGGCGATGCGTGGGCAAAAAATTTTAATTTAGACTTGAAGCGAAATTTCGAAGCCAGGGTTGAATAAGTCGGAAATAAATCGAGTTCCTAAAACGCCCAGAACTAAGGAGGATTGTTCATAACGAAAGGGGCGCGCACAAAATGAGTTGGCTGCTTCTGTTTTTGGCCGATAATGAATAGCTCCTGTTCTCGTCCACCAAAGCCTCCAAATTTAAGAAAAATGCAGACGGGGAGGCAATTCTAACACGAGAAGGAGGGGAGCCGGTGCTAGCCGGGCTGTACTGTTATGTAGTAGAATTCATTTTTCGCCCCTTGAAAGATCGTCTGTTCTATAATAAGATGGTCTCTATGGCTAGATCAGCTGTAAATTTAAGGGGCTACACTGAATTTCTAACTAATGATATCTAACTGATTCGCATTTTGACGAAAATTCCTAGGAACGTTTTTACCAGTGTTTTGTTTCAATCTCTTCTGCGTTGGAAATAAGTCCAGAATAAGCAAAAACTGATCAGAATTGGTTTTCGGAACCAAATTTCGGGTTAGGGAAGGAATGCAAGTGCTGAGTAACCTTAATTATAGAAGGCTATCAAACAAATTGTCCTTATGAACCCGCAGTACCTGCATTGTTGCCTTGTCTATCCTTCCATCCTTCAGATTCAAACAAGCCTAGGAAGAGATAGAAGAAATAGTGCTTTACACCGAAGGAAGCTACACTTATTCCTTCATATAAGCTTGTGGCAAATTCAGATAGTACATTGAAAATAGCTCATCACGACTCTTGTAATGTTCTCTTTCCATGATCGGTAGTCGTAGTGATCCCTTGTTTTTAAAAAGCCCGAGATAAGGGAAAGTCACGAATTTCGTTTAAGCGGGGCGAATATTGGGAAACATTGAAAATTACTATAGTTTAATGGTTAGAAATGGGATTTCACTCCGAGTTTTACTTCCGGATCTATAAAAATTGATGTGAATGCGTCAAGTTGACTTCTATTTCTACATCAAGACAGAGATGTCCACACCCATCGACCGATGATGTGCCAAGCGAGTGCCAAGGCGATACAGTTTGCGCTACTTCCACCAGTACCCACACTTACGCAATGACTCACATTGTATAACTCGTCCAGACACCCCGCCTAATTCTTTTTTTTCTTATTCTCGTCTAGCCCCTTTTTAACGATCTTTTCAAAACTTTTTATCACTTTGAAATTATCACTTTGAGAATACCGATTCGCGTGCTTCCTTTGCCTATATCGCACTATTCTAGACATTCTCTTTCATTAATAATCTGGATAACCAGGGATTATCTTGAACTGTTCCTTCTGATGTACGCTTTTCCTTGGACTGGAAGGAATAATATACGAAAACTCTCGGACTGATGAGGCTAGAGTAACTTTCATTGAGCTCGTCCTTCATTTGACCTTACAAAGTTTTCTAGTAGATGCTATGTGCGATTGGGTAATGCGATATGATCAACCATTCTGCCATTGAAAGTTCATGGAACCGATTTCTCATCGGAAACCCCAGAATTAGATATTTCAGGAGATACCGCCAATCATTCACATGAATGGTGTATGATTTCATTTCCTCAGAATAATTTACATGGGGACGAATTTACTACGGATATTTCTGCTCAGCACAAGTTAGAAGAACTGAATGCTCTAGCTTGATTCTTCATTTTTTTGAGGTTTAATCATTTGAAACGGATTATCATCTAGACCACTGAACTACAAACTTTAGCTCTATTCTTTAATTCTAGTAAGTTCTAGGTTCTAGTGAGTTTTGGACGAGTCATCATAATAGGATTTGTTTACTTATTTATTTATTTATTTATTTATTTATAACGTTGTACATAAGGCAAACGCAAGAGAACGAGGTTGAAGAATCAGACTAAAGTTACAAACAAATCCTATTACACAAGTGCTCACTAAAACACAACAATTCCAACTTACTTAGGCGCTTGAATAGTCGGAATGCGGAAGACGTTATTGGTACTGTAGTTTTAAGAGTCGTGAACTCAGACCCTGCACGACAAGTGAAGCTATGTCGCTTTATATTCGTTTTAGGCGTGGCATAGGATATCTTTATTGACCACCCTCTAGTTCTAGAGTTGATCATACCATAGAATTAGACGCACCAATCCTAGCAATACCAGTTAGCAGCTTAAAGACCATACACACATCGAAATATTTTCTCCGATAACGAAGCGTGTGCAACTTGTACTCTTTATTCCTATTAGACACACGAGGTGGCCTTGAATACTTGTGCCCTCCAGATCTGATGAATACTTTACGGGTGAAATTATTTTGAATTTTTTCAATTAGCCGAATTTCCTTCTGCTTATAAGGGCAAAATACTGTTGATCCACACTCTGCAATCGGCCTAATGTACGTTTTATAAGCCCTCACGAGAAGATCTTCATCACTCACTGAAAGACCCTTGAAAATTTGGTATGTCCTATACGTAGCTTTCTTGTAAATCATTTCCAAATGTTGGGAGAAACAAAGTTTGTTATCATAATGAAAACCAAGATCTTTGACGGAAGAGACACTCTTAAGAAGATGATCATCAAGTTGATTGGTTGTAGCAGACTAGAAGAACCCATTCTCATATACACAGTCTTTTCAGGAGCTAGTGACAAGTTCCATTGTTTAGACCATTCAGAAATAGCGTGTAAAGCATTTCGAATCATTCCTATATCATCTTCACTTTCAATCATCCTATAGAATTTGATGTCATCAACAAATTGCTTGCACTTAACTCCACATTCTTCGAGCAATTCGGGGAGTTCAGCTGTATATATAGCGAAAAGTATAGGAGATAATACTCCACCTTGAGGAACCCCACTTGTGACATTTTTCAGTCCCGAAAAAACGGATCCAATCCGAACTTGGAAAGTTCTCTCAGAAAGGGACTGCTTTATCCAACTGCATGTTAGAGGATGGAACTTAAGGTGAACCAACTTGCTTACGAGCTTAGAATGGTTAACCTTATCAAATGCCTTGGAGAAGTCGAAATAAATTATGTCACACGATTTTTTGTTATCAAGGTAGTCGCTCCAGTCATTGACACATTCTAAGAGATTGGTTTCAACAGATCGTCCGGGGACAAACCCATGCTGATTAGTTGGAATAATTCCGTTGCCATCCAAGTGTGACATGACGTGTCTTTTCAAGACTTTCTCAAACAAACGACAGAAGTAAGAGGTCATGCTGACAGGCCTATAATTATCTACCGAATGTGACGGCTCCTTTTTCAGTAATGGAGTGACGAATGAATGTTTCCACCTACGGGGGACCTCAGAGAAACAAAGTGACTGATTGAAAATGTAAGCTAAGGGATCCGCTGTTATATGCGCAATATTTTTTACAAACAAAGCTGGAATGCAATCTGGCGTCAACGAGTAGGAAGAAGGTAATTTTTTCAAGAGAGCGTGCACTGAACTACCATCAAACCATGGGAAGTCCTTCATGGGGCTTGAAATGACAGAAGAGAACTTGGGGAAAGTATCATCTTTTTCAGAGAACACTTCGGTAAACTTATCAGCTAGCACATTAGCTTTATCACTATCTAGTACCACCACGTTCCCATCTTTCTTCAGGCAAGAAATTTTCTGCGGTGTTCCAAGCTTCTTGTTCAGCAGTTTGTAGAACTCCTTTTTATTTCCGCGCCTCAGTATCTTCTTTTCTAAGTTCCTATTGTATTTTCTGAGTAGATAATCAAATTTTCGAAAGAGCCCGTAGAATTTCTCCCATTCTGCTTCTGATTGAGAGTTTTTTGCCGCATAAAACAAACATACACGATGCTCTGCCATATTCCGTAGATAAGGTGGAAGGTACCCGCGAGTGGCATGCTGCAAAATAGCCAGAAACATCTCATACCTCCCATCAACAGTGAAAGTGGTTTCAAAAGAATCTCTCCAAGCCACTGTTTAAAGGAAGTCACAAACTTTTCCGAAGTCACAGCTCCTGAAATCCCTGTGAAGCGTGAATTGAGGTTCCTAATAGTGATGATTAATACAGAAAGAGAGACTTTCATGGTCACTGTTTCCAATTGGAGACCCCACTAATACTTTAGTAACTAGGGTAGCAGTATTAGGTCCAAGATCCTTCCATCCCTTGTTGGCTCGACAACGTATTGCTTAAAGTTATGTGTTGTCAACATATCCAGAAAAACGGCGGCGGAGATGGAACGACGTGCTGTGAGGTTAGCCCAATCTATCTCCTGAAAATTTAAATCACCCACTACAACAGTAGGATGTTCCCACATAGTTAAATCACTTATGGCACTTATAAGCTGCTCACTGTTTGCTGAGGAACAAGATGGGGCTCTGTACACCACCATGAGCCTTATTTTAGCATTATCAAAAAGAATGTCCACTGATAAAATTTCGTAACCATCTTTGACAGAGTCTGAAAACACCTCAATGTAGTAGAATATCTTTCTTATGGGAATCATCACTCCCCCTCCTTGTTTTCCGCGCCTATCACATCGCTATACACCGTACAATACCCTCCCTAATTATTCAAAAAAAGGCGAAAAAGACGCGGATTCGCGTCTTTTTCGTCTTTTCTCTATAACTAGGTGAGTTTACACTTTTTTAATGTATGATGTTATATAGTTCGACTCAGCTCGTCGAGGTCTATAGAATGGTGAGTTCAAAACTTGGAAAACTTTGATTTTTAAGTCCTCGGACCACCGAAGTTCCTGGGGGTACGTCATTAGCGGCGACGCTCGCCATAATTATAACCAGAAGGCATTCTCCTCAATTGAAAGTATTCAGTGAGTTGTAGGGCAGCTGTCATATTTGAAAACTAAGCAGAAAGTAGACCATTGCATTATACATGCTTTTCTGATCATTTTGGTACCATTTTTTCCGAAATGGACGAATTCAGTCGTGCACCATTCTTGAACGATAGCGACTTTTTAATTTGAGAAATAGCAAATATGAGTTGATTTCCAATGCTAGTAAATGATCTACCTACACTTCAGAAATAGTGCTTCCCTACAGTATGCATATTGTATGCACGAGTTCAGTAGTAACAGAGTTTTTATCGTCCAAATTCCGGTTTGCGGCATATTTTCGCACAAAACTTACGTTTTCTTGCGTTTTCAAGTAGGATTTTCGATGTTCATGAGTAAGTTACGCCTATCATCGAAAGTGTTCATACTAAACTTTTTGTGAACAACCACGGATATGAGTAATAGTTACTTGTTTGGATCCTCAGGCTTCATAAATAGCTTCCGATCTCAGCCCAAAGTACAGGAGACTGAACCACATATTTTTTTATTTGAAGTAAACGTATGAAATCCTACACCGTTAAAATCCATTTCCAAAAAGCTATTCAGCGGTATAAAAATCACTTAACGAATCACACTTCGAATTAACACCTTTAGCACCATAATTCCATTCTACTCCGCCACTCGGCCACTCAATTAGGCATGTGGCTCGAGTGGCCGAGGCAGCATATTGATTGATTGCCTGTTTGTTTCGATGTGCGCCATCAATCGAACATTCCTAGAAATTTGCTCTCGTGATTGAATGTGCACAATTCTAACACGCAACTGCTTCACCTCGCTTTGCAAAACAAGATGATTTTCAAGAAATGTAAGTTTTTTTGTGACAACTCCTCCCACAACGCGAATTTTTCATAGTAATTGTGGATATTCTTGTGTTTGCAACAAAAACTTTGCAACTTGAATAATTGTATCATTATCATGCTCACTAGTAAGAGATAATAGCGGCTGCATTTGAATGTGTAGGTTGTAAAACAATTTACGACTGCGGCACCATTAGTAGGCAGGCTATTGTCGAGGTGCGAAGAAACTCCTTCGGTAATTACTGTGGGAGCCGCTAAGGTCGAGGGACAATACTAGGGATCGACTCAAGGTGCTGTAACAGCTTCTTGGAAAGACGATGCATCATCGGCTTCCAGAAATGTACAAGGTGGAAATGATACAAATGCAAACGAGAAATACGACCATCACTCCATAAAATGAATTCCAAAAGTATGACTCAACCCCAGTAGAAAAGAAATATCGTAATCTGCAAAGTGAGGTTTACTGGAAACAGTTGCGTGTTAGAATTGTGCACATTCAATCACGAGAGCAAATTTCTAGGAATGTTCGATTGATGGCGCACATCGAAGCAAACAGGCAATCAATCAATATGCTGCCTCGGCCACTCGAGCCACATGCCTAATTGAGTGGCCGAGTGGCGGAGTAGAATGGAATTATGGCGCTAAAGGTGTTAATTCGAAGTGTGATTCGTTAAGTGGTTTTTTATACCGCTGAATAGCTTTTTGGAAATGGATTTTAACGGTGTAGGATTTCATACGTTTACTTCAAATAAAAAAATATGTGGTTCAGTCTCCTGTAATTTGCGCTGAGATCGGAAGCTATTTATGAAGCCTGAGGATCAAAACAAGTAACTATTACTCATATCCGTGGTTGTTCACAAAAAGTTCAGTGTGAATACTTTCGATGATAGGCGTAACTTACTCATGAACATCGAAAATCCTACTTGAAAACGCAAGAAAACGTAAGTTTTGTGCGAAAATATGCCGCAAACCGGAATTTGGACGATAAAAACTCCGTTACTATTGAACTCGTGCATACAATATGCATACTGTAGGGAAGCACTATTACTGAAGTGTAGATAGATCATTTACTAGCATTGGGAATCAACTCATTTTTGCTATTTCTCAAATTAAAAAGTCGCTATCGTTCAAGATTGGTGCGCGACTGAATTCGTCCATTTCGGAAAAAATGGTACCAAAATGATCAGAAAAGCATGTATAATGCAATGGTCTACTTTCTGCTTAGTTTTCAAATATGACAGCTGCCCTACAACTCACTGAATACTTTCAATTGAGGAGAATGCCTTCTGGTTATAATTATGGCGAGCGTCGCCGCTAATGACGTACCCCCAGGAACTTCGGTGGACCGAGGACTTAAAAATCAAAGTTTTCCAAATTTTGAACTCACCATTCTATAGACCTCGACGAGCTGAGTCGAACTATGTAACATCATACATTAAAAAAGTGTAAACTCACCTAGTTATAGAGAAAAGACGAAAAAGACGCGAATCCGCGTCTTTTTCGCCTTTTTTGAATAATTAGGGAGGGTATTGTAGTTATCATCATCTAGTAACGAACTAATGGAATGAGAAGAGCATAGCCAAGTTTCACAAAACACGTTCAAATCATAACCATATTTTAGTAAAAGATCAATGTTGCTAGAATTTTTCGGAAGAGACCTAACATTAGCAAAAAGACAAGACAGTGCGTTCCTTTCAAGCCTATGATGATCTTTCAGTTTAAATTATTGGAAGACTCAGAGTTAGGAGCCGATACACCTGATGAATTGGATAAGGGATGTCGCTGTTGAGAAGGATTCATAGAAATCATAGTAAAGGAACTATCAACGTTATGCCGAAATGCATGTGAACCATTACGGCGACCCCGCGAGAATCGTATATTCATGCGTTCCTCTTTAGTTAAAGAAGGTCTAATAAATATACCTTTAACGGGGTAAAACCTTAGGCGGGAAGAACGTCTCAACATCGTTATTTGGAAAATCCTTGATGGGAGAACTACCTTTAACAAACGGGGACGTTGATTGTGAGGTTTACCCATCCTGTATGAACAAAGCGGCATGCATTCAATACCCAGGAACTGTAGCAACTTGGTAACGTTTTGAATGTCATGAATCACAGGTGGAATCAGATTGGGATCTTGACACTCAGCCATCCCAACTATAACAACAGATCGGCGTCTTTCGAACTCTTCAGGAGAGTTCGCATCAAGCGGCCTAGGCTCCCCTGTGTTCACCTCCAGAACAGGATTTCCCGAAGTGTTGTTCGATAGCTTAGCCTAGAGAGATGATATTTCTCGTTTCAATGACATGTTTTCTTCCAACAGTTTAGCTTCACGTGATTTCATGTTGGATAACTCAGTGTCCTTGCGTTGAGGGTTTTCCAACAGATAAACCAGAATTACTTTGACGTGAGCAGGAACAGAGCTATCTTCGCTAAGTAGTTGTATGGCATCAGATACATTCTTGTCTTCAGCTGCCATCGAAACAGTTCCAAGTTTAGGAAATCCCTGTGTTGACTCCTGAATAGAAGAAAGCGCAAAACCAGAATTCATGACGATATGCTTAATATGACCTCCAAGGGTGGCAATAGTTAATCTGTTTCGACTTCTGCCACAAAAAGTCTCACAATATAAAACCGATAGAAAAGTAGACAAGAACAATTGCCTCGAGGAGCTATAAAGAGAATTCCGGATAAATAGACCTGCTTTGGTGGTTTATTTCTTGATTTACAAACTCCCCAGCCACAAGGGATAGCCATTCTTCCAGAGCACTAGTATATCGACCGCTATCCCTTGTGGCTTCATTGTGGCTCCATGAAATCATCAAAATTATTGTGGCTTCAATAATTTTGATGATTTCATGGAGTCATCAAATTGCCGCCTGTTGACTGTTTTTTGCGAAGTAGCTTTGATGAGGAAATGAGCGCATGAGTGGCGCAGCATTGCCCGCGTTGCCACACTTGTCGCTTTGCTGCGATTTACACGCTTAGTATGGCCGGCTTTGGCAGATCATTCTTTCAAGTAAGCGGCAAACCATATTGCCATTATACAAAAGCTATTGCAATGTCACCTCGGCCTACTGAATGTGATTCCATCCATAGAAAAAGACAAGTTATGAAAAACTCAACTCACCGTGGAGCTACCTACAGCTACCAATACATAGAGTGATGTAACACATGCTCAACCGGTTTTCACCATCTCCAATGGCAGGGCCATAGCTTTCAAAATTCTAGCCTCAAACATTCATTTAGCAAAGACGCTAGCTCAACATAGCACCAAGGAGTGGGAGATAAGCAAACCAGACAGTTTGGCTCTTCTGCGGAATGCATTGACATTCTCTCTGTTCATTTTGATTTTACTCCCACAACTATAAGAATGAAGTTGCAGTCAAGAAGAAGCATAAAATATGCGTTAAAGTAAAATTGAAAGCAAACAGAGAGAATGCAAATGCATCCAGCAGAGGACCCAAACTGTGTGGTTTGCTTATCTCAAAGGGTGGTAGTTGGCATATCTGGACGAGTACGTTAGGAGCTTTGTTTCGATAGTATTTTTCAAGTCATCATTTGTGCGATGCTTGAGGAAACAAACGCATCACCCTTTATGGGTACAATTTAAGAATAGAAACTTTGCGTCGATCATGGAATATTAATTCATGTCCACATGAGACAACCTCCTTAGACCGCGCGTTCGCCGCCGCGCGACTACGTTTGTTAGTGTCTTCCAATCACAAGTTATTACTGAATGACGTCACGTGCCTGCGCAACAAAGAACTCAGATGAGTCGGCAAACATTACAAGCCGACGTTTGAACTCGCATCTACAAACAATCTGTTGATGTTATTTGGCTACAATCATACACATAATACAAATGTAGTTTTCTATCCATAAAGATTTATTTTGAGTAAAACATTCATTGCGATTCACTGTATGTACGAACAATTTCGTATGACACATAGAGAATCCTGTCTGATTTGGAACTTTCAGGTGCCTTTGCTTGGAGCAGAGGACTACGAGGGCGAGTTAATGTTTGTCGATAAGCCTCTCGGTCAATCCCCTCGACTGTCAATGCTTCGAAGCAACGCAGTAGTTTAGCTTTAGCAGCTGAATCGATAAGAATTGGTTTCCGCTACATACAAAGGCAATTTAGCACCCAAAATATAATGAGCTGAGCTGTGTGGCGGACGTCTAAGGTAAACCCGAGGACTTCGAGGCATTATCCGGTGAGCAAATGCAATGTACAAAAAAAGACAAAATGTATAAGACGGAACATGTAATAATATTACATATAGCATAACAAGTAAAGTTCCTAACTCGTAGATGGACACTTAAACAGCACTGGATCAAACTTATAAGGCTTTTACTCTGTAATACGTCTCTTGTTCGAAAGATTATGTCAAAAACTCCCAAAAAAAAACCTATATTGTTCTCACAGGTAAACAGTCGATCCCTTGTTCCTGTTTTGACGGATGTTCCTTTTTCTACCTTATTGAAACTGATGATAAAGTTCGGTTGGAAACATAGTTGCTGGATGATGAGGAGGAGCGTAGGGAGGGGGTGGACCGTAAGCGACTGGCTGACGAATCAGCGGCGTGTTTGACGAAAACTGTAGCGACATCTGAACGCGTCTAGAGAGTTTTAACTTGTGCTGACTATAATTACAACTCTCTCCATAGTTCTTTCAACTTGAGACTAACCGATTTGTTGATAATCACTGCTTACCTCACTTACATCAGGTTTCATGCTCATGAAGGGATCAACCGGCGTCCCAATACTAGCATGACCTGAGTCGCTGCTTTCGTCCAACTCTGGGGTCAGACAGTTTTTATCGTGTACCTGAACGACTGTCTATACTCTGGCTGTCTTTCCGAAAGCCCTCGTCCCCCAACATTTTTATGGGATGATACATGAATGCGATTCACCACACAGCTCCTTTATTCAGACCGTTGACCAGGAACTTGATTCCGACAGTCTCAATTCCGTTCAGCTGATCATAGTAAGATGGGTGAGTGAGTGCCCTACTAGAACTGGGGTCAGTGAACTGCGCGATCGTAGGTACTTGTTTATCGATGTGCGCGAGATGCGGTAAGCCGTCAAATGCTAATAACATGTCGTCGGACTTAGCGGATTTAATCGCAAGTTCGAGCGCATGAGAAACGTAAGTGAGGTGCAAAAGAAGACACAGGGGTTAGTGATCAAAAAGATTCAGATCTGTTGAGTGGATTCTGAAACCTCTAAATATACCTTTATATGTTTCCTCAATGAACTTGGATGGCTGTAGACTTTTTTACATCCTTTTATCTGCAAAAAATAGTTTACATGCCTAGGAATCAAATGAGCTTCTTTTTCATAAGCTACTTTTATGGCAATTACCTTGCATTCGTAAGGTTTTTCCGATGTATGCACGTGCATGTGCTTCTTTCGGTCCGAGGAGTTAGCGAACGTTTTGTCACAACCGGCATGTGGACACGGAAAAGGCTTCTCTTCTGAAATAAAACGAGTTCTATAATTTGGTTACGTGGTCAGCAACAAAAGGACAGTACACGGTTTTCCTCTTTTAGATGGGCTACCACCGGCACTTTGCTGCATTTACAGCATTCCTCACTATCGTGCTAATAAACCCACTTCTGTCGCTTATCTACCGTAATTACACACTCGTAGTGAGAAGTACTGCCTGAAGAGCTTTTTTTGAACACTGGTTATTTGAGATTCAAACCCATAGGATAATTTGCCACTAAATGGAACGACCATCACGGTAATGGAGTCTCACAAACAAGGTATTGGCATAGTTGAGCCAATGAAAAATGATGGGAAATCTGGATTAGTCGTTGCCAGCAGATGGTGAAGCTTGGTAGTCGGAAACAGAGAGTGGAGGATTTGAATGAGAAACAGATCTCTCCATATGGAAATTAAGGCACCATCGTCTATGAAGAGCTCGTAATACTAAGAATAACATCCTATTTCACATCGAGCTCGGTCGCACAACACCTGTTCACGAGAGGCGTAGTTTGACTCAGGGCCGAGGAGAGCGCTTCCACAAATGTGTGCCAGAGAGGTTTTGCGTATGGTTGCGTTTGATCTATAAAAATCGTTCGATAGTCAAAGTTTCATTCACCACTCGGCGATTTATCGCACTTTTTCTGCAGACTATTGGACAGGTGTAGTTTAGGTAGAGCAGAGGAACAAATAGGATTCATTAAAGTGCAGCACGCAAGCAGCCAAACCCAGATGTGAGATGCAATATTGTGCGAGCGAATATCTTTTCTACGAAGACTTGATTAGGTGGATCCAGAGGGTGGCGCACGATGGCTAGAGTTGGCTGTTAAGGTTAGTTGACGTACGCACTTATGAATTTATTATCAGCCGCCACACTGCGCACTTATCCTACAGAGACGTACGTGCGCTATAAATCAATGCCTGTTTTACCTTTCTCTATAGGGGCCAGCCACAGCGAGATTTGTATAACAATAGATGACCATAAATAACGCAAAAGGGAAGAAGAATCAATTCGCGACACATATATGAACAGGTACGAAAACCATCAATTCGAAGAAGTCCATGAAGATAAGGTGCAAGTCAGATGTCGTTTCCCAAACACAGGTATGAACAACGTATATTTAGTTCCTCTTTCTGACGGTTATACACAGAGGAACATTAACTATTAAAATTGTTGTGTAACACGAAGTATTTGCCACTCACTTGTATGAGTCCTTACATGGATTTTTAGATTCTCACTTCTAGCAAATTCTCGATTGCACTGTTCACAACGAAATGGCTTTTCTCCAGTATGAACACGAATATGATTGACCAACTTGTACTTAGCCTATAATGTCCTCTATCCCGTGGTCTTCATTATTTAGTCAATATAGATAGACACGTACCTTGAAAGGCTTTCCAACTCGTTCACAATTCCTCCATAAACAGACGTGTGCTGTCATTTCGATAAAACCGATGTGATGTTGAGAAACATGAGCGGCAACTTGGGTTGAAGTAGCAAACATCATCCCACAATCTTTACCAGTCTGAAAAAAACTGTGTAGAGCATCTTCCTTTTCTCGATGAAGGGCGGAGCTTCACCTCATTTATCCACTCGCATCGAATCAACGTTGAAGATGGCTTTTGAGGAAATTGAAAATGAATGGGTGCTTGACTGAAAAAATGTATTTCGTTTACGTCACTTGCTATTAAGCGTTAAACACCCCAAAGTTCTGAACACTAACCGATAGGCAGCAACATAGTCAGCAGGAGTGTTATGATGAAGAAAGATAGGTGATCGCGAGCCAAAACTTGCACTATCCAGGTAAAAATCCGGCAATGGACTGCATGAGTACGATTGAATAGAGGGCTCTCAAAAAAGTGGTTATTAATAAAAGCGAATAAGTTGAATTAAATTCGATAAATGAGGGTTGGAGGGGGAAGAGTTAATCGAAGGAACCCAGATCTCACCTCCTCGTAACATTATCCCTTGCTGTGAATAACATTCGGCCAGTGTGGATTCACGTCCAAAGCGGGGTGGACAGTACCCACTGAACATGTCTATTCTCACGTACTAAGCCGAAATACAGTACAGTAATCCGTAAAAGAAATTCCACCGTGCTGCACGGATATTACCTCACAGTGGGTTGCTCGGCTTGATGCCTCTAGAAGCGCCGCCCACCGCCTTTATTATTTCTCTTTCGCCATAGGCAGGGTTGGGTGTGGCCGAACGCGGTGATTGGTCGACTGTGAGCTCTCCATAAGGTCTCTCGGAGTAAGGTACAATCAGCAAGACTCACCGGTGACTGAGGCTGGCACTATGCAAATTAGCCCCTAATTGAGATTTGACAGTCATAGCAGTTAATAACGTTCTAGCTACATTTCCTATTTTCTAGGGCTCAGCATATCGTGTCAAGGGTTTTATACATAACGAACGTGTTTTTTGTTCTTCTTGCGAATATGTTATTGACTTACGGTATCCGAAAACCAAGGAAGCCTGGTCTTATGTAGTAGTCCATGTTCGAACTGGATTTTATTAAAATTATTAGGTCACATTACTCCATTGTAAGAAAAGCTCACTTGCCCTTGAACAGTCTCCTTCCTACCTTTTTGAGGTTACATAGTTTTTGTTGAAACAAATCTTGCAAGGCCAATGTTTGGCCTTTCTGGCTTTCAGAAACCAGAGCTGCAAATGACTGCCCCACATCATAACTTTTAGAACTGTTACATGGTATAAGAGACACGGTAACCATTGCTTCATTCACATTTTTGTCGAAATTTTGAAAGCCTTGGATTGCAACAGCGAAGGGTTACGTACACCTCAGTTATCCGAATAGTTGAAAATGTCGTCCGTAGTAATATCGAGATGATCACGGTCAGCGGTGCTGGTGATAGAAGAAGAATGAAACGTGGTTATGTGAGGTGAAGACGAGATATCAGCCTGTCATCATTCATTCATATCGCTATATCCACTCGACGCCGCCGAAACGATTATTACAGAGTGCCACCGTTAGAACATCGATTACTGTGCATCTATGATTAGAAGTTCGTATTTCGTTGCATTGCTGCTCTCTTTACCTTGAAAAAAAAACTAGAATTGCCGGCTAACAATGGCAAGAAAAGTGATATTCAAAAATTGTTTCGGTTCACTGCTACGTAAACGAAGGCAGTGTCACTTTTTAGTGAAGTATTATTTATGAACATACTTCAACACTTAACGACGCAGTCCTTTTCCTTCTATTCTATTATGTTACACCCGTTGCAGCCTTCAATTCATGAAACATCATCAAAGCGAATCGCTTGAGGTCTCTTATAAAAGAACGGAGTGTAGCACATCGTTCCGATGACTAGGGTAGCATAGCTCAAATGTCCATAGCACTTACCTGGACAGATGCTCTGCACACGAAGCTAGCGCTTTCCGCCAAAAATCTCACGGTAACCTGGGGTGGGTCGAACCGAGGGAATTGGAGGATGCCTCTTTTCTGAGGATTCACAGGAACATCTGTGTGCAGACTTCACCTGTTCAAGCTCTCCTGATTTTGGTGGTCGCCGGCACTTCTATTAATAGGTATTCGGATTCACTTGAGTTGAACCGGATGTTTTCTGAATTTTTCAGCGTAGACGGCAGCTGATCCCAATAGATTTGAAGAATTTATGATAGGACAAGTCCCATTACTTTGCTTCAGCTGTGGACAACTCGGAGACCCGAAATTTGAATTCAATAAGTTGCTTGAGATCAAATCTAGTCGAGTGGGACTTGCTTGTGCATCATTGAGGTAGAAGAAAGTTTCATATAGCCAGCAAGGTCGTTCAAAGATAATGTTACGATAGATGGTCGCGTGCCGGCTGCCCGTGATTCTCATCACCAGATCAATCAAAATCGCATTCGCCGAAAATGTGTACGGTGGCACCAGATCTACAGACAGACTATGTGGCTACAGACATTGAGAGGGTGCCATAATCAATGACGGTTTAAAAACTTCATTGAAATCCACGACTCGCTAAAGTGGGGCTTTTTCATCCTCTATTACTTTACATTCAAAATAATTATTGCAACTTCGTTTTTCATGTAAAGAAGATCTGGTGGCCAACTCTGGTATTAAAGCAAAAATTAGAGCCTTTCAGTACAATTGAGGTTGATGTAAAGGTGGGCCTAAAAACTAAATATATCTCAGATCTTTCTAGTCGAGCGAATTGATCAAAAGCGATTCATGATTGGCTTCTTATTTCAACCATTGCGTTCAAATCACTTACCAGCTAGTGTCGCCCAGAAATGTGTAGCTAGTGAACCCTGTTTAATCCTATCCTTTCCATCAACCTATCTCTATTGCAGAATTGGGTCATTCAAAACCGGCAAAAGCTAATAGTTGAACTGAAAAGCCGCAATTGTAGAGAGATTCCTGAATTTTTTTTACAGACTATCTTTATGCTTTCTGGTCATCGCGTTAAGGAATTCTTCCAAAATAAATCTTAGAAAATTCAATCGTAACGCGAAAACTCGCTTTCGACATGGAAGTCGCAGCTTCCCAGCGAACAAAATCCCAGGATCCCAGGCGACATTGATTGCTGCGAGGAGAACGAGTTCGTTCACAACATCGGCGGAATTGTTTTCATGTGCCCACGTTGAGTGGTACTGTAGTCGAGTATTAATTTTCATGTGTGGGGTAGCCACTCGGGGCCGGCATCGATCTCGATCACAGCGCGTTCCCTGGTAGATCATTTGGCTTCTTTCACGGTTTAGTGGAAAACCAACTAATCACGTCACGCTTCTGCTTTCGTGAGAGGGATGTGACGCAATAAATATGGTAACGTTCGCGTCAGGTACCAATTTTGAATCAAGCACCACTGAAAGGGATAAGAGAGCATACTCGCTCTTCTCGACGTCTCCCGCACCCAACCGTCATGACTAGAAACTGTTAATGTTCACACTCTCCATCTACGTGATCGTCATGTTGTTGTAGTCGATTTACAGCTAAAATAATTGAGGTTTTTGGCTTCGGTGGCCCTTTCTGCCATAAAGGATCTATTCCTGGCGTCAATGACAAGTATTCTACGTCTGATCTGAACGTATTTTTCAATGCAGAGCATCTTCAATCCAATAGAGCACGTGTGAATGGCATGTTTATATGAATTGATCAATCCCATTTCTTCTCCCATGAATACGGCTATTGTCCACGGGTGGCCGCCGGTGGCAAGTTGCCACCCCCGAGCACTGTGGTGAGGAGTTGTTCCTCGAAGCATCACACCTGATCATGTGAATGAGTAGAGCTGCAATGAATGAGTTTCCATATTACCGGCACGGCGCTAACTTGCTGACTCATACATTGGATACAATTTCTGCCGAAAAATCCGGCATACCCCTCGGTTGTCAAACGCTCACAGTACTCTATCACTCTGAGGATGGCCACCAACAAGAAAATTAGATAATATGCACCACAATATATAATGGATTGAGCACTTTGTAAACAGCGGTCATTCAACCCAGTGGTTACTGTATAAGATTGTCCGCAATGTTGCGCATTATATAGCGCCATACAACTGGAAATGCAATGGAGCAAGAAAATCGCTCCTATAGAGATGCTACCTGTAGCTGAACAGCCAGAGTCATCACTTATTGACTAAAATTATATCGTACTAAAGTTTATGTCGCACTAAACAAAGTCCCTATATAACCACATTCGCCTTTGTATTTCCAGTCAGGTGGAGTGCTAACAATTAGTTTCCAGGTGCTAATCGTTTTCGCCCATCTGAGCCGAAAAAAGGATTGCCGCCTCTAGTCGGGGGCTATTCGAACCACCTTCGATTTGTCTCATAATTAACCAGCGGCTGTTTCGATATTTATTAATGGGGAGAGCTATTCTGAGAGATTGCCAGTGTAGAAAAGAAAAATCGAGGCGACCGCGAAGCATAACACCAATTTTTATCGTGTTTCAAGACGATCGTCAAACAGACACCGAAGGTATGATGCAGTGATCGGGAATATGGATAGATCCTCACAGCGATTCTGTTCTGAGGAAGACCCAATTGAAGTGTATCTCGTTAAAAAGCAATATTATCATGTATTGACTTGAAGGTGGTACTACAGTGTGTCCCAGAATTATGGCCGCCAAATTTTAGGAACTTCTAGTGCGGAGTAGTTCATCAATTCCACTTCATTCGCTGTTGATTAGTTGCACAAGATGGTTTTCTTGCAATATGCATAATTACTGAGGTGACACCCCCAATATCTTTTAGTCGAGGGGGAAAGTTCATTCAATGTCACTTCCAATCATTTAGATGCAAGACGGGAAAGGCATAGTAAAATTTCACGTTGTTTCAGTACTGACCATTTATGAGGCCGGTAAACGGCAGATAGAAGCAGAACCAATCAAGGGCAAACTGGAAAACAGTAGAAAGGCTAGCGTTTCCAGAGATTGGGCTATTCAAGTAGTTTGTTTGCGCGCGTGGTCCTGTGTGACCCAAGAAAGGAAGGCAACTGAGCAGGAATTAACGAAGTTGTCGATGTGACGGATTGTCAAGCAAAAACTGTATAGCTATTCCTATCGTATAGAAAATGTCACTTTATTTACGATCTCAGAAGGCAGTGTAGGGCTAAAAAATGCAGAAGGTTGCTAGCACACTCGAGTGGAAACACGCATTTCTTCATTGTCTTCATCGACTAGGAAAATTTTGCGACAAAGTCAGTCCCCAACAAGTAAAATGACCGCGTTCTAGGCAGAAATATTCTTGTTAGAAAGTTCAATTCCTCTCGATAAAGTTGATATAAGAACAGCAATATAGTGGTTAATGAGGGATACACGGCCAACGGTAAGATATCGTTAGTTTCGTCCATACCGGTTCAAAAATTGAATAAGACCTGTACATAGAGAGCATATCGAGAGACCTGCTAAAGTATCTACAGTAGCGCTCAAAAGTCTTCGGTGAAATGGTTCATCAGCCGTACTTTTCAGTCGTAACTCCTTTCTTACTGCATCTAATCAAGCGAAATTTCTATATTTGGAGCGTGGATGTATTGTGAATATTTGCCACTATTAACCTGCAGTCTGATCATGTTCCAGATATTCCAAAGGGCATGAACTCAAAATCGACTGAAAATACAGATGATGGTCCTTCTAGAATCTCTTTCCTTTTTATCATGTCAAAAGTGTACGAGCGGTAACGCCGATCACAATAGATGAGAAAAACGCACATAAGGTGGGAATAAGTGCAGCCGTCAACAACTTCAGTTTTAGCAAAATCTGCTATCGCAACAAACTCCTTGCTCTATCTGTGGATATTGCAACTTTGCAGTCAAATAGTGTTGGGTAGGGTTAAATATGCTCTAGTTAAACATATCCAAATTTTGCACGATTTGGTCCACTAACAAAAAAGTTATGAACGAAAAAGCGTCAAAGCATTTCACCGAACACTTTTGAGCGCTACTGTATATTACTCCACTTTCTGAAACAGCTCTTGGTCCGTCCAGCAAGTCAGTACTTTAGCCCACAAGGCCAAGTGCGTCCAAGAATGGTGCCGATGCCAACTACCGGATTTCGTTAGCATAAAGGAATGGCCATCCTGCTTTCCTTATCTGAACCCACTTGACTTCTCCCCGTGATCCCTAAATAAAAAAAACCTGTCGAGTTTGCCACCCAGTTCGGAAAACAAGATGAAAGAGCTGCTGGGAAAAAATGGATGAGTGATGTCTGTGTGCAACAAGCGAGGAAATTGAGAACAGACCTTGGCCCTCTATATCTGCTGATGTGGGATATTCTGAATCATGGTTGTAGACGAGAATGTTGTTGCACATAATGTATGCAAATGCGTATACGAATTTCATCGTCATTCTCAGGTTCAAGGCTTAAAATACATCGCAATGAATAGACGTCTATAATTTCGGGACACCTTGTACTATAATCAGTTCAGTATTGAACAAGTGTGAGAAAAAGCAAAATCAAGTTCGAAAGAAAATGGAAACCAATTTGCCAGATTCACTTATAGGGTTGGAAGATAAGTCTTGCACCACTTCGGGCAAATTTTCAGGTTTAATATTTCTCGATCAAACTACCTTCAATCAACAAGATAATCACCATTGCTGTTTATGACACATATTCATACTTTGAACAGTCTCTCGATCCCTCTCTTCCGGAAAGCAGAGGGCTGCGACAAAAAGAAGTGGTCGGTTCCATTTCCTATGTGGCGACGAATTTTTCGAATCTTTTCTCCTTCACGAGATACTCAAGTGTTCTGAACAGGCGATAATCAGAAGGTGCTAGGTTCGGTGAGAAAGCGCATGTTACAGCACTTTCATCGAAATTCCAAAATCTTTCGACTTTTCCAACCGTGGTTGTAGTGGATTGTGGCCGTCACCGTAGTTCTATCACAGTAGGAGGTTCTTTCCATTAAACTACCTTCCTCTCCGTATGTGGTCTTTCTCCTCAGGGTTTACGTAGAGCACCAAGATATAATGTGTATTAGCAGCAGCTCTGGCAGAGCGCGCCTGCAGGAACGTACATATCAGATAGTAGAAGAATGATAGCCTGATCAGTTGTGGAGTTCAAAGACCTGACACTTTTTACAAAGCTTCTTCAGTGCCTACTTCGGAAATTCTTTGAAAACATTCTGAAATAATCAAGCACGAAGAAATTCAGAGAGGGTTCCGATTTTTCCGAAATAAGCATATTCGAAGTGTTGTTGTGGACTGTCCTACAGTACTCGCCGTAAGAACTCGAAATTTCACGCGAATACCGCAAACTCGCGTCTTTTTTGCCTTTTGTCTTTGTCTTGTCCATAAATCGGTTTAATGTGGAGTGATCCAAAAGCTGAAAATACCGATGAATTTAGCTCGTCGAGCTCTACAAGCTGATGCTCTAATGTACTGAAAATGCTTGGTTTTTTGGTGCGCCACGCACTTGAGTTCCATCCGGAAAGCAATTGCATGTAGATGAGGTGCGCGCTTCAGTGCTTGTAGGAACCGACTGGTTTTCCGAAGTTGAAGTGTTCAGAATTCGCTTTGGAGTGCGCCACGCACCCCACCTTACTCAGGACAATGTGAAAGTGATTGATCGGTTTTCTTCAGTCCCAACGTTCGTTTCTAATGTGGGGGCTATAGATGGTTGCATGTATTATCTCTGAACACAACACCCCTTCTCCATGGAGAATATGACATCAATTTACGGCAAAATAATCGAGTCGTTTTTTTGACATTTTCCAAAATGAAGGGATCTCTTTCCGAGATCTGATGAGATCGCGTTGAGGCACTCCTTTATCGTAGGCAACTCTTTGTTGTCTGCAAGACTGTTATGGCACACCCTATCGTAGATCAAAATTTCTTCCTTAGTATGGCCCCAAACTTCGAACTTCGTCACATCCAAATCATTGAATTATTTTTTCCCCTTTCCATTGGCCTTTTTGCAGCTAATTTGTACACTGTTACTTATCCGTGAGAAAGCCATTGAGTGATATATGGGTCAACCCGTGATGAAAACCTCCTTACACAACCATTTTCTGCCATAAGCCTGTCCCGGTCTCCTGTTGGGCGTGTTTGGATACACGTGTGGGCGGGTACTGTACTGGCGCAAGATTTGAATAGTGGCTTTGGGAGACTTTGATTCACAGGCGGCGGGCTTCCCCATCGGCAGAAACTGAAGGCAGTTTCAAATAATGACTACTTGAATGGGGACTTGGATACGCAGACGGGCCGCTACTGTGATTGGGAGCCAGATCTCATGGTGGCAGGGTACTGAAGTGACGAGAAGGGGGTTGAGCCAAATGATGATTTTCTGAGTGGCGGGTAAGACCAGCAGTAGGAGGGGTACTGTAGTGACGGGTAAGTGGGGCAGTTTGAATGGGAGTTTTAGGGTGGTTTTGTTACTACGACCCCAACTGTTTTCGCAGCTTACATGCCGCGCCCCTTGTCCCTACAGTACCTCGCCTCCTGCAGATCTTATTCATTCCAAGGAATTTTATTTAAACTTCTCGATAATGTGCTGACATGATTTTTGTCTAGAAACTCCTTTCAAGGCAAAAATCACAATAATGCGAGGGCGGGAAAGCCCCGTTTTTCCGCCCCTCGATCGATGTCACGTCGGACGAGTGTCAATACAGTACAGATTGCAACTATCCGTTCTAGGACCCACACACACAATCAGCTGATCGCCGGTTATGAGGCAATGTTTTTCTCCCGTTTTTTCTTCCTCTGTTATTCTTTTTGCTGCGGTGATCCCTTATTTATTTCCTATTTCTTGCTGAATGAATTTTTGCTTACCGTAGTCTGTTTTACGCACCAGGACCACCTACGCAGTGAGACACATTGTATAGCTCTTCCAAACGCCCCATTCTTCTTCATTTTTCTGGTCTCATTCTCGTCCAGCCCCCAATTTGATAGTTTTTCGAAACATTCTTTTTCTCGTTAGAAACACCGATTCACGCAGTTTGTTCACCTTCATCGCACTATTTCCGATCTTGTCTTCCATATTTCATCATAATCTGTATTACTCAAAATTAGCGTGAACTGTGTCTTTAAACTCTTCCTAAACAGTTTTGCACCTCATGCAGATCTTACCCCCAATTGGAAAGACCCTGAATCACATTCCCTCCAGATCGGCCGAAATCTCCCATTCAAACTACCCCACTTCCTAGCCACTACATTACCTCGCCTCCTGCTGATCTTACTCGCCACTCAGAAAATCATTATTCGACTCAACCCCCATCTCGCCATTTCAGTAGTTCTGGTGCTTATGAACTTAAGAGGCCCTTCAGAGAGAACCACGCTCCCTTCAAGTTCATCGTTGGTGGTTTCAACGTCAAAATTTGCTTCAAAAATGGCTGAATAGCTACATATCGGGACTCACGGAATGGAATGGAAGGAGCATTCTACGAGCTCATCATATCAATTTACACAAATCATGGTAACTATCAATTCACTGATCATCGCATTTGCATGAATCATGGGAGTCATCTGGTGGGAATATGTAGACTACATCATCTTCGATCAGAACTTCTGCCTGACTGACCTAGCTATTGTTCCGGAGTTCTACACGGGATCAGGCCATCGCCTTCTCCGCCTAAATTTTTGCTTCTCAGTGAGTGTAGAGAGTATGATTTCCAGGAAACGGAGTCTTAAAAGCTCTATCAGCTGGGACCAAGTCTTGCGAGCCTATAGGAATCCTTTTGTCGACAGCATCGATGAAGAATACAACCAGCTCAGCAAGCATTTTCACGTTAGTGTAAAGGAAGCAGAGGGTCACAAGTAGCCAAGAGACGTCTCTCTTCGAATATGTACACTTAAGCTGATACGTCGGTGTCGGACTAGCCCGAGCTACATGCAGTCAACAACAATATCCGAACTTGCGAAGCTAGGCAGAGGAGCGATGAATGAAGATGTGAACGGGAAAACAGTGAGGACGAAGCCGCCGAGGCCGGAAAGAGCATGCGCAAAGAAAGCCGATTCTACGCCAATCACAAAGCCAAGATGACTTCTTTTGGTCGGTCTGAGGAAACTTTTACTGCACCTCAAAGGGAAATGGAGAATCTACGACTTATAATAGGTGCAATGGGAGCTGTAGATATGCAGTATTATAATGACTGGAGACTTTATAATTGCACATGCCATCGGAATGAGCATTACCGCTTATGAAGGTGGAAATACTGATTGTGATTCTGAGAATGCAGTATACTGTTTAACATGCAATGTTGCAATGCAATGTGGAACACAGTATATAAGAATGGCAAGAGGAGAAGTCAAACTCATGTAGGAAAGCGTCTAGCTATCACAGTCAACGACAAAATGCATGCACCGTTATATGCACATTCAAAAATGTAATGAGGAAAGAGAAGTTATGGTTTTAGACTCTATTATATCCGATGATAAAGTCACATTGTTGAATAAAAACTCATTTCGAATCGAGCTGCTTAAGACACCCTACCCATTTGGTTTTAATGATCACATCAAAACTTTGGCAACATTACTTAGTGATATACATATCTAATCCCAACACATAAAGGAGTCAAACCCTTTTTTGCACCCAAGAAAGGGGAAAAAATTGACAAGAATCATACTTGTGTAAATTTAATAAAAAGTGTAATTGAGGAGGGAGAAAAGCTCAAACCCATTGGCTTTTATGAATTCATTAAAATTGTCAAGCAAAAATAAATAGCTTAACTAATCAAATCGAATCGAATTACAAATTCGTCTCGACTCACCCTCAATCCTCCTCCAAGTCTGATTGAATGGAAGACGCTGGCAAGCTCGTTCTTCTGATATACATTTCAATAAGGAAGAGTATAATATGTTTGCTGTTTCTCTTTGATCGCGGCATTCTGAGCCGTGCAATAAGTAGATGTTATCTTTGTATGATCTTCGTATAGACTGCATGTATATCCTATCTTTTTGTTAGAAATGAATCGTGGGAGCAAGCCGGTCGCTCTGCATCGTTGGAGGAACTTTAACAATTGTCGGGTGGCCACCAACTTCTGACGAAGTAAAACCGCTTCGCGCACGAGAGGGAAGAGGTTTGGCGATACGGTGTCGGATAGTCTCCAGCGTCTCTCTTGCTTTAACCACGGCATAGTTGCTCATGATGGACGAAAGTAGGCAGGAGATAAAAACTATGAATATCATCATATCATTTTACTAACTTCTACAAAGCCAGATATAAAATCAACCGTCAACAAAGCTTAGTAAATATTTTCCTAGTTTTTTTTGAAAGAAAATTTAATCTTTACTTCCTAGTAACAATATGGATCTACCCAAGGAGGTCATCTCTTATGGGAGGTAGGAAAGTCTCAATCATTGTTTGTTTCATGTCTGCTTAGCAAAGGTAGTAATAATTATGGAATAATATGCAGAAAATTATTGTATCAAAATCATCAAGGAGGAAGTGTTAATCAAATGTAACACCTCAAGGCAAAACCTGCAACATTACAGTAGTGATACTAGTACATATGAAAGGATTTCTAGTAATAACGAGTTTTATTATTACACAAGCACAAAGTGCCACGTATAGAAAATAATCTTATCATAAACGAAGATTTTGATACACGCATCTTCTAGGTAAAATAAACACCCAAGGAAAATTTGGTATATCACGGGAGCTCATGAGAGTAGTGCGAAACCATTGTTAGAAGATCTACTTATTTTATTTACATGTATCGTGATACATTTTATCAAAGATATCACGGTGATAAAAATAGAAACTAGACACATCCTGTTTACATAAAGGCGAACGTTGTGCGGAATCTTCTGGAAACGAAGAGGAAGCTTGGAACTATCCTTGATTATAATGGATACTTCGAAGGCAAAACGAGGACCCAGGTCTCATTCAAAACGGTCGACGGTGTGGACCCCATTCTGCTTTTTTTAATGACCAAATTGCACGTGAGGTAAATACTTCGTGAAGAACTCCCAGTTTCCTATTCGATTTATTTTGAGACCTTCCACTACATGGAAGGATCTCCTGGCATCTTCTTGAATATACGAAAAACGGTGCCGCGAGCAGTCTCGTCGCTATTGCACATCTGAGAAGACCTGCGAGCCTCAGGGCACCGTCTATTCGATTCAATGCGGAAAATGTGGAAAGAAGGCAGCAATACCCTTGAAGCTCCGCCTAGACGAACATAGAAGAGCGTCGACTAATCCCGCTGCCTACCCACACAGCAGCTTTTCCAGGCACCGTACACTCTAGCATAAGAAGGAAAACCCTCCATCTTTCGATGTAAGGGTTTTGCATAGATACTTGGTACGGTGCCTGGAAAGGAAAATCATGGAAACACAGGAAATATACCGTATCAAACTTGAAATCAAAAGAGGAGATGCGTGAACTCATGAGACCGATTGAATGATCACACTCCGTCGCCTCAGGAGAAGAGCGGTATCCCATCTCGCTTGAAATTCCCTGTCGATAGGCCCATTCCCCTGTTCCCCAAATAGTTCCGGTTGTTTCGATAGGATCCGATGTGTTCTATGTAGTAACCGATTATTGACTGTTTGCAACTATGTATTGTAAAGTTAAGGTCTGAAGAAGGCATTGTATGTCGAAAGCTAACCAATAAAGTGGAGTATCAAAAGCTTCGAGGATCTCACAGATATGTTCATAAATTTAGGACATGATCTCATTATAAAAAACATCCAATCAAACAACCTTTCTCCGCAAACCCTGACAAAGATAGACAGCAACCAATGGATATTATCTTTATTGTACACGTAGTAAAGGCATCAAAAAAGAATACAGGAGTGAATATATTACGGTTGATCTGATATACTTCACAGAATATACACACAAAAAATTTTCTGTTAATTTGGAGACCATATATACGAGCAATATGAAGGAGTTACTCATGGTGGCATTCTCAGTCCGTTATTAGCACCCCTCATATTGTTTATTATGAGATTAACCTTCAGTAAGAGTTCTAACTGAATTTGCAACGACTGTTCGTTAGCTTCAGATTCATGGACGATCTTCTGATAATGCAGGGTATCCCGAAATTCAGAAACTTGTAAGATGAAAGTTGAGTATCAAAAGCTTCGAGGATCTCACAGATATGTTCATAAATTTAAAACATGATCTCATTATAAAAATTTATCAATTTCAGTTCACCTGCTATTAATTAGTTGTATAGGAAGGTTTTCTTGCAACATGTATGGTTGCTCAAGTAAGACTCCTAATATCTTCTAGATGGCTGAGGCTCGTTCAATGCCATTCGCAATCACTGGCATGCAAAAGGCAGAAGGGCATTTTGAAGTTCTTTGTGATTCCTAAAGTATCCGTACAGAAGCTTGCTAAACAATACAGAGAGGGAGATCCAGTCAAGCACTAAGCGAAAAGGGTCCGAGCAGGGTTTCTGAAGTTAGGACAGTTAAAATGGTCCATTTGCCAGCCCGTGATCTTGGATGACCCGTCAAAAAGACGGCAAAAGATCAGGACTCATTGTGGTTGTCGATGGAGCTGGTTGTCCAACTAAAGTCTTATTGCCGTTCCTACTTTTTCCCTGAAAAAAAGTCGCTCTATTTCTGATCTCGACAGATAGGGCAGTGCCAAAAAATTCGCAAAATTACTAACTCACTTGAGTGGAGACACGCACCCCATCGTCGATTCCTCTGGGCACCAATTTCTATTAAAAAAAACCACACCTCAAAAAATAAAACGATCACTTTCTTGCTATAAACATCAAACGTGCAATCTCTCACAAACAAGTCGCCATATGAGCAGCAAAATGATTTTTTGAAGAAGTCACTGGCAAGGGTGAGACGTCGTTGGTTTCGTCGGCACCGGCATGAAAAGTGACAAAGACGTGTGCTTAGAAAGCATACTGACTGAAGTACTGAAACTCTGATCCGGGTCCGCTTGCTGAAACAGCTGGTATCCCTTCCAGCAGGACGGTACTGCAACCCACAGAGCCAAGCTGGCCCCGTACAATGCTCAACCTAATTTTTCAAAGAATCACAGAAAAAGTACCGGATTTGCATCTTTTTAGCTTTTTCTTTATGAATAAGTTAGTATTCACCTTCTACATATATACACGTCATTAGCAACGACGCAGCAACGACGTTTGAGGCACGTCATTAGCAACGACGTTCACTATAATTATAACCGAGAGGTATTTTCTTCCATTACCAGAACTCAGCTGTGAAGCAGCTCTCACTCTCCAAAGCTAAGCAAAATTAAAATACTACATTTTTCATGCTTCACTGATTGACACCAGTTTTTTGCAAAATGGACAAGTTTAGTCGTGAGTCATGTCTTCAAAGACTTTCTTATAAATTTGCAAATTGTATGCATGAGATCAAGGGTAAAAGCGTCCAAGTCCCGGTTTGCGGTATATTTACATTAAAAGCATCTTGTCTTGCTTATCGTTATCTTGCTCTTCCGAGTGAAATTTCTAATTTTTAGGAAAAAACGCACCTCTCATAGAGACTGATCTTAATAAACTCCTTGTGAGCAATCACGGATATGAGAACAATCAATCAACGTGCTGTCTCAACCACTCGAGAAGGTGTAGGCTTTCAGACTTTCACTTCAAATAAACATAACACAGTCTAGAGGTTCAGATCACAATGATAAGAAAGAAGACCATGTTCAGGCCGAGACGAATTGGTAATTATTCGCAAGGTAGTTAACGTCCTGCCCTCACTGAAAGAGCTGAAACTAGTATGTGAAGATTTTACTTCGGTCTAAAAAATACCCGAACAAGGCTCCCTATACCTTACGGCGATGAAGTGGAAATTGAAATATTCTAATCATTTTTTGAGGTCTTCGTCCACAATAACCAGACACTAGACATCATAGAGAAGGGTTTAGGCTCAAAGGGTCGTGCTCCTTCGCAGATCGTTTCAATGAACACAGAGAGTAGGATCGAGGAGTTGCTCCCTGACAGCCATATACGTGCCAAAGTAGATCACTGACATCCGCAAAATTTTAGGCATAGAAGGTCACACAGATTAACTATGAAGCCCACCGCAAGTTTAAAACTAAAAAACTAAGCACAGCGATTGGTGAGGAAGCCAGTTTGAAAGAGAAAATAAAACCAGTGATCAGAAAGTTCTTCAAGCGTGAGTTTTTGCCATGATCATGTTCTCATTTTTATATAGAAAACCATTTGTAGGGCCTGTTCAGAACTTCGTGGACAGCATCAGAAATCTTAAATCCACTTGGAGTCGGACCACTTTCACGGAACAGCAACAGGTACAATGATTTCTGAGCAACCCTCCACTGGCCTATATGTACTCAGCAGTTACTGCTTTTGGGCACATCCTATGAGGGGAGGTGAGACAAACAGTTGGGACTATGGGTTACGAAGTGACCATGAGAATGTCACTCGATAATCACTTTACATATAACAGAAATGTCAGCAAAATGAAAACCTCCAAACACCTAGCCATTCCCGGAAAGGATACATTCTTTGGCGAGGCTGAGGCTCTTCAAGGCTATCAGGAATCCTAGCACATGTTCGCTGAGGTAGTATTGAACATGCGAGAATACATATTGAAGTCGGTCGACCACAACAACTCATAACCGCAGAAAGACAGTCCAGAGACCGGCTTCATGAAATTTCTTGGTGCTCTGTTTTCTGTAATAAAATACCTACGAGAAAGAATATATGTCAAAACGATCCCGTGTACGACCCTGGGTGTCTTGCTATGCCATGCTGCTTCGGGTGAAGTCCTTCTTCTCGAACACCGATGCGGGAATTATTCCGAATGGTGAACGACTGAAAAAAAGCGCTGGGCCCTACATGGTAAATCCGGTTTCGGGTTCAAATTGTGAGTTGCTCTTGCAGAAGTTAAAGGCACAGTTCACGGTGGAAACGGTTCCTGAGTTCTCCCCTCTAGGAATACACAGTGCCCCAAGGGTAACAGGAAGGACGCTGTCGAGTCCCAAAACTGAACAGCTATGGCATAGTGAGTGCCCCGTTGCCGGATCGCCCGGACTTCCGGCCCCTCGCTCGATGTCGCGTCAGGCGAGCGTCGAGGTGGTACAAATTGCAATATTCGTTCTAAGACCCACACACAAACAGGTGATCGCCGAGTGATGAGTCGATGTTTTTCTCCCATTCTTTTATTCTCTGTTGTTCTCTCTGCTGCTGTAATCGTAATGCTGCTAACTTCCTACCTCAAGTGGCTGAAAAAGATGGCTATTTCTGCCATTACTAGAGTTTTTGTTAACTTATGCTTATGAGTGAATGAATTTTTGCTTATCGTAGTTAGCTATTTGCACCAGGACCCGAGGTTATCGTGGACTGTGTCTTTAAACTCTTCCTAAACAGTTTTGTACTTCCTATAGATCTTACCCCCTGAATCACATCCCCTCCAGATCATATATCTACATATTACGCAATGCGTGATGGGACATCGTGAGAGGGAAGAGTTATGAGCTTTTTCAATCTCAACGAACTTGCAATCGCCACTTAACTTTGAGTACAGACATTAAAGCATTCTAACACACTCGAAGACGAACGAGTTCTCACTTCGTTGTAGAGCATTCCGGCATTCTTCCTGAAGACTACTTCCACTACCCGATATAAAGAAGGTTATCTTCATTTGCGTGTACATTGCAGATGAATAGCGTAGTGGCGCATGGAGTGCATTCTTATTTAGCCTAATCAATGGTTTGCGGTGGCCAGCCAACGTATAAGTCAGTGCTCTTGTCTACCCTGGTACCAATTAATCTACCCTAGAGGAATGGAAGGCTCCGTTTTCTTAGGCGGATATCGCTCCGGAATTCGAACCCGTGACCACGTATGTGTGTGAAGTGTGCTATTTCTGCCGTTCCACGAGGTAGATTAAAACGTTTCCTTCCTAGTGATACTGAACTTCGCAAATTTCAAGAATTATGGAACATCATAACCTGGTGAAGCAATCACCCTTTTTGCATTGACAAGTATTTTTGGCCCGGACATTTCCACACGAGTCAATGTAACAAGGCATTTGGTGCAAGTATTTTACCATAAGACGCTTCATGAGTTATAAACAACTGCAGATCAGAGGAATAAACATAAAAGGGCTGTTATTACATTTAGAGGGAGTGTTAAAGGGGTAGGGTCTGAGAAGAAGTGTGCTAGAGGGATGGATATTCACGAAATTTCCCGCGCGAAATCGTGCAGAAATAATCGTCATATTGATTTCGTGTACACCGAAGGAAAGCAAATCACACTGAAAAAGACTCACACTCCTTAAGCGGACAACAGGATTTGTGCGAACTTGAACGAAAAGGAAGTAATACAACGCGAGGCTCACTCACTTCCTTTGCCGGTCATATACGGGCATTGCCGTCGAGGCGAGGACACTAATAATCTTTGTAACCTGAGCAGTCAAAATTTATATGGAGGACTGCTCGGTCTTGCCGTGCACGATAGGACACGTTGGCAATTTGAACAGGACATATTGTCAAAATAGAGCTTCTGACCGCAAATCAGAAATTGTTCAGGAATTCCGTAGGCGAATTTCCTCGGCCTCACAAAATTTAATCAGTGGCTATTTATACGCCCTGATCTTTCTCCCACGGATATCTCAGTGGGGTCAACATTGGAAATAGAAGCATGCGTTATCCCAAACGAGAGCTGAAATAATCTTGAAAAGGCCTTGCAAGAATCTGCGATCAACTCAATCCTGGTTGTGTGCTACCGTTGACGCTTTCTATTATCGTCTCGAATGAAAAAGCGAGAGATCTCCGTTCCAGTAAACTATCTCGATAAGAGATTGGTGATGAACACGTTTTTGAAATTGTTTGTTTTATTAGCTTTCTATTCTTTCTCAGAGATTTGATATCTGTGTCATCATAATTTAGGCCCACTCTGTATAGCTCAGCTTCTTCAAGTTACAACATTAAAAGCTTTTATCAGATTGAACTTTGCAATTTGTACTTTGTACTATTTATCATGAGTTTCATGGTCTTGGTCGCTCATTAAATCGAATGCAGCAGTGATGTTCCCCAGCCACTTCATAGCCATCTTGTCTATTGTAAGATTACTGACCTTGGCTGTATGCTCTATGTGTCTTGAAATTAGATTCTGAAGCGTCCTTGCACTTTTTATAAAGTGAACTTCGTGAAAGTGCAATGCCATTTAATACGAGACTTCCAGATCGGAATCAATAAGTTCTACGTCTAAAGACCACAGATTTTGTCGCTAAGTACGTGGTTCTGGAATATGGTTCCTTGGAAAAGGTATGAATTGGTCAAGATTCCCGAGATGAAGAGAGTCATGACTGTGCTGGTGAAAGAGCGTATGCATTCTTCAGTCTCCTAGAATGTTACCGAGGAATTAGACTGCTAAGCTAATGGAGTAACGAATAGACTGGTTACGGACACTTCAAAGTTCGAGAAAGAATTTGGATAGTGAAAAGCTTTGTGAACAGCGTTGGGACCAAGGTTAGCCGATGCTCACCAGGCGAAGGGTGAGCAGTATGGGTAGAGGACAGCGAGGGGATGAGCCCAAAAATTAGAGAGGGGCTGTAGAAGGGGCGTTCAAAGCCTGCTACGTCACAGTGTTAGCATACGAAGCCAAGCGAGGTATTGAGTAGGGTTTTCGCATGGAAAACCTTATCATTCAATGCCTATGCCCAAATATAACGATACACAATATATTATTATTAATCATATTTGGGTCAATTCTAGATCAAATTACCTCAATATAATAGAGATTGCTTATTGTGTCGATTTCACTTTTCTTGAAAAAAATCTTCATACAGCCCCATCCTGCGATACTGCTTCTAGTTCATGGTCGACCGACGGATTGCGACAGATCAATTCGTTGCGAAGCGACGCTTCGCCATAACATCTGAAAGCTGTGCTCGTGAAGAACTCAGACGCATGATAAATTTTCCGATTTTCCTGATTTTCTGCCTTCGTTTCAAGGACACATGTTAACAGAATCTCTCAGCACCTAGGGTGCTACTTGCACATACAATACCGTCATAAACCCACCAGGTCAGTCGGTGTTCGAAATACATGTACGACACTTTATTCGAGAGGAGCATGAAAAGGTGATTATTTTGATCTCCATTATGACAAAATTCGGACTCAGCCAAAGACAGTGATAAAATTAACAAATTTACTGAAAGTAGCAAAATTTTTTTCTCTATTTTTTGTGTTAGATCAATGAAGACTTCTAGTCATGAGGATTTTAAATATATTCCAAACTTTCATGCTCTTTCTGAATTTTCAGCTACTTTATATTCCCAGTTTTCCAAAAAATAAATTTCAAAATCTTCCAAGCGGCTGCTTTCACGTTTTACGATTGCTTTCAAGCCTATACGGTTATGGTATGGAGTGAAGAGGGTAGTGGTAGAAAAATCTTGGTGTCATGTTTTTGTGGTATGATGATCATTAATTTCGATGCTGGGTGAAAGGATCACCTTCTAAGTGACTGCTGAGCTTATTGACCCCTCATTAACAACCTCTATCGAACTATCGCTTTGCTATGGCTCTGTGTCACATAAGAAATGTGCACAGATATCCCTTTTCACACATCAATTTGGGCAGCCTACGTCTTTAATCCCTGTTCTGGAATCTTCTTTCAAATTATTTTCATTAATCCAACTAGGAGTTTCAGCTCAGCTATAAATACCAGCATATTCAGAGAAACTTCGAGTTTATTTCATGATTTATAACAATTCAACTGGTATATTAAGTTCCCTTCTTTCCAAAGCTCCGATTATTCCTGAAAAAAACTAGTTACCGATGGCTCATATGGGATGCCGTTCCCCTACTACCGATGAGAACATTGTTCTAGTCTTCTAGTTTTCTGAAGTTTGTTAACTTTGGTGTTAACGGTTTAGTTGTGGCTTCCACGCGTGCAAGCAATGCACGATCGAATGACCTAACAATTTCCGCTACTGCCTTTTGAAATAAAACCGTTTGTTCGAAGTTTCAATATTATGTTCGTTGCATAGACAGTTGATTTGAGTTTTGAAGAAGAGTCATGTCAAGACTACCGTTAAGCTGAATCAAACCGCGTCGCTTGAACATTCATTCTAATAGTTATCCGTTTTCTCCCATGTCCACCTTTTAGCTAGCGGTAGAACCGGTCACTTGACCCCTCGCTATCGATCTCCCCTGGTCTCACTGGGCCCGAACGTCCAGTTCTCACATGACTCCATTCTTCAAAGTCTTAGTAATTTTTTCGGTGATGGTGACGGTGAAATTTCAAAATGAATAGTACAAGAGTAATAAATCACGTTATTACATGAATGATCACGTCGGAAATCGGCTATGCCCTGCTGCTACAGCGACCAACCTGATCCGCTGTCAAATGGTTCGCAGAGGTGCTCGAACCCAGTGACGCAGAGAGAATGCTTGCGTCTCATGTTTGCACCCGACGAGGGAGGAGTGATGGGGTCTTGATAATTAGAAAAGACAGCAGCTAGAGATTCAATTCGACCGAACTGGGCAGAAAAATGGGTGGCCGGCACATCTAAATGGACCTAGTTCGAGTAGTCCGTAGCTAGCTGATCGCGGGCGATGATGTAAAGATCGCGGTTATTCATCAGAAATGGAACTTTAGTGGTTGCATTGGCCTGCCATACTGCTGCTTCTACGGCTAGCCTGACTGTTTCACTTCGTATTTCGGTGCTCACATCTAGTATACTATTTAGTTCTTCTCGCCTCATGCTGTTAATAACCTATTTCTGCAAGCAGATCTTTGACGACTGCCACTGCAAAGGACAATGCTATAGGTAAGTGAATTATTGTACAAGCTCTCCTCTGGAGATTTGCAGCATTTGACGTGAGCGGTATCTCGACATTTTTGTGGGTAATGAAGGGGATTTGGTTTTTTTCAACTTTGAGGTTTGGCCTATTTTTCCCTCGCGCTCGAAACTACACCTTGAAAAAACTGAATACCGAGTTTTGCACGGCTGCATTCTGGTTTTCTCTCGAATCTATCTGGATCCTGCTAGCTTTTAGTTCGTTCGAGGACCTTAGCATGGCTCGATTTCGATCTATTTAGAGACTTTCACATTTTCTGCATATTTGTTGTGAACGAGTTGTTTTTGTACGTCGAATGACATTTCGGTGGATTTCTAGAATATTTTAACAAACATGCTGATGCTGAGGTGCGATTAATGATTGCGATTGTGATTTCTCTCCTATGGATTACATATATTTTGCCCAAATAAACTCAAACTTGCTACTATCCTTCGACATATCTACGACTCGGTATTCTTATAAAGAAGACTGTTATATATCAAAGGAACGACTTGCTGGACGTTGCATTGCAGTGTTGACAGCAACTGATTGCAGCTAGGCTCAACTTTCTTTTCCAATAGATTGATGATCAAATTGAGTAGAACTAATAATGTCACAAAGAAAATTGCGTTCTCAGATTGCTAAAGAAAACAAAGTACTAGTGTAACGAACGTAACTAGGCTTGATTCGGACATTGCAGAAATGTCTTCAAATAAGATAGTTAGTGCCATGATCGAACGCAATGAGCAACTCCGTGACCCTATAATGGGCCAATACATCAATGCCCTTATTACGAAACTTCCACAAAATATCTCTGGGGCTGTGGAAGGAGAGAAACGGGGCCGTAGCTTAGTAATATATGGCATACCAGAATCAGCTCTCACCTTCCTCCAAACAGCGGGAGGTGGAAGCCAAGGTTCCAGGTTTGGATGTTCTAGGTGTGGAATGCAGACCTGCTGAAGTTTACCGCATGGGTAAACCAGGAGGTCCCCATCCACACCTAGTGAATTTGGTCCTGCCGGCAAAAAGTCATTGGATCACGGCTATCTCTAACAGCTACCGTCTGCCCAGCTCGAGTTGTCCAATGTCTTTGTCCGCCGCAGTTTGACCAAGGAAGAACGTGATCGCGAGTTCCATCTGAGGGAAGAGTGCAGGGCTCGGAATAAGCAACTGGGTCATCGAGAATGGGTTGTGTACCGTGGTGAGTTAAGTCGTGTTGACGAGCTCCGTAAATCTAGGACGTCGGAAAACGCCTAACTCGGCACGGTACACGGCAGGCAATCAAGAGTTTTCTAATAAATTCAAGAAGCCTGAGGATGAGTGGACAGCTATAAGAGATACTATAAAAGTTCGCGCTGAGGAGGTAGTTGGTCGAAGACGTGGAAAGAGAAAAGAAGAATGGATCAAGGACAGCACGTGGCAAAAGATTGATGAGAGGAAGTACGCAAAACTACAGAGAGAACAGGCCAAGACTAGTAGAGAGTTGGAAGAGGCAAAAAGGAGGTACACCGCATTGGACCGCCTTATGAAGAAATCTTGTCGTGACGATAAGAACGACTGGCTGATAAGAAAAGGTGCAGAAGCGCAGTACGCCGCTGATCATGGAGACTCGAAGACTTTGTATCGCATTGTCCGTGAGTTGACACGAAACCGGAACAATTCGAATGTACCGACCAGAGACAAAAATGGCAGGCTCCTCTCCAATAGCGATGAGCAGAATCAAAGATGGCTTGAATACTTTCGAGATATTCTCAACCAGCCCAGTCCATCGACAACATACTGTTTTGACAACACGGACCCGATTGAACAGCTCGAAGTAAATACTGGCTACATAACGAAGGAGGAAGTAAGTGCAGCAATTGAGTGCCTCAAGAATAGGAAATCCCTGGTCTAGACGAAATCTCTGCGGAATTATTGAAGGCAGGAAGCACTGTCGTGGTGGAAAAACTTGTGAAGTTATTCAATCGGTGCTGGAGCCAAGGAGAAGTCCCAGAAGACTGGAGAAGAGGCGTCATTGTTAAAATACCCAAAAAAAGGAAACCTGTCAGACTGCGGAAATTGGAGAGGTATCACGCTGCTATCTGTGCCGGGAAAAACCTTTCGCATTGCCCGCTCCGACGAATTTTCACGGCTATTGACGGACGACTGAGGGAGGAACAAGCCGGATTCGGGAGCGGAAGATCATGCAGCGAACAAATCTTCACCCCAAGAAACATCATCGAACAGTGTGTTGAGTACTGCCAGCCGCTTGTCATCAACTTCGTTGATTTTAAAAAGGCTTTCGATAGTATTCACCGCGAGTCGCTATGGGCTATCCTGAAAATATACGGCGTACCGCAATCATTCATCAGCATTTTCAAGAATTTGTATCTCAACTCGTCTTGCTGCGTGAGGACGGATACGGGATACACACCGTTCTTCCAGATTGATACAGGGGTGCGGCAAGGAAGCATTCTGTCTCCGATCCTGCTCAACGTCTGACTGGATTTCGTCATGAGGGAAACGATGAAGAAAGTAAGGGCAGGCATCAGTTGGAATGATCGAAGCAGACTCACGGATTTGGATTTCGCTGATGACATAGCACTTCTTGCTGAAGACGAAAATAAACTTCAGCAGGTCACTACCTGCCTCAGCAGAGAAGCGGGCATGATAGGATTACGTATCAGCGCCTGCAAGTCCAAAGTCATGGAGGTCGGCTTTGACGAAACGCAGCTGAACATCAGCGTTGACCATACAATATTGGAAACCGTTGGCAATTTCACTTACCTTGGAAGTACGATAACTCACAACGGTGATGCTGAAATGGAAGTTCGCATTCAAATAGCGAAAGCTGCTGCCGTATTCCGACGACTCCAGCCATTATGGGCCAGTTCATCGATATCACAGAACATCAAGTTGCGCTTATATTACTCTATCGTGATCCCTACGGCATTATGTGCAAGTGAGACATGGGAGAGTACTGCTAGCCTCGTCAAGAGATTGAATGCCTTTCATCAGAGATGCCTACGACGGATAATGAAAACACGCTACACGGACCACGTCACAATTGAGGAAGTTTTACGACATTGTGGTTCAAACTGCCTCCACGTGGTTGTGGCACAGCGTAGACTTCGACTGGCTGGTCACATTTTGCGCATGGCACAGCTACGAGTTTCACGAGTGGCCATGAACTGGATACCTCCAGGAGCCAAGCGAGGAAGAGGTCGTCACAGAAACACGTGTAGACGAACGTTTGAGAATGATCTAAAGATCATAAATGTTTCTAGGAGCGAGGGAGAAATGATTGCACAAGACCGGCAACAGTGGAAAAATCTCGTCGCCCGATGTGCTCTCCAGCACGGGAGGAACTAAGTCTAAGTAAGGCAATAAACTTCAGCAATTGCAGTTTTTCGTTGATACACACAACCCTGAACTTGTTTTTATCACCGAAACATGGCTGTCTTCCAAGATTTCTGATTCCGAAATTCTGTCTGGTCGACCTTACATCATTTTCCGTCTCGACCGTAAACGAAATAGAGGAGGTGGTGTTTGCTGTCTAGCCAAAAACTCGATTGATCTCGTTGCTGTTGCCAACCCCCCTCTTCTGAGTTCGGAACTCCTTTGCATCGATGCGTTCGACACGCCTTCTTCTCAAAAGATCAGATTTATTTTAATTTATCGACCACCAAACTCTACTTCGGAAGAAGACGAAAACCTTCTCGAATCTTTGCTTGTCATTTGCACGTCAACTGAGAACTTGATCATAGTGGGTGATTTAAACCTAGATATTGACTGGTTATCTAGAAAAGCCAAAAATTCCGCATCAGCCGAATTCCTTCATTTCTTCGAATTTCTTCACTTAGTTCAGTATGTCACCTATCCGACTCGGGAAAAATCATTTCTAGATGTAGCACTTTCTAACACACCAATCATCAAGAATTTATACGTATGCCCTCCCTTTGCTGCATATGACCATTGCGTTGTTTGATTTGATGTCTCCGTTTTAAGGAATGAACCAAAACACCTTCCACTTTCGATTCTCGCTTATATTATAAAAGAGTGTGTAATGAGCTTGATTATCACCTGAAAAGATTCCTTGCCTACAGAGAAAAACGAGCCACAACCAGTGCGAACAAGAATGCAGTCTTTGCTCTTATGAAAAACAAGTTAAAAACACATCCAACAACACCGGTTCTCAAAGATGGTGCTGGTAATCTGTGCATTACTGATGTTGAGAAAGCTGCAGCGCCTGCAAGTTTCTTTGCGTCAGTTTTTACAACGCCTATAGTCAGTTCGGGTGAAACCACAGAGGATGACCATCTACTAGAATATTTTTTCTCTGATATCTCTATAGCTCCTAGGAAAGTATACAGAGTTCTGAAGTCTTTCAAATGTTCTCGTTCATTGCCGTATGATGGCATTCCTCGAATAGTATATAAAAGATGCGCCTCCGTTCTGAGCAAGCCCACTTGTATGATAGTGAATACTTCTTTAATGTTCGGAGAAGTCCCGGAAATTTGGAAAGAATCTATCATCACAGCTATCCCTAAGACTCCAAATGCGAACGTGGTCTCCTCTTTCCGCCCTATCAATATTACTTCACCAGCGGCTATGGTCTTGGAAAAACTGGTACGTGATATTCTTGCAACTCAATTCCGCAAAAACATGTTAATACCTTTGGAACCATCCGCTGGCCTACCACCTCAATGCGGTGGGTGTGTGAACGTGCGGCGTGTGGGCGTGTCCGCTTTACCCCCCTTGTTTAAATAAAAAAACCGGGTTTTTGTAATTTTTTACTATTTCATCATGTGCTCCAATGCAAAGTTCCGGTAATTTCCAGTTATGCGAGGCTTTATATTGACCGGCTTGCCGCTTCGCGTTCGAAGCTGTGGTTAGGTAGTTGTCGATGAACTGGAGGGATGGCGGCCCCCTTGCTTGAGTCCCCCTTATCCGTCCGCCCGAGGTCGCGGTTGAATTCGTTCTTCACGCGTTAAGTTGCACACGGCAAGCCCCGGTACATTACGTCTGAATCACTGCGTTCTGGATTAAGGACAAGGACTCGCTCGGGGAAATATCTTCCCACCAAAAGGGAGGCAACCTGTTGCCCTGCCACATGCTTTCGTCTTGAACATCAGATGTCGGCTTGTATGGTCCGAAAGCTCTCGCCAGCATTTTTCTACTGTTCGATGGTAACTTTGCTTGGAGCTTTCATTATCCACTCAATTAAATTTATAAAAAAAATATGTATCTAAATCAACGGCACGTCCGCATGTCCACACGGCTAAGAGTAGGCCCCCCACGTGCTAGAGCCTGGCAAGTTACACGTCGATTTCATGCCAAAAACAGTAACAGAAATGGGTCTCATTCCCCTGAACCTGAAGAAGCCCCCAATACGGCAGCGTTGGGTAGGACCACTCGGGAGAGGCTGCTAAAATCTCAGGGCCAAAACAGGCTGCCCAAAAGGAGAAGGACTAAGATGGCGATCTGTACTTTCAACGCACGGACGCTTGCATCGGAAGCGTGTATAGAAGACCTGATGATGCAAGCTAGGAAAATCAAGTACGACGTCATCGGACTGACCGAGACGAGAATTCACCGCCCGCTGCACGCTGCATCTGAAACTGGAGAAGAACTATTCCTTGGAACATGCGACAGCAGAGGCGTCGGCGGTGTAGGTGTCCTCGTCAACACGCACTTGGCCATGAACATCGATTCGTACGAAAGCTTGACAACCCGAATCGGACGTTTGCGATTGAGAAGATGTGGCTCAACCACAGCTCTAACAGTCTTCGTTGTTTACGCACCAACATCGAGCCACGATGAAGAAGAGCTGGAGGCGTTCTATATGGATCTGGAGAAGCTCTACAGAAAAGACCATACTTTCTTCAAGGTCATTGTCGGTGATTTCAACGCTAAGATTGGCCCCAGGAGAACGACTGAAGAGCTCCACATCGGGACTCACGGAATGGAATGGAATTAGCAGGGTGAAAGGCTATCCGAGTTTATCATGTCGACCCACACTATCCATGGTAACTCGCAGTTCCAGAAGCCCTCTCATTCCCGATGGACATGGGAGTGGCCTGGTGGGCAGTTCCATAATGAAATAGATCACATCATCATCAATCGGAAGTTTTGCCTGACTGACGTCGCTGTCGTTCCGAAGTTCTACACTTGATCAGACCATCGTCTACTCCGCGCTAGATTCCGCTTTTCAGTGCGTGGAGAGAGCTGCGAGGTTCAGGAAACGAAGCCCCAAGACTGTAGTCAATTGAGATCACTTCGCTTCATTGGCGAGTTTGTGGGAAGATTCCGTCAACGACAACATCGATGAAGAATACGACCGGCTCGTCGAACATCTTCACGATTGCGCCAGGAGAGCTGAGAGTCTCAAAGATGTCAAGAAACGACTCTCTTCGAAGACTCTCGAGCTGATACGCCAGCGTGGTATCGCGCGAGCTACAGGCAGTCACCAACAAACGTCCGAACTTGCGAAGCTATGCAGAGAAGCGATAAAGGAAGATCTGAAAGAGAGAAGAGCAGCAGTTATGTACAAAGCCGCCGAGGCCGGAAAGAGCATTCGCAAAGCCCGACGGAATTTCGCCAATTACAAGACTGAGATGACTTCCCTTCGTCGTCCTGACGAAACAGTGACTGCATCCCGAAGGGCAATGGAGAAGGTCATCTACGACTTCTACTCTGATCTCTCCCACAGCCACGTCTACATGCCTCCCTGCCATCTTAGGTAAGACGGGTACGTCGTCCCTTAAGTTCTCCCTTCCGAAAGTCGACATGCCATCACGTCGATGAGGAATGGTACAGCACCCGGTCCCGACAGGATCAAAGCAGAACATCTGAAGAGCCTTCCGCCAGTCATTGTCAAGATCCTGGCCCGGCTTTTCACGCGGTACCTGTCGCAATGCAAAGTACCCACTTCGTGGAAAACTAGCAAGACCGTGTTCTGTATAAGAAGGGAGATCCAGACGACATTGGCAATTATCGCCCAATTTGTCTGCTGTCTGTAATCTATAAACTCTTCACACGAGTCATCCTTAACAGGATTGGCAGAATATTAGATGTAGGGCAGCCGTGCGAGCAAGCAGGGAGAGGGCTCAGTACAATCGATCACATCCACACCGTTACAAAACTCATTGAAGTATCGCGAGAATACAAAATGCCGTTATGTCTTACGTTCATCGATTTAAAGAAAGACTTTGATACCGTTGAGACAGTAGCGGTAATTGAAGCCCTGGGCAACCAGGGTATCCCTACTCAATATGTAAGGATGCTTCGTGAGCTCCACAACTTCACGACCAGGATCTCGCCATTCTATAAAGAAGTCATCACCAACGTGAAGAGAGGGGTTTGACAGGGCGATACCATCTCGCCCAAACTTTTCAGTGCCGCTATCGAAAACGTCATGCAATATATGGAATGGGAAAGCAAGGGAGTGAAGGTCGATGGCCGCTACTTACATCATCTCCGCTTTGCAGATAACATCGTGCTTATAACACCCAACATCGAGCAGGCGGAACAAATGCTGGTCGAATACGACAAAGCTTGTAGGAACATCGGATTACAGTTCGCGATAATTCAGACTGTCTGACGTGACATCGAATGAGAGGCGGAGACGTCATCGACACACCCGCCCATCGAACCATCGCGAGCTGTGCCTTTAATTACGGAAACACCCCTGCCAAGAAACCAGCCTCTTGCGGTTCCACCAGCGTTGTCGTCCAACTCTATTTCGTGAACAATAAGAGAACAATGAGACACCATTGACGGACGTGAGATAAGAGTTACGCGGTGATCTCAAAGCCCACAAAAGGGGGTGAATGGCAGAAGTTCACTCGTTAAGACAATGCGCTCACTTCGATTGTTCAGCTTAGGACTTCTCTCGCGGATGCGCAACGCCTCCAATATGTTTCTGTTTGGTTCGAGAAGCTCTTGCTCTCAGTCAGAAAGCCGTACTTACCCGCCAATCGCTACAGTTCCTACAGCGATGTAGGTCGACCGCAGTCTTTTCAAGATTCATCATGAATAAGAAGATAGGATCAATATGTAATCCACTGAAGATCACCCTAGGATCATTAACATCTACCGTAGTATTCTAGTCGTAGCTGTTATGCAAAAGTAGTACATATTGTAGTCAACTTTACTGAAATGTAATGAGGAGAAAGTTTGTAGACGGCTATTGTCGGATCGTTGGTGGAAGGCGATTGAATGTGGCTTGGAGGGGATCTGTAACTCTATTCGATCTAAGGCAAAAACAATCTATGTGCTGAGTACGACACCCTGAGGAGCGAGCAACACGGAAATGGTTCCAGTAGTGGGACCAGCTCTTTTATGAATCACCAGTACAGAGCAATGACCACTCAAGGAGTGAACAAGTCTCAAAATCAGGCAAGATTTACTGTTATTGGCAGTGCATCGATATCAGAGAAAGCTATGGATTTCCTCATTCTCGCGCCATCATTCTCAACTGTCCAAGGGCTGGACCTTCCACATACCATACCGCCTAGCACAGAATCTATGCTATCGCCTATCCCATTCTCGTGTTCGTTCTATAGAAAACCATAACCCTCCCCCATAGAAGACACGAAATTTCGAGTACTTTCTTCAGGAGTACTGGAAATTTTTAGAAGACATGGGCTTGAAAGATCCTCGAACATAACGAACGCACAATGGGAAGGATTGCGAGAGATACGGAAACGCGTAGCAGATGGTGAATTCCGTCTGTGCGTGAGTGACAAAGGTGGAAAATTTGTGGTCTTACCACGCTCACTAGGTCGGAAAATCACAAAACTCTTCTAAGTGATACTTCCGCATACAGTTACTTAACGAAAAAGACGTTCCTCATATAATGTCGCGAGCTGAACGCTCTGTGGGTATCAATCGGAACGATAGCAAAATTGAATAGAAGGTTGATCAAAAAATTGAAGTTGATACACCCTTGTGCCCGGTTTTCTATAGCCTGATCAAGACTCCTAAGTTGTTCTACAGAGGCGTGAACACAGGTAATGCTAGCGATAATAAAATAAGACCCATCATCAGGTGTGTAGGAGGACCGACGGGCCAAATATCCTGGCTCTCGGCCAATTATCCTGGTTTTTCAATAAAACTCTTGGTCAACCACTCCGATACGTGCCGTCACATCTACCGAACACCAACGGACTTCTTGATCGCCTACGTTCGTGTAGGCTTCAAGAAAACTGCATAGTAGAGCCGTTTGGCGTAACTGCGCTTCGCACGAACGTTAACAACAGCGAAGCTCTCCAAGCGGTTTCCGAAACGCTGGACGAGCATGAAACAGAAATTGAAACATTCGGATTGAGCAAGGTTCGCATTATGGCTTTGATCAAGGAATGCCTTACCTGTAGCACTTCCAAGCGGAACGGGCAGTACTTCTCCCGAAACCGAGGACTTGCTATGGGTCAGCGGTTAGCATCGGTCTTGGCTGTCTGTTTTATGAGCAGAGTAGAAAGGCTAGTCATAGCGCGCATGCCCATTATGTATGTTCTGTCGGTACATGGATGACTGCTGCGTAGTTACATCAACGCAGAAAGAGATGGATGAGTCGTTTAACATTCTCAACCGACAGCCTCAGTATACCAAGTTCACGAGAGAGGTTCAACACGAAGGTTGGCCTCCTTATCTTAACACGCAGATAAACATCTCAAGTGGAAAGTATAATGTGAGGTTGTATCGGAAGATTAGCTCCAAGAACATTTTACTCCACGCAAAGTCTGCTCACCCCGAAGCCGTGAAATGTGCAGTTGTTCGAACATGTTCAGAGCAGCTACAGGAGTGTGCACAGGCGAAGTGGAACGAGAGGAGCCACGAAAAGTGGCAGCTGAGATTGCAAGCTTGAAAGGCTACGGGACACAACGCTGAAGATCAGGCTCAAAAGCGTATTCGCTGAGAAACCGTGAGAAGATGGCGCATCTCCGGCTCCCATTTATATCAGACGAGGTAAGCGCAGAAATCCGGCAATGCATTGCACGAGCAGATTTGGCGAATGATGTCGTCTTGATAAACCCACCAGCGGACAATATCAGGCGTCATCTAATCCGCAATAGGCTTCATGATCGTAAGTGCACGACGGATGACTGCATTATTTGTCCGTTTGGAAGAGATGGAGATTGTAACAGCGAGGAACAGTGTAACGATTTCAGTGTTCAGCCTTTGACGAGATATATATTGGTGAGACGGGAAAGATGCTGAGCATACGCGTCAAAGAATATTTAGCAGGTAACAGGCGTCGAAACCTACTTACGCCGCTTAGGAGGCATCGACTAGGAGAACATCACGGCAATGCTTTTGATAATAAATGCAGAATTCTAGCCCACGAGAATGAGATCGGTGTCAGAAAGATATTGGAAGTGTTGCACATCCGCGGGAGAAATCCTGAGCTGAACAACCGAAATGAGTGCATTGTCATAACGAGAGAACTTCTGCCATTCATTACCTTTTGTGGCCTTTGAGATCACCGCGCAATTCTTATCTCACGATCGTCGATGGTGTCTCATTAGTCCCTTATTGTTCACGGAAACGAGTGGGACGGCAACGCTGGTGAAACCGCAGAAGGTTGGTTTCTTCACTGAGACTTTGATGATCACGTTTCTGGGAATTGTTGCAACTGGCCTAGCTCTATTGGGCGCTTGGTCGAGTAAATCACAGCTTGTAGCTCCAAACTACTTTTAGGTCCTTGAAAACGACGATTTTCTTCGAAACATCGACCCGATAAAGCGGCTCTATCATAACAAACTTGTAAGGCAAAACAGTGTGAAGAAACATTGTGTGACATGTCTAGGTTTCAACAAGACCGAATATGGAAACTATATCATCACCAATCCATTCAGGATTACTTATTCGATACGTGTCGCTTCTCCCACACATCAACCTTCGCATTTCTGCGCCATCCTCGGTTCCATAACCTCATACCTCGAGAATCCTGCACATACGCAGTCTTCCTTTATGCACCTACCCCAGCACCGCAATCCTCGGCACTACCTCTCCCAAAATTTATACCTCACAACTAGCGCTAATATACATTCGGTAGACATACTTCTCTCCAAGGTCACTGTTGCTTCTTACTGTTGCTATTATCATACATATTCAACTATTTTCCCCTTACTCGATTGCGAAGGATGTGAATAGCATAACAAGCGTCGAGTTTGCGCGCCTATGCAATAACTGACTCTTTCATTCATAAATTGGCACATCCCTTTTTCACGGCAGGTTCGTTGAAAAAAAGAGCAAAACGAGTGGAAGGTACACGATTACAAGTGTTTAAGGTCAAGTTCGAGAGGCAAGAACAAAACTGAACAGTGAACAAGTAAATACTACACCATAACCATTTCCCTCGACTGGAGTAGCCAGATATGCAAAGAATAAAATGTTATGCTATAAAATAATACATAATTTAGTTGGGAAGCCCATACTAGCTACCGACAGAAACAAATCTGGCTCCCTTCTCAAATCACACCAGCATCATGATGCAAGATATTACATCATGAAGCAACATGCTCACGATAACTAGTGTAGATCTAGAAAGAAGAACCTGCTCATCAATCATTCCAACTACTTCACAGCGCCGAATACAGCAATATATTGGGTTGTCCAAAAAACCCTGCGACACTTGGAATTTGGGGATCGCTAGCTATTCGAAAGCGATTAGCGCCCAATTTTTATCTACAGTGAGGTAGACCACTCCTAGCTTGTATTGCGAAATATTATAAAAAGGGTTCTTCTCTCACGGAAAAACAGTTATGGATCCTACGAATCCAAGTTTCCTTCGACCCATCGTGTATTATGAAATCCTACAAGGACATTCTGCAAGAGAAGCAGCTTATAACATCTGCGCTGCATTCAACAAAGATGTGGTACACCATTCCACTGTCAATCGCTGGTATCACCGCTTCGAGTCCCAGCTTCGAGTTCCACCAACTACATATTAGAATCTTCTTCTGTTGCAATCCACGTTTCGATTGCTTCGGTGGTAGTTCGCTCTTTGGCAACCACACTCTCTTGCGGGTATCATTTACATACCGCACCCAGCTTTCGTCTCCTGTCACCATCCCATTCAACAAATCCTTCCTGTGCGGACGAAGAAGCAATGACTCGGCAATGCTAACACGACAAGCCCGGTCCGATTCGCGAAGTTCGTGAGGCACCCATGTCGAAAGAATCTTGCGGAGGCCAAGAGAGGCAAGACGATTGCTGACGGTTGATTTGCTGCACCCGAGTGTCGTTGCTAATTCCCGAGTGGTTATAATCGGCTTTGAGGTCAAAGCGCTTCGCAAATCATCATCATGAAGAGTTGACGGGGGTCCAGGACGTTCCTGTCCTTCGCTAGAAATATCTCTGGACTCGAAGCGGTGATACCAGCGACTGACAGTGGAATGGTGTACCACATCTTTGTTGAATGCAGCGCAGATGTTATTAGCTGCTTCTCTTGCAGAATGTCCTTGTAGGAATTCATAATACACGATGGGTCGAAGGAAACTTGGATTGGTAGGATCCATAACTGTTTTTCCGTGAGAGAAGAACCCTTTTTATAATATTTCGCAATACAAGCTAGGAGTGGTCTACCTCACTGTAGATAAAAATTGGGCGCTAATCGCTTTCGAATAGCTAGCGATCCCCAAATTCCAAGTGTCGCAGGGTTTTTTGGACAACCCAATATATTGCTGTATTCGGCGCTGTGAAGTAGTTGGAATGATTGATGAGCAGGTTCTTCTTTCTAGATCTACACTAGTTATCGTGAGCATGTTGCTTCATGATGTAATATCTTGCATCATGATGCTGGTGTGATTTGAGAAGGGAGCCAGATTTGTTTCTGTCGGTAGCTAGTATGGGCTTCCCAACTAAATTATGTATTATTTTAAAGCATAACATTTTATTCTTTGCATATCTGGCTACTCCAGTCGAGGGAAATGGTTATGGTGTAGTATTTACTTGTTCACTGTTCAGTTTTGTTCTTGCCTCTCGAACTTGACCTTAAACACTTGTAATCGTGTACCTTCCACTCGTTTTGCTCTTTTTTTCAACGAACCTGCCGTGAAAAAGGGGTGTGCGAATTTATGAATGAAAGAGTCAGTTATTGCATAGGCGCGCAAACTCGACGCTTGTTATGCTATTCACATCCTTCGCAATCGAGTAAGGGGAAAATAGTTGAAGATGTATGATAATAGCAACAGTAAGAAGCAACAGTGACCTTGGAGAGAAGTATGTCTACCGAATGTATATTAGCGCTAGTTGTGAGGTATAAATTTTGGGAGAGGTAGTGCCGAGGATTGCGGTGCTGGGGTAGGTGCATAAAGGAAGACTGCGTATGTGCAGGATTCTCGAGGTATGAGGTTATGGAACCGAGGATGGCGCAGAAATGCGAAGGTTGATGTGTGGGAGAAGCGACACGTATCGAATAAGTAATCCTGAATGGATTGGTGATGATATAGTTTCCATATTCGGTCTTGTTGAAACCTAGACATGTCACACAATGTTTCTTCACACTGTTTTGCCTTACAAGTTTGTTATGATAGAGCCGCTTTATCGGGTCGATGTTTCGAAGAAAATCGTCGTTTTCAAGGACCTAAAAGTAGTTTGGAGCTACAAGCTGTGATTTACTCGACCAAGCGCCCAATAGAGCTAGGCCAGTTGCAACAATTCCCAGAAACGTGATCATCAAAGTCTCAGTGAAGAAACCAACCTTCTGCGGTTTCACCAGCGTTGCCGTCCCACTCGTTTCCGTGAACAATAAGGGACTAATGAGACACCATCGACGATCGTGAGATAAGAATTGCGCGGTGATCTCAAAGGCCACAAAAGGTAATGAATGGCAGAAGTTCTCTCGTTATGACAATGCACTCATTTCGGTTGTTCAGCTCAGGATTTCTCCCGCGGATGTGCAACACTTCCAATATCTTTCTGACACCGATCTCATTCTCGTGGGCTAGAATTCTGCAATTATTATCAAAAGCATTGTCTTGATGTTCTCCTAGTCGATGCCTCCTAAGCGGCGTAAGTAGATTTCGACGCCTGTTACATGCTAAATATTCTTTGACGCGTATGCTCAGCATCTTTCCCGTCTCACCAATATATATCTCGTCAAAGGCTGAACACTGAAATCGTTACACTGTTCCTCGCTGTTACAATCTCCATCTCTTCCAAACGGACAAATAATGCAGTCATCCGTCGTGCACTTACGATCATGAAGCCTATTGCGGATTAGATGACGCCTGATATTGTCCGCTGGTGGGTTTATCAAGACGACATCATTCGCCAAATCTGCTCGTGCAATGCATTGCCGGATTTCTGCGCTTACCTCGTCTGATATAAATGGGAGCCGGAGATGCGCCATCTTCTCACGGTTTCTCAGCGAATACGCTTTTGAGCCTGATCTTCAGCGTTGTGTCCCGTAGCCTTTCAAGCTTGCAATCTCAGCTGCCACTTTTCGTGGCTCCTCTCGTTCCACTTCGCCTGTGCACACTCCTGTAGCTGCTCTGAACATGTTCGAACAACTGCACATTTCACGGCTTCGGGGTGAGCAGACTTTGCGTGGAGTAAAATGTTCTTGGAGCTAATCTTCCGATACAACCTCACATTATACTTTCCACTTGAGATGTTTATCTGCGTGTTAAGATAAGGAGGCCAACCTTCGTGTTGAACCTCTCTCGTGAACTTGGTATACTGAGGCTGTCGGTTGAGAATGTTAAACGACTCATCCATCTCTTTCTGCGTTGATGTAACTACGCAGCAGTCATCCATGTACCGACAGAACATACATAATGGGCATGCGCGCTATGACTAGCCTTTCTACTCTGCTCATAAAACAGACAGCCAAGACCGATGCTAACCGCTGACCCATAGCAAGTCCTCGGTTTCGGGAGAAGTACTGCCCGTTCCGCTTGGAAGTGCTACAGGTAAGGCATTCCTTGATCAAAGCCATAATGCGAACCTTGCTCAATCCGAATGTTTCAATTTCTGTTTCATGCTCGTCCAGCGTTTCGGAAACCGCTTGGAGAGCTTCGCTGTTGTTAACGTTCGTGCGAAGCGCAGTTACGCCAAACGGCTCTACTATGCAGTTTTCTTGAAGCCTACACGAACGTAGGCGATCAAGAAGTCCGTTGGTGTTCGGTAGATGTGACGGCACGTATCGGAGTGGTTGACCAAGAGTTTTATTGAAAAACCAGGATAATTGGCCGAGAGCCAGGATATTTGGCCCGTCGGTCCTCCTACACACCTGATGATGGGTCTTATTTTATTATCGCTAGCATTACCTGTGTTCACGCCTCTGTAGAACAACTTAGGAGTCTTGATCAGGCTATAGAAAACCGGGCACAAGGGTGTATCAACTTCAATTTTTTGATCAACCTTCTATTCAATTTTGCTATCGTTCCGATTGATACCCACAGAGCGTTCAGCTCGCGACATTATATGAGGAACGTCTTTTTCGTTAAGTAACTGTATGCGGAAGTATCACTTAGAAGAGTTTTGTGATTTTCCGACCTAGTGAGCGTGGTAAGACCACAAATTTTCCACCTTTGTCACTCACATACAGACGGATTTAACCATCTGCTACGCGTTTCCGTATCTCTCGCAATCCTTCCCATTGTGCGTTCGTTATGTTCGAGGATCTTTCAAGCCCATGTCTTCTAAAAATTTCCAGTACTCCTGAAGAAAGTACTCGAAATTTCGTGTCTTCTATGGGGGAGGGTTCTGGTTTTCTATAGAACGAACACGAGAATGGGATAGGCGATAGCATAGATTCTGTGCTAGGCGGTATGGTATGTGGAAGGTCCAGCCCTTGGACAGTTGAGAATGATGGCGCGAGAATGAGGAAATCCATAGCTTTCTCTGATATCGATGCACTGCCAATAACAGTAAATCTTGCCTGATTTTGAGACTTGTTCACTCCTTGAGTGGTCATTGCTCTGTACTGGTGATTCATAAAAGAGCTGGTCCCACTACTGGAACCATTTCCGTGTTGCTCGCTCCTCAGGGTGTCGTACTCAGCACATAGATTGTTTTTGCCTTAGATCGAATAGAGTTACAGATCCCCTCCAAGCCACATTCAATCGCCTTTCACCAACGATCCGACAATAGCCGTCTACAAACTTTCTCCTCATTACATTTCAGTAAAGTTGACTACAATATGTACTGCTTTTGCATAACAGCTACGACTAGAATACTACGGTAGATGTTAATGATCCTAGGGTGATCTTCAGTGGATTACATATTGATCCTATCTTCTTATTCATGATGAATCTTGAAAAGACTGCGGTCGACCTACATCGCTGTAGGAACTGTAGCGATTGGCGGGTAAGTACGGCTTTCTGACTGAGAGCAAGAGCTTCTCGAACCAAACAGAAACATATTGGAGGCGTTGCGCATCCGCGAGAGAAGTCCTAAGCTGAACAACCGAAGTGAGCGCATTGCCTTAACGAGTGAACTTCTGCCATTCACCCCCTTTTGTGGGCTTTGAGATCACCGCGTAACTCTTATCTCACGTCCGTCAATGGTGTCTCATTGTTCTCTTATTGTTCACGAAATAGAGTTGGACGACAACGCTGGTGGAACCGCAAGAGGCTGGTTTCTTGGCAGGGGTGTTTCCGTAATTAAAGGCACAGCTCGCGATGGTTCGATGGGCGGGTGTGTCGATGACGTCTCCGCCTCTCATTCGATGTCACGTCAGACAGTCTGAATTATCGCGAACTGTAATCCGATGTTCCTACAAGCTTTGTCGTATTCGACCAGCATTTGTTCCGCCTGCTCGATGTTGGGTGTTATAAGCACAATGCCTCTCATTCGATGTCACGTCAGACAGTCTGACGTGGCATCGAATGGGAGGCGGACACGTCATCGACACACCCGCCCATTGAATCATCGCGAACTGTGCCTTTAAGTTTCTGGGAGTAGTTGCAACTGGCCTGGTGGGTTTGGACGCTTGAACAAGCCACAGATCAAGAGCTCCGAACTACTTTCAGGACTTTGAAGACGACGAGTTGTTCGAAACGTCGACCTATTTTGAGCAGTTTCATCATAACAAACCTGTACGGCAAAATAGTGTAAACAAACATTAGGTGGTAATATAGCTCTTGCGATCTCTATTGACGGGGCTGTGCCCATCCCGAAATCTCTGAAAATCCTGTGAAGGCGTGAAATACGCCAACATTTAAGCCAACTGGTATTTAATGACTATTTGAAATCTAATAACCACAGTGTGAGCAATTTATAGAAAAAGTTCACCATACCCATCACTCTCACAGCTCCCGTCCAAATGAGATGAGAAACAGTATTGTTCAAAAGTTTCTAATTCTTCCGGTTCACCATTCAGGGGCCCTGCTGTAGATCATGAATAAGAAAAATTTTCAAAATCTAGTCAAATAAATACAAAAAGTACACCAATGAGATAAGGTGAATTGTGGACATGCAGTTGGAAGTCCAGATTACAAGCAATTACGTACGAGCCAATAGGCTTATAGTACATGGCTTCAAATGATTAGAAAAAATATACATCGAGAGGCTGAAAGATGTTGCGCCAGTTTGAATGAAGAGCACTTTCACTTTGACTCGCTAGTTGGCAAAGCACTCTGAATAGCTTCGTGGTTTATGAACGAGCTTCATGAGTCGACAATCATTAGGTTTGAAGGCAAACTTGTTGATCCAACGCACGATCTAACAAGGGGAAGGTACTTGGTCGCAGTGGCAATTCAAGATGAGATGTATACCCCCGTAGCTGGTTTCGAACGCTGATCTCAAATCTGTGTTTCAAATCTACTAAACGATTCCGGGAACAAAGTTATGGGACCAGTCCCTCCCTGTGTTATACCACTGCAATGAACGGGTCACCGAGCCGAGCAATTCTCTTCTCCGTGCAAAGTTGGCCTGACAGTGTGATGGTTTGCTAGGTATGACAACAACGTTCGTTTCCTTGATGCATACGCTCGTTTTGCTTTTCCATAAAATGTGTTCCAAATGCTTGCAAAACGTTTTTTTGGGCTCGATATCGGTCATCTAGGGAGCTATCTAACATTTTGGGAACACTGTGAAGGTATTACAGGGAAGGTTTTTTTCTGCCGCCCACTGGCCCTATAAGATTGGAGCTCATTCGAACAAAAGAGCAATTCTGAACAATCGCTCAAAATGGGCTTCAGAGGCTTCAATGAGATTAGTTCCAAGTGATCCATCGAATCAGAAGCTCCTCGGTATGTTACCAGCGATGTATTCTAGCCAAAGGTGGTGCCATCGCATTTGATGGAGGACTTTCGTTCTTGCAGCATAACGTGAGCGCCACCTAGGAAAAGGGGGTAATAAAGAGCTTTCGAACCGTTCTGCTCGATGCTATAAAAACAATCCGCTATCCAGTACGAGGAAATCGAGTCCGTGATAGGCGATCACAATGGTACTCTGCGGTCGCCTGATGATGACATCTACGATGGACCCGTAACTTCGCGAAAGATACCTCGTACGTTTGTGGAATTGTGGAAAAATCAGGTTCCGTAGTGAAACGTAGCCTTCAACTTTGTGATTCGGCCCATGAGCTGTAATTTTATGGTGCTGGTAGAAGAGTCAATAGCCCTCCCTAGTTCGAGTGTCATAAGCAGTCGTACTTCCCCGTACGTAAACAACACGTTTTGTACCATCACGACAGAGTGTCGTCTACGGAAATTCAGGGCGAGTATGAGAAGCCATCAGTTTTCAAATCAGCCTATCTTCGACAGAGTGTGGTGTCCCGTCGGGTCGTCACTACCAGGTGCAAACAAGCGGGCTGATCCGTCTAACTATGGAGTTCAGCGGATAAGTTGGAAAGATTTATCATAAAACTAATGTAGAGATCTCATTGCACGATCTGAATGACACTTCAAATCAATAATGAACACCCATAGGGGACAATTTCAAAGCAAGATGTAGGCGAGTCCAGGATTTTGAGTACAGCCGTGGTATCATGCCCTACAGCACCACCACGTTTACCTCGTCAAAGGGCCTCCTGAAAAGGTGTTTACCTCAAGAATAGAACTAGCGGGTAATCATATGTGCACACAAAGCAATAAACTTTTGTTCTACAGCATTTCTTCAACAATGTCAGTTAAGCTGTACCACCGCTTCGAGAGCGCAGACAGTATCAGTAGAAACAATGGACCGTACCCCTCCAAAGCGGATGAGTCATTGGACCGCCGTCTCTACAGAGAGCTGCCTAAGATTTCGAAACACCGTCTTGACTGTTCGGGGTAGAGAGGCGTATATATCGATCAATTGAGGTGAAAAATTTATTAATTCACTATCCTCCGGAATCCTAAAATGTGAGTACATTCGAGCTTGTGAGCTCACTAGACGCCAATATTGAGCCCAAAAAACGTTTTGCAAGCGTTTTTGACACGTTTCATCGAAAAGCAAAACGAGCGCATGCATCAAGCAGTGTCATATTTATCAGTCCACCACACCATCCGCTCGGCCACATTTGCACGGAGAAGAGAATTGCTCGACTCGGTGATCCGTTCATGGCAGCGGTATAACACAGGGAGAGACTGGTCCTGTAACTTCGTTCCCAGAATCGTTTAGCAGATTTGAAACATATGTTTGAGATCAGCGTTCGAAACCACTTACTGCAATATTCACATAATCTTAAATGGCCTCTGCGACCAAATATCCTTCCCTTGCAAGCCAATCCAGCATACGTTTCTGCCGAAACTCGTAACCACATCTCAAGTGCCCGGAGCAGAAGGGTTTTATGCAAACACTTTTCCGGTCTATGGAGGCGAGAAAAAAATACCTGTATCAGCATTTCCGGTACTCTATAAATAATGAGGGCTATAGGGAACCTTTAAGATGCGTATGGTGAGACGAGAGCGGGGGCTTCTCCGAGCGCCAGCCACTGGAACTCTTCTCGTATCACCGTCGGGTCGTCGTCGTACTAAGTGAAACAATGGGATATTGTCTACAAGAGTTCGGTCATCCCACGCATTGGTAAAAACTGGCGAGTACTCTACTGATATGATGCATCGAAATCGAAACGAGTCCAGGCTGGTTCAGCGAGTTCAGTAGCAAAATTCACGTATTCTACTAACATTTTTTATTGACTTCGGGCTTCTTAATCTTTTCTAACAATCTGAAACGCGTGGCCAACATACTTGGCCCAACTTTCAGATTGTTCTTCCAATTCGCATAGTCGACAGTACTCTGAGCGGTCGGCTGTTTCATTGTTCTTCCGACAGGCTTCATATATCCGATATTTTACTGCCTACTTCTGCACGCAGCGGGATATTTCTATCACTTGTTGTTCAACGGCTCGACGACTATCTCATATTTATTGCTGATCGTCTGGAGTTCATTGGTTGAACGACGCCTGTGTGAAGTTCATACCGGAGAGCTAAGTTCACTTATCGATACATTGGTTGAGATCAAAAAAAAAGAAAACGGTCATGTCGCAGAACAAGTCACGCACTCGTCAAACCTCTAATGCTAAAAGTGTCCAGGCCAACTGCCCAAATGATGTAGAGGTCTCAAATATGACTATGGCCGAGATATTGAGCGCCATGATGGAAAGGAACGAACAGCTGAAGGACCCGATTATGGCGAAGTACATCAATGCGTTGGTGACCAAAATGCCTCAAACGATAGCAGATGCAGTCGAAGTAGAGAAGAGGGAGCGCAGTTTGGTCATATTCGGGATTCCTGAGTCTGAAACAAGTACGCCTCCTTCTGTCAAGCAGCAGCAGGTTGAGGCACGTGTCACTGAAATCCTGGATTGTTTAAAAGTAGAGTGTCGACCTGTGGAAGTGTATCGAATGGGAAAGCTTGATGTAACACGTCCAAGGTTAGTTAAGGTAGTGCTCCCATCCAAAGCTCATTGGATCACTGCCTTAACTAATAGTCATTGCTTGCGCACCGCGGGTTTTTCAAACATATTCATACGTAAAAGTATGACAGCAGCGGAGCGCAAGCGTGAGTTCGAGTTGAGGGAGGAATGCAGGGACCGTAACAAGCAGTTGAAGGGCCGTGTTTGGGTGGTGTACCGTGGTGAGATTAGGCGAGTTGACGAACTCCCAAAAACGCGGGGATCGGGAAACGCCTAAATTGCCACGGTCCACTCCTAGGTATGCGATGTTTTCTTTTCAATTCAAGAAGCTTGAGTAACAAGATACACCATTTACAATTTTTCTTAGACACGTACAATCCAGACTTTGTTTTTATCACTGAGACATGGCTATCATCAAAAGTATCTAGTTCTGAACTTATTGGAAAACGCCCCTTCATCACATTCCGACTTGACCGTAAAGATAGGAGAGGAGGGGGAGTCTGTTGCATAGCTAGAAATTACTTCACCCTCACTACTGTTCCCACCTCGTGCCTCCTCAACTCTGAACTTCTCTGTCTTGATGGTTTCGACAATTCTTCCACTGCGATGTTCAGGATCTTACTGATCTATCGACCACCTAGTTCTTCTTCAGAAGATGACAGTAGTCTGATTGATGCTTTGTGTGATCATTGTAGTTTTAACAAGCACTTGATAGTTCTGGGAGACCTCAATATTGACGTTGATTGGATAAGAAACAGAGCTAAGAATATGACCGCCACCAAATTTTTGGAATTCTTTCAATGCTGTGGCTTTGTTCAGCATGTCAAAATGCCCACACGTGGAGAGTCTACTCTAGACATAGTACTGTCAAATGCTCCTATTGTTAAGAACGTCTTTGTAATTCCACCTTTTGCAGGGTCTGATCACAGTATAATTGCATTTGAAGTTCTTATTTCTTCCCCTTCGCCCTGTATACTCCCGTTGCCAGATTTTATTAAAGCCGACTACTCCGCGTTGTCAAATTATTTCTCCTCTATTAACTGGTGGGGCGCTTTTGATGGCTATAATTCAGTTGACGACTTCTACAAAAGGTTTTGTCGCATCGTTTATGCAGGTTTAGCTAAATATGTTCCCTTTAATTATATGACGGTGCCAGTAATGAAATATCCGAAGCATATCAAAAATTTATTAGCTCAAAAATCCCGGCTCTATGACATGTTACAAGGCTACCCTTTACTAATTTTCCAGTACAGAAGGGTTTGCCAGGAGCTTGATCATCACTTGCGTAGATTCCTAGCCTATAAAGAAAAGCGAGCCACTGATAGCTCTCACAGAAGAGCTCTTTTTGCATTGATCAGGTACAAGATTAAGCCACACCCATGCATACCTTTACTTCAAGATGAGAACGGCAGAAGATTTTTAACTGATCCTCAAAAAGCAGAAGCCCTTGCGCAGTTTTTTTCATCTGTTTTTGTCACAAATACAGACGTTAACTCTGCAGTAGCTTCCATGAGCTATGGGTGCTCGGATACCTTTACTCAAAGTGTGACGTCGCAGGAAGTGTGTAGGATATTGAACTCATTAAAATGCTCCATTTCGGTACCTTCTGATGGTATTTCACAAATCGTATACAAGTACTGCGCCTCATCGTTGAGCGAACCTATCTGTATGATACTTAATGCATCTCTAATGTATAGCGAGGTCCCATCGAGCTGGAAAGAGTCTATCGTTACCGCCATACCTAAAATGACCGAACCAAAACTAGTCTCTTCCTTTCGACCCATAAGTATTACAGCGCCACCTGCTAAAGCCCTGGAAAAAATATTATGCGATAAAATTGTATCGCATTTGATGAGAAACAATCTCATACCTGCGGAACAGCACGGTTTCATTAGCGGTGCTTCCACAGTTACACTGATGGCAGACTGCATGTTTGATTGGAATCTTGCTATTAGCGAAGGAAAGGGTATAGATATTGTCTACTTCGATTTATCTAAGGCTTTTGATAGAGTGGATCACGAAAAGCTCCTTTTCAAACTTCACCAGTTAGGAATCGAAGGCTATATTCTTAATTGGATTAAGTCTTACTTGAAAGATAGGCATATGTGTGTCAAAGTGGGGTAACAGTTTTTCACAGTGGTATCCCTGCACCAGCGGTGTCCCGCAAGGAGGTGTATTGTCTCCTCTGTTATTTGTAGCGTACACCCACGACCTACCTTCATATCTCAATACACACCCTCTGGTTAAAGTAAAAATGTATGCCGACGACATTAAAATATATGGCACTTACAGCAATGATAACCATGATCGAGTGCACCAGGCCCTAACCCAATCTATTCGCAATATGATGGAGTGGGCTGCTGATTGGGAATACCTATAAACTTTATGAAAACGTCTGTGCTTCATTTGGGAAAAGCCATAAGCGAACCATACACAGTCAACAACATTTCACTGAACACTTCATGTGAGGTTCGCGACCTCGGGTTTCTCATCAACTCCAACCTGGATTTATCGCACCACATTAATGTGGTGGTTCGAAAAGCCTTCGCAGCGCTTTTCGCTATTTTTAGAAATGTTCGGGTTAACGATGCTTCAATTTTGTTGAGGCTCTATAAGGCATACGTTGTTCCCATACTAGAATACGGTTCACAGATATGGAACCCTTATACTAAGAAACTTCAGGCGAAAATTGAAAAAGTGCAACAAACTTTCACGAGAATATTAATGTATAAATGCTATCCCGACCCATCATACCCACGCTCATTACCCAGTTATGATAACCGATTGCATCGCTTCGGACTTAGAACATTATTGTACAGAAGAGTATTTAACGACGTAGTATTCTGTTTCAAAGTGCTGAAAGGTGAACTCAAGCTACGGCCGAGTAAGTACTGGGTAATCAGACCGTGCAGAGGTCGTACCACTTCTTTATCTCTACAATGCCCTAAACTGAACAGAAATCATAGGGCTAGAGTGTTTCAATCTCTTTTCTTCCGTGGAGCGAGATGGCTTCAGTTGTTACCACTAGACCTGCAAAAGGCGCGAAATACTGATACGTTCAAAAAGAAATTGAGGAAGTTAGAACTCCTTGCTTTGTTAGGCGTACAAGACTTCTAGTAGTGTATAGACTGGAGAGCATCCGCTTATGGGTATGGTTTTTTTGTTTTCTGACTGTGCGTTTTTTCAGACTTTTGCTGTTTAAATTTGTAACTGGTACAGTTTCCTTGTTTGCTACTGAAGCGCACCTTTGTGTGTATTTTGAATAAATAAATAAATAAATAAATAAATAAATAAATAAATAAACTTTAGTTACCCAAAACTTGTTAATTTGGGCATATGGTTTTAATGTCCCGGGAAAAATGAGCTTGCATTTCCAGCATGTCAGCTCAAATATCATCTTATAAGCGCCAGATAACAATGTCTATCAGTAAATTAAGCAGTGCTGCAGCGTTTTCAAGCGGAACAAGTCGAATAGCTCCAAGTTTCGAAGGGAGTGACTCCTATCGAGTTCCAGAACTTCCGTGAACGCGTAGAAGAAGCTTCGGGTGCGATCCGAACTGGCACTTCTCGCATCGAGACGCTATTAAACGATTAGGTCGTAGCATTAGATGCTATAAAGGAACCCTCTAAGAAAGATTATGATGAATATGCGACAAAGGCAGAAGAGGGTCTAGCGGATGCGACTATTCAGAGAGTTTTCGAAAATGTCGCGGCGACCTAGGGGATTCAAATATGGTGGGGCAGGCAGCAGAATGGGAACACTGAAGCTATTTGGTAGGAAATGACTGGCAAGGGAAGGATACTAGGTCGCAGTGGCCGCTCAAGATGAGATGTATACCGACGTAAGTACTTTCAAATGGTGATCTCAAATCTGAGTTCCAATATGCGAAGCGATTCTGGAACAAAGTAATGGGTCCAGTTTCCCCAGATGCCATTTCACTCTGTTGTTTTTATACGAGAACCAAGCAGTGACAAACGTGCATCGGTGTTGCGGTTGGGACGACGACGGACTGGTAGGGGGTTCAAGTCCTTGATGCGTGCGTTTATTTTGCTTTTTTATAAAGTGTCTTAAACCCTTATGCGGATCATATAGACTTCCTACAGCCCTTCTTCATGTTTATAGAGTACCGGGAATGCTGATACAAGTAATTTCTTCTCGCCTCCACAGACCGAATAGGGGTGTACCTAGAACCCTTCTGCTCCGGGCACTCGAGTTGTGGTCGAGAAATTCAGGAGCTCCATGCACTTTCAAAAGAATGCGGTCGAATTGTGCAAAAATACTATCGGAACAATAGGTGAACATTGCATGAACAGATATGATAGTTCAACACAAAGTGTTTGAAAGAGAAAGCTCCTCACAAAGTGAGCAATGTATAAAAAAGTTCACCATACCCATCATTCTCACAGCCCCCGTCAGGATGAGATGAGAAACAATATTGTACAAAAGTCTCTAATTCTCCCGGTCCCCTATTCAGGGGTCCTCCTTTAGGCCATGAGAAAGAACGAAATTTTCCAAATGAAGGTGCGCTATATAAAAAGTACACTATTGAGATAAGGTGAATTGTGGGGTTGCGGTTGCTAATGGGAAAGTCCAGATTATAAGCAATTATGTAAGAGCCAATACGCTTATAGTACATGGCTTTAAATGATAAGAAAAAATATACATTGAGAGACAGAAAGATGTTGCGTCAGTTTGAATGAAGAGCACTTTCACTCGCCAGTTGGCAAAGATCCCTGAATCGCTTTATGGTTCATGAACGAACTTCATAAGTCGACGATCAGTAGGGTTGAAGGCAAACTTGTTGATCCAACGAACGATCTAATTGTAAGCCAATCCAGCATACGTTCCTGCCGATTCTCGTAACCACATCTCAAGTGCCCGGAGCAGAAGGGTTCCAATAGGTTGATGCAAAATTGTGTGGAACGCTCATCACATCGGATCTGCCAACTTGTCCTGGCATCCCCCTTCATCCAGTCATAATGTAATCTGATATATAAATATAAAATATGAATATACCCTCTGTTCTTTGTACCCTCTTATGAACTCACGTCCCGCTACGCTATCAGTTATAGGCCTCTCGAATCTGTAATCTGTTACCGCAATGCCGCGACACTTTCGAAAACTCCTTGAATAGGCGTTCAAAAAGCCCCTCAGTTTGCAAGCTTCTATTCAAATGAAATGAACAGCAAATGAGATAAAAAGCTTCTAAAGAAATTCCAGTGTTCTGTCAGGTAGGCTACATAACTGTCGACGACCCTCTCCCAGCGCCCATGTAGCATCTAGACCCCAAGTAACTCCTTTTCTTGCTAACAAATGCAGATAAAACCTTGTTGATGCCCATTTCGGCGGTCGACCAGTTGTCAAAGTGTTTGCCACTGAGACGTATCTTCATTCGACCGAAGCAGTTGAATTCGCACGGCCGGAGGTCGGGAGAATACAGCGGTTAAATCCAGGTTTCAATATTCTTTTCTTCAGGAAACTGGTGCACAATTCGAGATGCGTGGGGCTTGGCATTGTCACGGGCGATAATTGCCCTCTTGAAGTTGTGTGCAGCCATCCAATTGTCGATATCATCGTCGAGGAACTGGTGATACACTTCAGCAATGACGGTTGTTTTTTCAGAACAGAGTCGCCAGAAGCCATGCCCCAGAAATCCATTGCCATGATGAGCATCCGTTTGGGATAACGTAACTCTTCACGGACCAATTCGAGCGGTTCTTCATCTTCGACCATCCAAACCTGACGCTTGCGACTTTTAGGCTCATTGTCAGTGTACAAAACCACCTATGTTTCATCTATGGCCAACGTTTGTTTTTAGTGTCGCGGGTGACGTCTAAGGCGGAGTAGATTATTTCTGCAGGCATCAATTCGGTTGGACCTGTACCCGGGTGGGAGGATGCCCTTATTTTACTCGGAACTGGGATAAATAGAATGCTAAATAAATTGGCGTTCATATTTGTTAGCAATATCAACATCTTAAGGTTACCCAACTATGGGTTACATGTTGACAAATATGGGTGGGCCATGATATAGGAGAACTCGTCGCCAGGACTATCTTGAACTACTTGTTTTAGTTCTAATGAAATTACAGTCATAAGGTGCTCTGATTGCACACCATTTTGACGAGAAAGACCGTGTTCCAGGTACACACAGTATTTCTCCACATAGATTTAGGGCGGGATGTCTGATTGTTCCGCTACCCATAATGATAATGAAGAGAATAGTGACGTGCGAGGGACCGGTTGTTTAAGTTCTTCTCCCCCCTTCCCTACCCGATCGCTTCTAAAAATATAGGGGACTCTCCGGCGCGTGTCGCGTGCGTGCCTCTTGGCCCATTGCCAAATGTGGTATATTCTCCTCGACCGGAGGTATCTCACTACTGATTGCTACAGGAATACACAGCGGACACCTTCCTATGATCACCTCACTAATATTCCTTAATGTTCTGGCTCGCTAAGGAGTTTACTTATGTTTTTAAAGTATTCACCAGTCGCGGGTAACCCCTCCTACTATTCAATGATCATGGTGTTTTGTCTTCCCGCAAGTGCCGCCATTGGGCGGGTCCCCTTCAGAACGGGACGGGCGACGCGTTTGCGTCGCGGCCAAGCGGCTTGGCTGGGCGGGATTAACCCGCCTCAATCCGGTTCTCGTTTACGTGGTGACCCCGCCCTCCCTCCCCCAAAAGGGGAACAAATAATCCTGGGCTACGTTTCAGAACCGTATAATACAGTTCGAACAAACAAGAAGATGGAAGCTGCATGGCAATGGTTCTACAACGTCAAAAGGTTCATATGTAAGACCGGTTAAGTTGTCTTCGGCTATTGCATGTATGGTCTTAACGGCGTCATTAACTTTAAGGTCAGTCCAGACCCTCATGATGTTATTCTTTTTCAGTATCAGCTGTACTTCTTTAATTTCATGATTATAGTTTGGCTCCGAGCCTATCTAGGTTCCTATTAGTAAATAGTCACAGTATCTCACAGGAGACCTCCTGTTGTTCTGTTCTTGTTGGTTATCACGATAAGTTTACTGCCCGTCGTGGTGATGCGGCCTCAGGACGGTGTATTTTGGATGTTGAGAATTTGTTTCTGCACAATCCGTGATCTGTGTACATAATTTAGAATGCCCGTGACTCAACGTTGGGCATTATATCCGCTGTTATTCGATATGTTCAGAACGTTATGTATGTTCATATAGGTGTTTGGAACTTGCCGAATTGTTCTCATACTGGTAGTAATGATATGCTGACAGTGTAATATGCTTTATTTGTTATCATCACCAGTAATGATGTACTGAGTGCTTTGTTGGGCCTCCATGGGCCATTATGCCACATTGTTAAGGCCATTCGTAGGCCAAATTGCGACACGAACGTGAACCATAAAACCTTTAACACACACCGGAAGACAAAACGTAGGTTTCGTCGTAGAGTATCGGAGACGAAATCTATGTATTCGCTATACTCCCTACATTCTTGCACGTTAGATGCCGCTGACAACTGCTTATTCTTATTCAGGTTCTTTCGGCAGTGGAAGTACATTTTTCCATTTTTTTCCTATAAACAGGTGAAGAATCGGCAGCCTTCGATAATCATGTGATGTTTGCCTCTGCGACCTTACCTTAGCAAGAGCTCAGGGAGGCCCGACCTCATTGACTCCCCACCCTGGGAGCGGAGGCCTCCCTACCCTGGGAGGGGATGAATCACCCCTAAAATTGTGCTGGGGAGCCGATGGTCTTGTTGCAGGCCGCTACCCCGCTATTGACTACATTATTCGACTAAGCGCTTATCCCCCTGATTTCAGCTGCTAAATTCGTCAAGCACTTCTCTGATTTTATTCTACTGCTGCAACCAACTATAAATTTATTTATATTGCTGCAATTGTTACTGTGGAGCAGCTGAGGTTTGAATAAGTGGGTTTTTCTTCCTAGATTTACACCAGTTATCCTGAGCTTTTTTTGCATCATGATCCTGGTGTGATTTAAGATGGAAACCAAAATTATTTCTGTCAGCAACTCGTATGTAGTTTTTCGACTAATTTGTATATTATTTAATACCCTACTACATCTTATTCTTTGAACATCTGGCGATTACAGACGTGTTAGGTGGCACAATGACATGACGCTATGTTTTGCTGTAGTCATCATTTATGTATTTCATTTTTCGGTTTCGTTCTCAGCTCTCAATTTTGACACTAAATTGAGTGTTGTCAAGTATCAACTAGTATGAAGCAGTTCTAATGGCGCCCCTTTTAGTCGTTTTGCTCCTCATTCTTTATGGAACCCTGCCTCAAAAAGGTACATACGAAGTTTGCATGGAAGAGTCTCGAACTCGAAGCTTACTATGCTATTCACATCCTTCATGAGTGAGCGAAAGGTGAAAGTTGAAGATGTATATTAATAGCAAAAGTGAGAAGTAGCAAAAGTGAGAAGGTTCAGTGCATGGAGAAAAAGGTATGCGGTTGGACAAGAAGTATGTGGATACCATTGGTTGAAATGTACGCTGCAAAGGAGAGAGATGCTTCGATGCGGCCGATTTGGGGAGAAGAATATGATGTAAGGTGCCCGAGCCGAGGATGACGCAGTGTGAAAGCAGACTAAGTAGTGTTTGTAAGGGGCGTTAGCATATGAAGATTCTATACTGTTTCCCTGATGACTCAGCTTCTACTTTCAGGGCGTGGCTTAGCGACGATGAGGAAGATTGAGCAGTCTACCGGCTACACGGACCGAGCGTCGCGACTGACATCCGTTTTTCCACCTGGGGCGATTCTCTGTTCTATCCAGGAGAGATACAATTCCTGTATACCGGTCACCAGTCTCTTTCGTGTTTCTCCGGTTAGGTGCACCTTGTTATCTTTTTTGCTTCTCTTATTGGATCATGTTATAATTATGCTGAAAAAATAAATTCTTCTTACTCAAGAGGTGTTAGAACGAGGGGATCTTGGCGTTTGCACCTTCCGCTGGGCGCACTCGCTTACTGGTAGCAGCGAGTGGTTCACCCCTCGCTGAGGATAGGACAGAGTCGAGGTAAATTTTCTCCACGTTTCGGGGGTTTGAGCCTTTCTGAGTGTGCCACTCGTTAGGTTTTCCTCTGATTGCTCGCGTCGAGAAAATTTTCCGCTCTCTCCGGTTGACTTTGGGTACAGAATGCCGTAACATTTTGCAATTTTGGAAGTTGTTCCCAGCTGCCGTTCTTTTTTTGGAGGGAGTCTGTAAAGTTCATCCAGCGCAGCTGGCATGTGATCTGTCGCGGGAACGTCAACAAATTTCCAGAGGCGGGAATGGGGAATACAGGTCTCTTTTTCCACTCGTAAATTCGAATTGCGCACACCCTTGACTAGGGTCTAAAAGTCGCTCGGGCTTGAAGTGAGGGTTCCGGCCGAGGGTTGTTCAGGTGAAGTTGAGAAGTAGAGTCCGTCCCGCCAGGGATGTTTCGAGATGTTATGAGTCCAGGTCGTTGCGTAGGGTGCACCCAAGTGGACAGTAGCATTAGTAGTTGTTGCCGCCTAAGTGTCAAAGTGTCGTAATGTCGAAGTGTCGCAGTGTTGAAGTGTTTTGAGGCCTCCTGTTGATGTGGTGTTCAGGACGTTGAAAATTCGTAGTGTCAAGTTTAGTTCGTGAAGTTGAAGATGAAGTTTTGCGGCGTCAATGGTCCACAAGTGAGCTACAGTGGTAGTTTTGATCAGGTCGACCTTTGAAAAAAAAGAAAAAAAACACTAAAAAGACAAAAACAAAAAATAATGATCAGTAAATCGTGTATAAGTCTATTACATGAATAATGTTTTATTTGCTTCTTCGGACGGTTGGCCGCCCATCGAGAATTGTTCTTGCATTAAGTAGTTCCTTTTCTCCGCTTCACCCTCTTATGCTTAGATCCGTTTCCTTCAACTCAGTTGATCGCGAGGGTCCTTTTGGGAAGTATCCTTCATTTTAGTCACATATTGTCCCCCACTGTTTAACCCTATTGTTCGCGGTTCGAGACTCTTGTATTCTTCGAACATTCATTATTCAATAAAATTCTATCGTTTTCACGTCTGCTTTCAGTGTTTTCCTTTAAGTGGGATAGTTAACCTTTTTCGCATGATTCAGTGGTGATCTTTATGATCATCTTATCGCTCAGTTCGCCCTAGCACATGTTGTTTTCATGACATTACATTCCTGCCACACGTTCGCATGCCGCTAAGATTTGTTATTCATTGGGAGCTCGCATTCCTTCCGTACTCCCGATCTCTCATCAGTAGCATATTTATCGCATAACATTCCCAGCTCATCTGCTTCTTGAATCGGCAACATTACAACCGCGAACTTTCTCTTTCTCAACATCATCTTTCGAGATCTTCCTTCTTCTTCTCGGTCCCACCCAGCCCCTTCTCGGGCCCGCTCGACCTCCGTTTCTGCAATAACTCAGGCGAGAAGAGAACGCCGTTCGCGTCCACGTCCGCTCTCTTCTATGCTTCTACCACTGATTAATACCAGCCAGCGCCTGCGTGAGACGCCTGAAGGTTATACTGACTACCTGGATAATCACCTTCCATGGGCGAAGTCCAACTCTGCCGTTGCCGGTCCCAAGCCCGGATGAGAAAAGAGGAGGGTTGGTGCGAAGGGCTAGCAACCCTTCCACTGTAAAAATTAATACAAACGCTAAAGAAACGATGAATACATTTAAACCTGTAGCATTGAAGGAGCCTAACTCTAGCCTTGTGACGGAAAGTATCCTGATGCGGAGTTCGGTTTTCTCACCCAAAAACAAAACTTACGTTGGAACATGGAATGTGCGCACACCATCAGCCTGGGAGCCTTGCGCAGCTACTTCGAGTGTTCGATAACTATCACATGGACATTCTAGAGATTAGCGAAGTCCGATGGACTGGGCAAGGCTGTATGAGAAGCCAGAAGAAGACTATACCGTTTTCTAGGCCGGAGGAACGACATGAAAGAGGAGTGGGGATTGTTTTGAGTAGGAGAGCGGTGGAGGCACTTGTTGTATGGAGAGCAGTGAATGAGAGGATAATCACGGCGCGATTTGTAACAAGGCACACCCGCATCACAGTCGTTCAGGTATAAGGATACGGATTCCTCAGTCGTGCACCTGCGGAGGACACGAGTGAGGAATTGAAAGACAGATTCTATGAGCAACTTCAGGACATTGTTGATGACATACCGAGACGAGATCTGAAACTTTTCATTGGAGACTTCAATGCGAAACTGAGTAAGACCGAGCCGGGTTCGAGCGAGCAATTGGGCCATTCGCTTCTTGTGAGCATCGTAGTAACAAAGACGAACGTCTAGCTTTGTTCTGCGAGCAGAATGCACTGTGTGTTAGAAATACGTTTTTTCAGCACAAACGGATCCACAAGGAGACCTGGTGCTCGCCCGATGGGAAAACAAGGAACGAGATTGACTACATTTGCGTAAGCAAGAAGTGGAGACAGTCTCTTCGAGATGTTTGGGTACTCCGTGGCGCTGACGTGGGTTCAGATCATCACTTGGTGGGGGCGTCAATAAAACTCAAGCTGAAGAGCAGGAGAAGAAAATCAAAGTTACTAGATCATTTGCAGTGGAGAAGCTGAAGGACCCAGCCACCACCGCATGCTTTTCTCTGGAGTTACGGAATCGATTTGCGGTTCTGGAGGAGGCTGGTACTTTGAAAGAAGAGTGGACTTCCGTCAAACGAGTCATCCAGGATTGTGCTCAGAAAGTGGTCGGACGAAGACGCGGGAAACGAAAGGAGCAATGGATTCAGGAAAGCACCTGGGAGAAGATAGATGAAAGGAGAGATTGGAAGATTTGCAGAGAACAAGCGAAGAATGAAAACGAGTTAGTAGATAAAGAAGCAACTAGTAGATACGCTGAACTGGATCGCATCGTGAAAAGGTCCTGTCGCCGGGACAAAAAAAGGCTGGTTTTTGCAAAAAGGGGTGGAAGCCCAGCATGCTGCTAAACGTGGTGACTCGAAAACCCTTCACCGCATCGTCAATGAATTGATAGGAAGTTCGAAAAAGGTCGATTTGCCCATCAAAGACAGTAACGGCAGATTCCTTTTAGCGCAGATGAGCAGAAAGAAAGATGGCTCGAACACTTCCGGAATATTCTTAACCAGCCTGAACCACAGAGGACCTACTGCTTCGAGGGGTTGGAGCCAGCTAATGAACTCGATGTCGATGTTGGCAGCATAACCCCAGGAGAGACAATCGAAGCAATTCGATGCCTTCGCAATGGGAGAGCCTCTGGCATAGATGAGATCCCGGCAGAATTGTTAAAGGCAGGTGACAGCACGATGGTGAAGAAGCTCACGGAATTGTATAACCGTTGCTGGAATGGTGGAGAGGTCCGAGAGGACTGGAGGAAGGGAGTGATTGTGAAGCTACCCAAAAAGGCAACTTGGCGGACTGTGAAAATTGGAGAGGTACCACACTTCTTCCGATTCCTGGAAAAACATTTTGCGTTATACTGTTGCGACGACTCTGTGATACAATAGACAGTCAACAAAGAGAAGAGCAGGCCGGGTCACCGATGCTCTCAATGAAGAAGCGAGCATGATTGGGGTGCGAATTAACGCCAGTAAGTCGAAAGCCATGTCAATCGGTCAAGCTTGTCCGCAGGTGAATATCAATGTGGAGGACACAATGTTGAAAAACGTCGACAAGTCTACTTATCTCGGGAGTACGATAACCCATGATGGCGATATCAAAATAAACGTTTGTAGCCGGATTGCAAGGAAGAGTACGAAATCGCCGAACAATTGTTTCCCAAACTATAAAACTTATGGTGCGCACTCTCTTCACGGTTAAACCCCTCTTTAGCACTTTGCTTGACCACCTCGTCCTTGCTTAACTCCACTGGTAGCGGAGATAGCTTCTTCCAATATGTCTCCAATTTCAAGGTCATCATTGGTGATGAAGCCTCCCAAATATCAGAACCAATGCAGCCCCCCTGCAGGGCGTTTACATTGGCGACGTTCACCAGCTTTCGCCTCAAGCCAAATGCACCCACGAATCCACTTTCGTTTTGCACGGCGCTCGAAGTGTTATGAGTCTCCTATTACAAGCTCCGGCCGTCCCAGTAGCTCCCTTAATTACCACGTTCCGTTCGCACCAAACACTCATTGACTTACCTAGCCGCATAGCGTACAATGGTGCTCTAGTCAGCGGTACCCCATCATCTGCTCGACGCATGCTACTTTCGCTTATGCACTTCACTTCTCCTGATGTTCCCTTCCTACTCATAGATATGTTCGGTGAATCCATACGAGCCAGCAACAGATCCTTTTGGAACTCAGATGAGGCACACCTTGCGACCCATTTCATTAAACAACTTACCGAAATTGGTGTACACGCCTCTCAGATAAATGTCATTACTTTTTATAGAGAACAATTCCGTCGGCTACGACCGGACCTCACCGACCTTGGCGTCGAGCTACCGACCGTCGATTCCGTCTAAGGACGAGAAAAAGAGGTAGTTATTATCTTGACCACAAAAAAAATGACTTCTCTCCAGATGGAATCGACTTCCTCGACAACTACCAACGTCTTAACGTCGCTGTTTCACGTCGCCGCTATGGGCAGTTCATTTTCGGCTACACCAAGGCACTCCGCGCTCTACCTATGTGGAACCAGCACCTCGTCTCCCTTTCCTCAGTTCCTTTCTTTGTTTCGCCGGCTTTCTCATTTTGAAAGTCCAGATCGGACTTTGGGTAAAGGGAGGAGGTGTAAGGGACGTCAGCATATGAAGATTCTATGAATGTTTCCCTGATGACTCAATTTCTACTTTCAGGGCGTGGTTTAGCGACGATGAGGAAGCTCGAGCAGTCTACCGGCTACACAGACCGAGTGTCGCGACTGACGCCCGTTTCTCCACCTGGAGCGATCCCCTGTTCTATCCAGAAGAGATACAATTTTTGTCTACCAGTCACCAGCCTCTTTCGTGTTTCTCCTGTTATGTGCTCTTGTTATCACTGTTGCTCCTCTTATTGGCTCATGTTATACTCATGCTATAAAGATAGATTCCTATATATCAAGAGGTGTTAGGACAAGGTGATCTTAGTGATTGCACTTTCCGCTGGGCGCGCTCGATTACTTGTTGAATGGATTGGTGCTCGTATAGTTTTGGCGACCTCTCCTCAAGGTACTGAATTTAGCCCTAACATAAGTCCCTGTAAAAAGTAAAATAGATCTCTCTCTAAAAAGTAAAATAGATCAAGTCCACCGTCAAGTGGTATTTGATGACTTAAACTACTAGTTACCACAATATGAACTTTTTATCCGATATCTGCTGCACAGATTTTATTTGCTGGGGGCTATTTTCTCCAAGCACTTTAATTTCTACTGTCTTCTCCATTTGTTTACTTTTCAACACTTAATGATGGTATGGGATCATTAGTTTTCTCGGTTAAAGATTTCCACAGCCCTCCAAGTGCATTTCGAAGAACATCATACCCATTTGCTTCTTACTTGAGCGTACTCAGGGCATATATCCCCTCCACTTTGTCAAAGTGCTTTTCCGGGGCAAATATCTACACTCTGTTCAAATTGCGGGTCATCTAATCGAAAAAAAGAGAACAGAGGGTCGGAGATCGATTTAACACTGCGTTGGAGGCGTAAAATACTGCACTCCGACGTCACTTATCTGACCCACGGCAAAACAAACATGAACGCAACAAAATGTACATGCCCGTCCGTGGCAATTTGCCAACTATGCAGGGATTCGCTGCGGGACCTCTATTGGTACGATACCACGGCTGTGGCCCAGCCCCAATCCGAAACGCACGGTTTTGAGTGATGGCTTGATTAAGGCAACGGTAAAAGAGGCTGAAGCCGTTGACGGCATCGATGAAAAACAAAGATGGGATACATTTGCTTAGGCGTATCATGTTAGCAGCTTTGTAGGCTATCTTCGTAATTAGATTAGGGTTGGTAAGGTATCAAACTTGTCACATTTATTTTTTACGCAATTATAGAGGTATATGGGCAGTACTATAACATTTGAATATTCGCATTTTATTAAGGTCTCTTTACAATACGTGCGCGATAACTGGATGCGAGTTCCTAAGTTTCCCCAACCCTAAAAGTGCATTTCGTAGAACATACAATATATCGTGAGAAAGAAAACAGGCAAAAGAATAAACCAACAAGAGTTTCAACTTATCGAACGATAGTCTAAGGCACCATTAATAACCTCGCAATATCAGACGGTTCACAATTAGGATGGCAATGTAACTCCTCGACTGTCCTTCTTTTTGAATGTCGTATGTTTCATATGTCATTGTACATTTCTATTCTCTCAGTTATCACGGACTTTGTTTGATTCTTGCAACGAATGAGTCAGTATCCGTTACGCGGCTTTATTATTTTATTCATTATTGGTTAAGTTTTGTTTTCAGAATGATTAAATCAATCTCCTATCCACATTTTTATTAACTGTAGGTCTTTCTTCACAATGTTCCTACTTCTGCAATATTTCTTTGCCCATTCATAATGCGGCTCTTCAATCCTAGTTACTGCGGAATCTTTTGATTCTGTAGGTAAGTGAGTCAAACTTTTGTCGGTGCTTCTATTACTTGTTGATCTTTCTTCAGTAATGTTTCTACTACTACAGTACTTCACATCTTCACATTCATTCGTCATTCGGCTTCTGTTCTCTAATTTACTATTAGTATCATTTTAATCTCGAAAAGGCTAAGTCATCCCTTTACCCAGCTTTTTACAACATCTTGATCTTTCTTTACTGTTCTTCCTACTTCTATTATCTATCATGTTTTTAGGGCTAATATTCAAAAGATGCCATGAATGAAGGGAGCCTCAACACATAACCGGGAGCAATTTACTCGTTTAGTTTTACTCGCGATAGCGACACCTATACCGCGAAAATCTACAGATGAACGTCACTGAGTCGGGGCTAAACGACTAACGCAATCATTGAACAAGCTTTTTTTCAACCTTTCGCTACGTTATGCGCAAATGTATCAGTGAACGTGTGTACTGGTGTTGCAATGAAGAGAATAAACAATCCTTTTGCCTCCGAAACTACGGCAAAAACTCATTTTGCTTCAGCTAACTCGTCGGGGGGGGGGGGGACGAGGGCCTTATTTCTGCTCGGAACAATGGATGAATTTCTAATATCAATTGCGTCTTACGCTATCTGCCAAATATATACATCTCGTTAGTCAACAAACAACAGGCGAACCGAGTGTGGCATGAAAATAAGAATTGCGCCTAAGTAAACCGACAATAATGTGTAGCCAGATTAACTGCATTGCCAAATATATACACTTCGTTAGTAAACAAAGAACAACAGGGGAACCGAGTGCCATGAAAATATGATCAATAATGTGTAGGCACATTAACTACATTAAGTGTAAGAACTGTAGAAAAGATCTATGAGACAATGCCAATATCGAAGGGAGGTCACGTAATAGTATGATTATCTTTTACCGCTAAGGTTTCCTGAAGGCGGCCATGTTCCGATGCATGCGGATAAGAGTTGAAGTTTCGGACTGGGCCTGCCGAAGTCTGTCGCAATCTAAATAAACAGATTAAATGTGCGAAATGAGAAATTCCAAGGAGTTTCACCTCAAATTGAGGTAGGTTCTAAGTAGTGAAGCATTGATGAAGTGGATTTCCAACGTCCTACTCTTTTGATATCTTCTTGGTTGACGCCCCTTCTCAATGCTGTCCCGGCTTGGGGACAAGAGCTTATTTAGTTGGAGGCTAGGTTGCCTGTACCCTTTTGTGTGGGTGATGTGTTTTGTAACAATGGCTTTTGTGCAAATTTACTAGAGCACAAGAACGCCCCGTATCGGCAATGCGGCGGGTATTTATACCCAGCCGATACGGGGAACAAACATTCAAAAGGTCAATGGGTAGCTAACATTCTCATGGTTATCAGTGGTTTTACAATGACACTTACAGAACAAGGTTATCAAAGGTCAAAGGGTCGCGCAGAGCGAGACAAATGCCGCGGTTGCCGCCCCTCCTCGAAACGAATGAGGAGTGAAACCCTCGTGGTGTAGAACCGCAGACTGAAGAGTGGAGTTAATACGTTTCCTCAGTGCATTCGTCGCTGAGCAACTACCTGAAGTGGATCCAAAGAGGTACTGACCGCCGGTTTTATGTAATGATTGGTTCATGAATGGTCCCATAGTGTTTTATGAATACCTGCAACTTTGAACGCCGTCGCTGTTCCTCTCTTCAGTTGATCCGTTTTGGATTTTGGTATAAACAGCCACCAAATTCCTTGAACTTTAAACTGCACGTGCTTTTTCTGCACCTTTGCCATTCCGCTAATCAATAGGAAGGCTAGGAAAGATAGAAGGATGGCACAAGCGTCTTGAATATTTTCTCGTGATCCGTCTAACAAAGCCCAATTAACAACAATATTGACGTCCTCTTCTGAAGCCTTCCTTCTATTTACTACAGGGGAGGTTTATCTCTCAGCGGAGTCCACTTAAGGCTTCTGAAGCTCTGCTTAACCTCCCTCCAGCCGCCCACAGAAGAAATTTAGGGCCGCTATCTCTATAGGTATGGCCTTGAGATGGTCCTTTGTATCAAATGGGCGACGAATTTCTGAGCTTCCCTAAATGTGCCCTGGGGATAGAAAGTGAGGACGTGAAGGTTTCGAATCGAATCCTCACAGCCGAGTACACCGACATCGTGCCCTGGGCGAGGGGATTCGTGGCTGATTTGCCCAGAATCTGAACTAATTCTTCTTTTCCTTCATTGCGAGCACTCGCGATTGTTTCTGACCACGCCGTCCACCTCGGGCCTGAAAAAGGCGTCACTATACCATATACAAAGGGGGAGGGGGGTGGGCACTTTGAGCAGAAATTAGCCGGAATGGTTGTACGGCATGTTGGCATGATCTGAAACAAACGGACATCGTTCTCACACTACTCGTATGAGCGTTTTTTGAACAGTTTATTGACTCAGCTGTAGCCCTGAGATTCTGTCACCAAATGGTATGGAAGAGATCTGTGCTAATCTTTGTCTTTTCCTAGGAATAGTCTACACTAACCAAATTCTCTCTTCCCCCTATTTTTTCTGTATAGTACCATATAAAACCTACACCCATCAGATGTAGGCCTAGCTAACCTATAATCTGATAAATGCACTAGTACCACTAATATCTACTTCGAAAAAGGGAACAATGCAACTTTTGACGGGAATCACCTAGTTGGACAACTTGGAGATATGGCACATTGTAAAATAGATGCCATGTAGTGCCATCTTAGACACGGTACTGTTATATGGGACAAACCACCACGTTCACGACTAATATGTCGATATGTTAGAGCCATACAAGGAATCGCACACGTAACACCCACTCATGTAATACTTAATGATATTCAATCAGCATTCACATATAAAAATATATCTCTATCACCCTCCCAAAAGAGCGCCTGGTGTTTAAGCACTAGCGCCATACCTATGGACAATGGTGTGTTTATAGAACTACCGGAACTGAAAAATCATGACCCTCGATCTGTATTCTCCCAAAACCCAGATGTGGTACGAGCCATTAATCAACAACATTTCTACAACTCGCAGTTAGTCCAATTCGTAGATACACACACCCATATTGACCGATCCTTGAAGCAATCCTCAGGTGTTCAATCACGTAGATCTGTAGAACCAGACGACGGAGATTTGCACCTATTACCGCCACGTGACAGTGAGCGGACATTTAACCTTTATAATAAGCATATCAAGTTGCTATATAACTGGGCAACACAATCCCTCGAAAACAAACCCTTGCCTAAGGAATTCTTTCAATTCTTAGGACAAAAACGGCAAACGAAGATTAATACCAACAACTATAGAGCTTTGACGACCCTACTAAATAAGCCCAAGCAATCGATTCTAAAAATCACAGAATCGCCTCTAGAACACATCCGCCCCAACATATCAGCACGCATAGCTCACCACATCGCCACCAACCTCAAACCAGATTTCACCACTATGAATAACGACCTCAATCTGGGGCATGAGCAGCGCCAGGATAATAGACATGCTGAGCTTAACGCTAAGATGCAATTCCTAAAACTCAAAATGGAGGAAATCTTGCAGCAAGACTTCAACTTTCTATTAGATCGTTAGTTTCTATTTGTTCTTTGACCAACTTCAAAATTCAAACTATAAAAAGCATGTCATTATTCAACCCAACTAGCGCCGCTCGAATACTTCTTAACAGGGAAGATGTCTACGCTATACTGGCGGGAGACGTCCTCATGATATCCAAATGTAAGAACATCGTTATAGATGAGATTATCACCGACCATAAAGTAGATGGCACCTGTTATTGTTTTACACCGGTTCGAGTAGGGAAGGCGTACTATTTTATTCAACCTGGCACACGCGACCTCATTAAATCTAGCCCCAGAGCCGACTGTCATCATCTAGCTTTTGGTATCTACAATGATGATACCAACCATTATAAATCACCCGCAGGCTATACCCAAGTATCAAACATCCATTTGAATCTACCCAACGGTTTTGTCAATCAAGATATCATCTTCAACGCGCCACCGATACTCCACTCAGATCCAGCCAGAATCTCCACAGATATTTACCTTATCAAAAACCATTTAACTTCGGGAGCGTATTCTGCCACCAACCACATCAAACCATCGGATGACTCTGACGTAACTTCAGACGAACTTCAATCCGAAATCACCCAATCATTAACGTATCTAGAATATAGCGCCGGGCACATTATACAGTCTCAGAAAGAGAAGATTCTAGAGAAAATAGGACTCCACAAATTGATAAAAACTATTGTTCTAATATCATTACTTTTTATCGCCTTGACAATAATAATCTTTGCATACTGTCAATCATCCTGCGTACGCGCAATCCTCAATAACCTCTTTAGAACTATTGCTGTTGGTATATCTTTTGTCGCCACCTACTTCTGTAGCAAAGTAAATTCCCCGAGCCGGAATCAAGCTCAACCACAGCCAGAGATTAGCCGACCAAAAGCAAGAGCAAAATCACGTCGTCGAAATTCTGAGGACCCTACAGGAAGTCAAGAACCAATGAGCGTTTCATTACAAATACCCCCAATGGATATTCCTTTGTCTAACGTACCACTTATGCGTACCGAACAGGCACCTAGGTCCAAACCACGTCAGTTTCATAATTTCCTTCCAACCGTTTCGTGCATACGAAACACTCAAAGTAGCCAAATGATTTACATACCCATCTCATACAATGATATGCCGATCATAGCGCTTCTCGATACAGGCTCAGCTTTAACAATAATTTCCGAAGCCATAATTCGCATTATAAATTAATTATAATCACAATATTACCCAATCGCATTATAATCACAATATTACCCACGACAACCACGCGAGGAATTGCCGCTAACGGATCTGCAATCACATTCTTAGGTGAAACAAACTCTCTCCTGAGTATAAATGGCACAACCCTATCTATAACTTGTTGTGTCGCCTCAGACGCAATTTGTCCTTCCTCATTTATCCTTGGCAACGACGTTATTCCTCTATTCGGAGATACCTTATCGATTAACTACCCAAAACGAACCGTTTCGTTCGATCACACCTCCGTCCCATTCATGACTACAAAGTGGGACACAAAGAATAATAACCTCCCAACGCCAGTCTTTCTCCTTAAAGAGATGACTCTCCAACCGTTTACTGACCATATCACAGTAGGAACAACCAAAACCTCGTTTCCTCAATATTAGGAGCTCTCTACCTCCGACGATCTACGACACTCTTTACCCAGAGGTGTTTTCGTGGGCGAAACTCTATCTTGCCCGAATGCTTAGGGTACAGTCACTATTCGCATATTTAACGCTAATGCCACCCATATAACATTACCGAAAAATACCCAAGTAGCCACAGCAACGGTAGTGGGAATCAACGCCCCATGGAAACCCATCTTCTCGATATACACGGATAACTGCCCCAACCAAAATCAAGTATTCGAATATGTCCCACCCGAGGCAGATTTCGCAAAAGAATTACCATCCTTCCCGAAATCCTCCGATCTCCTACCAATTTACAATCGCGTGACACTAAATTCGTCCGTTTTGAAAGCAGAGAAACTCCAACAATTACAGCAACTCCTTCGGGACTACAGTGGCTGTTTTGTAGGTAATGATGGACACCTAGGTCGTTCTAACGGTCCCATCATCCACAATATCAATTTTGTACCACACCCAAAAGTACCAAAACAACGCCCTTACCGGGTACCGTTAGAGAAACGTCAGGAAATAGAACGGCAAATAAAGGAAATGTTAAGGACAAATCTCATTGAGCCAAGTACCAGCAAATTTGCGTCCCCAATAGTGCTAGTTAAGAAAGGCCCTAATAAGGATCAATGGGGATTCACAGTAGATTACCGGCAAATCAACGCTATTACGGAAACAGAGACTTACTGCATACCACACATGCAGGATATTCTAGACCTAGTCAGTGGGAAAGAACTGTACACAGTTCTTGATTTCAAAAGTGTTTTTTTTTCAAATACCCTTATCAGCGAAACATAAGGAGCGGACAACTTTCTCTTCTTTCCTCGGGTTATATCACTTTACAGTAATGGCGCAAGGTCTCAAAGGAGCCCCGGCAACATTTCAAGGTGTAGCCAATAGTCTCATAAGAGGACTGCGAGCGTGTTGTTTCGCATATATCGATGACATAATTATTGTAAGTCAGTCAGTCGATCAGCACCTCAGAGACTTGGAAGAGGTATTCCAACGCATTCGAGCGTTTGGAATGAAATTAACACCAGAAAAGTGTTCCTTCTTCCAAACTGAAGTAAAATACTTGGGCGTCCTTATTATTATACTAAAAATGGTACTCGACCAAATTCCGATAAGGTAACTAGCATAGCAAATATCCCACGCCCAACGAATGTCAAAGCAGTAAAATCATTTCTAGGAGCAGCTTCTTACTTTCGTCGCTATATACCGCGCTTTTCCATTATTGCTACACCCCTCCAGAACCTAATGCTTAAAAATGCACCGTTTGATTGGACAGACGCTCATGATCGAGCGTTCAACGCCCTCAAAAATGCGCTTGTGGAGGCGCCTCTCTTGATTTCTCCTAGGTTCGGAAAACCATATATTATTCACACTCCCTGGGATGCGGATGACTCACACGGATGCGTCCACCATTGGGTGACGTGCATGTCTCCTACAGACTAATGCACAAACCCAGGGAGAACAACCCATTGCATACGCGAGTAGATCTGTGAATAAACATGAGAAGAACTAAGCGGTCATTGAACTAGAGGCTTTAGCAATAATGTTCGCGCTCAAGCAATTTTATCCATATATAGCGAGTGCGCGAATCACCCTCATCACGGATCATGCGCCCCTTACATCATTAATGCACAGATCGGATTTGGTAGGACGCTTGGCGAAATATCAAATAACAATCCAACCTTACGATTTAATAATCGAGTATCGCGCAGGGAAACAATACTTTCTGCGATTACCTAAGCAGATTTCCCCAACCAAATGTCAATTCCGTGATGGCGCAATCTTTTCCGTCTCTCGAACAGATTCAAGACAGTCAGAGAAATTCACAATATGGTCCCGTATCGAGATTTCTCACTAAAGATCTTGAGGAACTTCCTCAAGAGTTCGAGAACAAAATTGAGCGGTTCTCTGTTCACAACAACTCTTTATATTATACAATACATGACCAGGCGAAACTGTTTATTCCCGAATCTGAAATGCAATCTAAAATTATTGCTTTATTTCACGAAAATCCGTTATTAGGACCACATTTGGGAATACACAAAACATATAAGAAGATCTGGGAAAAGTACTTTTGGCCAAACTTTATCAAGATGTAACGACATTCATAAATACATGTCCAGTATGCCAAAAAGTTAAAACACCATCCACTCACATTATTCGCGAACAACTGGGTCTCTTCCCAACTCCACAACGACCGTTCGAGCGGATTCACACCGATGTTATTGGACCTCTACCACAATGTATGGATGGAAGTAAGTTCATATCAATATCAGCATGCGCTTTTAGTAAGTTCGTGATATGCACTCCACTCTCAGAGCAAACAACGGAATCAGTAATTAAAGCGTTAGTCATGGCATTCCAAAAGAACTTGTCTCTGATCGCGGATCAAATTACACTAGCGCAGTCTTTACAAAAATCAATAAATCTTTAGGAATCAGTAATTCTTTCACCACTAATTATAACCATAAGGCGAACGGACAAGCTGAGAGACTTGTCAAAGTAATAACTGACTCTCTCACAGCGTATTGCTCTGATGCTCGCGATTTATGGTCTTATTGTTTGCAACCTATTGTTTTTGCATACAATTCCAGCATTAATAAAACTACAGGATATAGCCCATATTTCATCGTGCATGGCAGATTCCCGATAACATGGAGCGACATGATCCACGAGCTTCCCATCAACAATTCGTGGGCATCCGATGATTTTGCAGACCAATTCGCTACCAGCCTGCAAAACGTCATTATGGATGTCGGCAAAGAAATTGCTTCGAAGACGACACGATACAAACTGGGATACGACCTATATAACAAGGTATACTCAAAGGACATTTCCATTGGAAACCTAGTTCTTTTGCATGACGACATGGTTCGTCCAAAACTCACTAACAAATGGAAAGGCTCTTTTATAATTAAAGAAGTCAATCGTCCTAATGCGACTATTGAAAATCTAGTAGGTCGCCCAATGCGACAAATTGTTCACATTAATCGCCTTAAAATTTATTCTTCGCGTTCTATGTCTGTTGATCCTTCCGCCACAAACCAAACACAAACACCTTTACCACAAACTTCGGAAGCATCAAACGGCATAGAACCACCAATTGTACGTCGTTCTAATCGTCTTCAGGAAAAACGAGCTCACGTGACACGTCGTTACGAATAATGATAGAGACTATCAAATTCATAATAGTCTCTGGTGGTAGGTTTAGTCTCCTTTCTTCTTTTCGCCGCAATGCCGCGAATACTTCCAAAATTCTTTGAACAGGCGCTTCAAAGAATTCCTTTTTCGCAGCGTACTCACTCAATTCAATTACACAACAACTCATAAATTACGCCCTTGTACTAGTCGACACTAGCGTGCCGCAAATAGACTAGTACTCGAATCACAGTATTTCCACTATGTTCGTATATTAGTCGCCCTAGGCTCAAAAAGACCAATATAACGTATCACAACGTTGTTATTCGTCGTAGAATAACGAATAACACATTTTCTGTCATCATCGTAGTATTATCAGCATCATTATGATTGCATATACGCCTATCATAATCAAAAAAAAGAGGAAAATGTCTATACCTCATTTTCATGATCATATTCATACTTGTATAACCAGTAAAAACCATGATCACATTGTACTCTTTGTTAGATATCAATTTTTGACCATGGAGATGACCCCCCCCTTCTTTTCCCCTCCTCTTCTTCACGCTTCATCACTTCTGGCTCGAGGACGAGCCTACTGTTCAAAGGAATGGCGCAATCTAGGCCGGAATCTATCGAAATCTTTCGGTCCGAGCCGTTCCAAACTCACAATTTATTCTATTCAATGCGATGCATCCACCGGCACAATTTTGGCCGCCTATCCTTGTTTCCGACCAAACATTCTTTCTACAATGTTTATTTATGGCACACATGTTGTACTACGCATCTCATCTGTTTTATGTAGCTTCACGCTTTATGAAAATGCTGTGCCATACCTGAAGCACGATCGAAGCTCGAGGACGAGCTTACAGTAAGGAATGGAGATGTCGAGTCCTTGCTCCGCTGCCGCTTCATCATGGCTGCCGCCATCAATCTGCTATGCAACGTCGCACAAGACCGATATAAAAGAGGTTGGTCCGGGACAGCCGGGTCGACTTACTCTGCTCTGCAGCCGTGGATCATCGCCCTGGCCGTATGGCCTCCTCGTCTTGACCCGTTCCCCCTGTTCTGTTTATAAGGTTGTATTAGTAATAAATATATATAGGCAAGAGTATTGTATCACAGAAGAACACCCGTTCCCACTACACCCATCAGATGTAGGCCTAGCTAACCTATAATCTGATACCTCCACGTGAAGAGCCGCATTATGAACAGGCGATGAATTGTTGCAGTAGTAGGAACTTTTGGATAAAGATCTACAGTTAATAAAAACATGGAGAGAAGATTGATTTAATTATTCTGAAAACAAAACTTAACCAGTAATTAATAAAAATAACAAAGCTGCGTAATGGATATTGACTCATTCGTTGCAAGAATCAAACAAAGTCCGTGATAACTGAGAGAATAGAAATATACAATGACATATGAAACATACGACATTCAAAAAGAAGGACAGTTGAGGAGTTACTAAGCATAATGGGCGAATCGGAGCAGCGCTACCGGGAAACTTTTCCAAAGAAAGTTAGATTGAGCCTATTTCTGGATTTATTCGATGTCTGTAATTGCTATCCTCATTGTGAACCGCCTGATCTTTCGAGGTTATTAATGGTGCGTTAGACTATCATTCGATAAGTTGAAACTCTTGTTGGTTTATACTTTGGCCTGTTTTCTTTCTCACGATATACGTTTTCCTGAATATGGGACTCCAAACAGTGTGACTTCCGGCCAAATTTCTGGGCTTATCAGAGCTGAGATAAATATTTATTTGCAAAAACCATGGCGAAGAAAATGAAATCCAGGGAAAATATGTATGGAAGATCAACTAGTTCATTATCGAACTCAAGCAATAGAAAAGAAACCAAAACAGTTATGAAAACACTATTAAAACAAAAATTAGAAGCGCAGTTAACGGGTTACGGGACCGTTGTCAACCGCGTGTGTAGTGACTCAGCGTTTTTGTCGTTTTCTCTGCGTCTCCCCAAATAGGCACCTAACCGCGAAGAGGATAGAGGGCAGACGAAAGAGCTCACCATTTCTCAATGCGCTTCCCATTACTAGTGATACAATAGGATTATAGAGGGCATCTGTCTTCCTGAAAATTCTTCGACTCTTGGACCCATCCGAATGTCTACACTTGACGAGAGAGTGCTCTGAAGGATAGTACGGATAACGAGCGGACACGCCTTCCTCCCGCTGGTGAACACGAGACGCAGGGATTGCTTCGCCGTCTGATTCTCTCAGCGAGAGAAATTCTGATTGACAACAGCCCTGTAACCCAGTTAACGATCTGTAGCAACGCTGCGTCTATCGCATTTTATTTGACGGCTAATTTTTATAGTGTACGAATCTCTCAGTGAGAGCGCCTCAAATAGCATTCAAATATGCGCGCGTGAGAGAATAATTGAAGTGAACCTTCGAGTGAATAAGCGTGGTGTAATTCGAATAGGCCAAAGTGTGCTGTATGGTTATTTTTTGTTAGTTGGTTGATATTAGTTCTGTTGCGGCACTCCCTACGCTGCATTTCCAGAGTGCTGAGAAATAAAATTAATGAATGTTGTTTTTAATAAATCTGTCCGCTTTCCTGATCGCACTCACGCGAATAGCAGCATTGATCCTTGAGCTATAATTATTTTTAGTGAACTTGTCACTTCGAAATGAGATCGGTCAGTTAACAAGGATAGACTTGAGTTAAGGATTTTACCTTTCCCGAAACGGCTCTGATTCATCGGTGCTTCGTTTTTTGGCAGAACACTATTTAGAAATATATACAAAGGCTGAGATGAGTTTCGGTCAAGCCGCATCGCTCACATTGTGGTGGGCATTGAGAAAAAAAAACCCTGTCTTTTCACTTAGATTGCCTGATTATATTTGTTATGTTCCCGCTCTGTCGCTTTTCATTATGCTCATATCATCTCAGTGATTTCTTTCCTTTTTAGGACCCATGGTAGGATCAATTTTAAAAAACTACCTTCATGATGCCTTACAATTCATTTTTCCGAAGAATTGTTTCGAAGAGTTGATTGTCAGCTTCAATGTCTTCCATCGTGAGTTTCACCTTATTTGACTACTGTTTTTTGTGATGTATTGAGTGTTTACGTATTTCAGCAACATGTCCTCAGATTGTTTTGAGCCGTGTGCTTGGAATCGGCATCACAGCCGGTTCTATTCTTCTCTTTGTACCTCAGATTGTAAAAATCTTCAATGGAAAAAGTGCCAAAGTGAGGAAAGGCGGATTTTCTTAGTCATCCTGGATTTTAATTTTACGTTCATTATGTGTATCTTTTTAGAGCAGAAAATGAGATTGAAATCTGTTCCATTTTCAGGGAATTTCTCTCATTTCCCAGCTTCTTGCTCTAGTAGCAGCCGCTGGTACGGCCTCATACAGCTTCAGTAAAGGATTCGTGTTTAGGTGAGTAAAGTCTAGTTTTTTTAGCCTTCCTTGCTGGAAATATTTTCTTTTAGCCAATGGGGGGATTCACTTTTTATTTCTGTCCAACTGATGATTATTGTCATGCAGATTTTGTATTATTCGGACGCTAGTGCTTACGCTTTTGCGTTTTTCGCTTTTTGGTAAGTGATGTTAAGTTCCTGTCGCTTCTGGAGGCCCTTTTGAGTACATTTTCAGCTGGGCTTTTGTTTTTGCTGTGATTGGGAGTTATATTTCTTCTCAAATACTCATGATGATTCAAGCTCTAGGCATTCCCATCACAATTGCTTCCAAGGTGAGATAATTTGTTTAAACGCTGTTTCTAATTAATACAGTGCGTCGCCAAATGATACAGCCACCCCTAATTTCCCCGAAACTCACAGTATTTGATGTTTCTGAACATGTGCCAAAGTAAAAAATGTGTCAAATCTGAATTGCAATTCGCACATTATCACCAAATTCCAGCTCAAAAACAAAAACATATTTTTGGCCAGTTTCTCAGTGAAGGGTGCTTTTCCAACGTCGCCAAATGATCCAGCCACTTAACGTCTTCGTGTCGTTTTTTAGTTCAACGTAACGAAATCGCTTCGATTATGTAATGTTCTTCATTTTCAGGCGATGGGAAGAGAAATTTGCTCTCGGAATTCGAATAAGTCACATCCTCGCAAGAAAGGAGCAGGGACGTGAAATCGCGGAATCGCGCGGGATTTGGGTCGATGTCACGCAGTTTTGGATAATTTCGTCAAAGTCCTGAAGCCTGTGTTAAACCAGAAGATCCTTCGCTGCTTCCCGACAGGGACAAGCGCCGTACTTTGAGGGAAGCATCGAACTCCACCAAGTCCTGTATGGAAATCCGGTCGTTTCTGTCTCAAAAAGCACTGTTCGGAAGGTGATCAGAAAGTCTAAGTCCATTTTCTAGCGGAAAATGCGTAAGGCGTCCTTCATGACAAAAAGACATCGAGGAAATCGGGTCGCTTTCGACAGACGGTGCAGCCGAACTGAGTGGAATGAAGTGTTCTTCGTGTGCTGACATTTGACCTTCCTTCTCTTGATAATTTTTGTTTTTCAAGTCGGTTTTTTCGATGAAAAGAAGTTCAACTATGATGGTTCAGATGAGAACCGATTTCACTGGCACGATCTGAGAAGAAAAAAACTTCAGTTTTCTAGACGCAACTTCAAGGGATGAGAGTAATGCTTTGGGCCGCAATATCATCGAGTAGGCTTACCCGTTTATGATTTGTATCAAAGGAAATGAGCTCATCCTTTTGTCTAACTGTTATGCGCCGGGCACTTCTCCATTCTTGACGTCAGAATCTGCATCGAAATCTTGTTTTTATGCAAGATAACGCTCCAATTTACGTCAGCAGGAGCAACTAAGCTTGGTTCTCTCGGCACTACTGCCCTGACCAGCGAACAGCTCCTATTTGAATTCGATGGAAAATGAATGGGGCTTCATGGTGCGGAAGATTTACGCCCGAAATAAGCAACTCCGGGGCGTCAAGGAGTTGAAAAAGCGATAATCGAAGCATGGCACCAAGTTGCCCAGGAGCTGACCGGTAATTTTTATTCGAGCCTAGACCACCGTATTATCAAAGTAATTCGAAAGAATGGTGGGTCAGCTGATTATTGACTTTGCAACTTTCTCTCCTTGTTGAATGTTTGTTGTTAAATAAATTAATTTTGTTAGTGGCTGTATCATTTGGCGACGTTGGTAAAGCACCCTTTATTGAAAAATTGACCAAAGAAATGTTTGTGTTTTGGAGCTGGAATTTGGTGTTAATGTGTGAATTGCAATTCAAATTTGACACGTTTTTTACTTTGGCAGTTTTCCAGAACCATCGTATACTGTGAGTTTCGGGGAAATCAGAGGTGGCTGTATCATTTGGCGACTGTATTACCATTACCATCACGCACTTTTGTCATCACTAGGTGATCGGAAAGATGGATTCTCTTTTTCATTCTTCTCCGTATAATTTGTCTATGTTATTAGACGATTCAAGCATGGCATAACTACAAGGACCAAAGTACCGGCCAGCTGTCACTAGTTTCAGTATTATTGCAACTGACAGGTTAGTTATGAGCCTAGGTAATTATTCTAAGGTTTTACATTTTCACTTGATCACTCTCGTCCTACTTTTGCAGTGCTTTCGCTTACAGCGGAAGGATATCAGATCTTAGTTGCCATTCAAGATAAGGTGTGTGCGGCGTAGGTGTTTTCGCACGCTGATCTCAAGTTTTTGTTCCAAATCTGCGAAACAGTTCTGCGAACCAATTTATGGAAGTGTTATACTTCTGAGTTTTATCCCTCCGTCGCAGAGATAGGCGAAATGGCCATATAGGCCGCTTTCGGACTTATAAGGGAAGGATACTTGGTTGCAGAGGCCATTCAAGTGAGATGTATACCCCCGTAGGTGGTTTCGAATGTTGATCTCAAATCTGTGTTTCAAATCTGCTAAACGATTCCGGGAGCGAAGTTACGGGACCCATTTCCTCCCTGTGTTATACCACTGTGCTGAACAGATCACCGAGCCGAGCGGGTAACATACCTGTGCAACGGTGGCCTAGCGGGTAGGGTGTTGGACTGGTTGCCATGACATCAAAAATCGATTCCTTGATGAATGCGCTTGTTTTGCTTTTCCATAAAATGTGTCCTAAACTCCTGCAAAACGTTTTTTGGGCTCAATATCGATCATCTACGGAGCTATCTCACATTTTAGGACTCCGAGAACAGTTAACCAATAATTTTCTACATCTACTGACCGAATACATACGCCTATATGTCTCGAACAGTCAAGATGGTGTTTCAAAATCTTCGGCAGCTCCCGCACTCACGGTAGACAGCGGTAGAATGACTCATCCGACCACAATCCTCTTTGGGAGGGATACGGTCCACACATTCTAGGAATCCTGTACGCGCTTTCGAAGCTGTGGTACAGGTTAACTGGCGTTGTTGAAGACATATTGTAGAACAATAGTTTATGGGTTTGTGTGCACATTTATTACCCAATAATTCTTGAGGTCTACGCTCTTTCGAGAAGCCCTTCCATGAGGTAAGCAAGGTGGTGCGGTGGAACATGATACTACGGCTG
>LS997567.1:9537603-9635103 GCA_000469685.2 Haemonchus contortus | reverse complement strand
CTGATTTACCCTTGCAGAAGTAAACTGAAATTCTTTGAAGTGGGATGGAGATGCTAGTCAAAGCTGACATGCTAGAATTCGATCCCCTCTGCTGGTTTCTCGATAGGCACTTTTGAATTATTTTATGCTAGCGCTCGCAGGACATTTTTTTGTATAATTTTAAAAGTTGTAAGTTTTCATAATTTTCCTCAATGGAGAATCTCTATTCGGTTAGCGACGAGGCTACGCAAAGCGACCCTAGGATAAGGAAGTGAATTGCCGAACAAAAGTCGCCGGTACTTGCCAGAGACACAAATGGGTCCGGCGGATGGGATCCCTATTTCTTTTGTAGAAGGCCAGTATACCTTCTGTATCTCGCAGGTGTATCCAAGCATTCATGTTGGGTGGGCCTGCGGGTGCAGTAGGTATCCCGCCCATTGATTCAGCCAAAAGCTTGCATTCGACTGGCTATGAAGTATCCTAAAGGCGATTCAGGGCCGCCCCCAAAATCAAAGTCCCTCGTCCACTTTTGGATAGCGTGACTCGCTACCCGGATTCATCCCAGCCCTGACGTTAGAGCTTGAAAAGCTACTCGTGGGTACCCATGTGCCAAAAACAGTAATATAAATGGGTCTCATTCTCCTGAGCCTGAGAGAACCCCAATACGGCAGCGTTGGGTAGGACCATTCGAGAGGGGCTGCTAGTATCTCAGGGCCATAATAGGCTGCTCAAAGGGAATGAGCTGGCAATCTGTAATTTCAGCGCACGAGCGCCTGTATCGGAAGCGTGTATCGAGGATCTTATGGTGAAAGGTGGAGAGATCAAGTACGACGTCATCGGACTGACCTAGAAGAAAAGACATCGCCCGCTACATGCTCTATTTGAGACTGGAGAAGAACTGTTCCTTGGGGCATGCGAGAGCAAAAAACGTCGGCGGCGCAGGTGTCCTCTTCAATGCGCACTTGGCTATGAACATCAATTCGTGTGAAAGCCCACTACTGAAAAGATGTAGCTCAACCCCAGATCAAACCAGTGACTGGTCTCAACTTCCCGTCGGAGTTTGGATAGAGCCCTAGGTATATCGATAGAGTTTCGTATGCTATCTACAAATTTAGAAATCAAAACTGCTAAATGAGTCTACTAAAAAAGCTGTTAGCCGTGAAAGTTTGCTTCTCCAAGCATGGAGAAGTAGTACCAATTGAAATGGCCGCAAGGGTCGCCAAGGCGCAGTGACAGTGCTCTCCCTTTTCAGGCGAGGGTTTGCTTCCTGACGTCACGCAGGTTTTTGAAAAAGAAGTTCATGCTTTCTTTTGAGTAAATGCTCCTATACCCTTTTTGTAACTATATCAATTCGAGCTAGCGATTGCAGTGTGTCCTCATTTAGCAGTCCTAGCCCGTGCCTAATATGGCAGAGCCTCTGCCCCGCATTCGTTCTTTTCATGTCTTACAAGACTCTAAAGTTGTTTACCTCTAACTAACAAATTAATTAACCGCGCAATTGGTCCAGCAAGGTCTAAAATGTTCATTGTTGCAAACCATCATTCGTTTGTACTTTCAAAGGAACCACAAATATTTTTTGACTCCTCGCTTCCGCCTTCGAAATTTCTGCCTAATGAGTCACAACGGGAAGTTTTGATCACAGTTTCCTGTCACTTCGGCTCCTGTACGCTCTGCTGCGGATGAGGCTGGAAAACAGTGCCATGCCAGAAGCGGATCATGTCGGTGAAAAGCAAAATTGAAAGTAGTGAGTAATGCGCAGTAACGAAGTGAAAGAACGTGAAGAAATCTTTTTAGCCAAGTGCGATGGTCACGAATGATAGCCGAAACAAGCCGCTGACTTGAATTAGTTACAAAAAATGGTATAGGAGCATTTATCTTTTCTGTATGTGAAGCGCTAAGTTTGCGTGTCTGGTTGTGCGTCCGTCCACAAAACGTCACGTAGGCACGATGAGGGCTGAAAAAGGTCACATGGGTACGGAGAGGAAGAAGCAAAATAGGAAGTCTACTGATACTGATCGTATATGTGTGAATGTGGACATGTGAGGCCCGCGTCAGCTTGCGTAGCCCAATTGTTTTGAAATAAAGCAACTTTTTCAAAGTTGTCGCGGCGTCGGGAAGCGAACCTACCTCGCTCTCCTGAAGGTGGAGAACACTGCCACTGCGCCACGGCGACCCTTACGGCCGTTATGGGCAACTCCGTATTTGAGTTGGCGCTGTCTCCATGCTTTGAGCATTTGCAGTTTTGATCTATATTTGTAGTTTGTATAAGAAACTCTATCGATATACCTAAGTCCCTGTCCAAAGTTTCATGGGAATTTGAAACCCCTCCCTGGTAAAAAAAATGTTGCCTACGCACCATTATTAAGTACGAAGGTGAGGAGCTGAAAGCGTCTTCGAAAGGTTCTCCGGAGAGGACCACACTCCCTCACGGTCGTTGGTGATTTCAGCGCCAAAGTTGGCCACTAAAAAACGGCTAGACAGCTTCATAGCTAAATATCGAGACTCGCGGAACGCGATGGATTGAACAAGGCGAAGGACTATCCCAGTTCTTCATGTCATTGCACATTGCAGATGGTAATTCTGAGTTCCAGAAGCCCTCTCATTTGCGATGGATATGGGATCTACCTGGTGGAGAGTTCCATAATTAAATAGACCACATCGTCTTCAATTGGATGTTTTGCCTCACTGACGTCGCACTTGTTCCGAACTTCTACGTGGGATCGGACCATTGTCTCCTCCGCGCTGGATTCTGCCTTCAGTGGATAGAGTGAGAGCTGTAAAGTACGTGGAACGGAGACCCAAGATCTTTATCAACTGGGACCACTTCGCTTCCTTCGCGAGTCTGGGAAGATTCAGTTATCGACAACATCGATGAAGAATACAACTGAATTGTCGAACATCTTGGCGGAGGCGGAGAGTCTGCAAGAAGCTAAGAGACGTTTTTCTTCGAACTCTTGGGTTGATATGTCATCGCGCGTGCCAGATGCAATCATCAGCTAATGTCTGAACTTGCGAAGCTATTCAGAGAAGTGGTATAGGAGATCTGAGAGAGTAAAAACCAGAATTCGTGCAAAAAGTCGCCGATGCCGGAAAAGGCATTCGCGAAGTCTGCTGGAGCCTCGCCATTAACATGACAAATATGACCTCCTTACGTCGTCCTGACGGAGCAGTTACTGCATTTTGGAGGGCAATGGAGAAGGTCACCTGTATTTCTACTCTGATTTCTTCGACGGCCATGACTACCTGCCCAAATCCCGTCTTAGGCGAGACGGATTTACCGCTCGTTCAGTTCTTTCCGAAACATGAAATGTCATCACGTCGATGAAGAATTGTATGGCGCCCGGTCCTGATAGGATCACACCAGATCATTTAAAGAGACTTCCAACCCTTGTCGTCATAAATCTAGCTAGGCTCTACACGTGGCTTCTGTCCGTATGCAAAGTGCCCACGTCATGGAAAACTAGCAGGATCATGTTGCTGCACAATAACAAAGGCGATCCCGACGATACGCCCAAACTGCATGCTGTCTGTAATCCGCAATCTCTTCACACGCGTCATCTTCAACAGGATTGGCAGAGTATTAGATGCAGGACAGCCATAAGACTAACAAGGGAAGGATACTTGGTCGCAGTGGCCATTCAAGATGAGATGTATACCCCCGTAGGTGGTTTCGAACGCTGATTTCAAATCTGTGTTCCAAATCTGCGAAACGATTCTGGGAACAAAGTTACGGGACCGAAGCCTCCCCTGTGTTATAGCACTGTACCGAACGCATTACCGAGTCGAGCAGGTGCAGTACTGTGCAACGGTGGCCTAGCGGCTAGTGCGGTGGACCGGTAGACATGACATCAAGGTTCAGTCGAACCTTGATGCATGCGCTATTTTTGCTTTCCCATGAAATGCGTCCTAAACGCTTTCGAAACGTTTTTAGGCCCAATGTTGGGCATCTACAGGGCTACTTCACAATTTAGGAACACTGGAAAGGTACTACAAGGAAAATTTTTTTGCCCCTAACCGGCCGAATGAGGTGGAGCTCTGTTCGAGCAAAAAATAAATTCTAAATATTCGCTTAAAATGGGGGGCATGAAGAAGAAGGGTTCCAAATGATTCATAGGATCAAACGCTCTCCAACACGTCACCAGCGAATCTTCTGAACGAATGTGGTGTCATCATACTTTATGAAGGGGTTTCGTTCTTGCAGCATAACGTGCGCACCATCTAGGATTGAAGAGCTCTCGAATCGTACTCATCGATGCTATGAAAACAAGCTCGTTACCCTTTGCGTGGAAGTCGAGTTCGTGAAAGGCGATCACAATGATCGTCTGCGGTTGCCTGATGATGACAGCGACGATGGATCCGTGACTTCGTGATAGAAACCTTCTACGTTTGTGGGGATATAGAGGCTCCGACGTGAAACGTAGCCTTCAAGTTTGTGATCTGGCCCATGAGCTCCAATTTTATGGCGGTGGTAGAAGAGTCAATATCCTCCTATATTTCAAGTTTCAAAAGAAGACGCACTTTTCGAACATGAGAAACACATTTTGCATCATCACGACAGAGTGCTGTCTACGAAAATTAGGAGGGCATGAGCTTTGAATCGAGTTATTCTATTATTGACAAATTACGATGTGGCCACAACTACCAGGTGCAAAACAAGCGGGTCGATGTGCGTACTTATTGAGGTTAGCGAATAAGTTGAAAGGATTAGTTATCATAAAATTAATATGGGAGTCCCATTTCACGACAGTTATTTCCACTGGATACCGCTTCAATTCAACAATGAAGGCTCATAGGGGGAAATTCAAAACAATTCATAGGGCGATAAGGGCTATAGGGGGAGGATCCAAAACAGTTCGTGAGTGGATTCACGGTTTTGAGGACATCCGTTGTATTATGTCCCATCGCATCACCACGTTTACCTCATGAAAGGGCTCCTTGAGGACGTTTACCTCAAGAATGTGCGGATAATCATATGTGCACACAGCGATAAACTATTGTCCTATAGTATTTCTTCAACAATGCCAGTTAATTTGTATCACTGATTCGGAAGCGCGACAGTATTCCTAGAATGTGTGGACCGTATCATTCCCAAAGGTGGTCGGATGAGTCATTCGACCGCCGTCTACCGTACGTGCAGGGAGCTGCCGAAGATTTCGGAACACCATCTTGACTTTCAGTAGTAAAGAGGCGTGTTTATTCGGTCAACAGTTGTGAAAATTTTCTTATTGGATCAGCATTCCCGAAGTCCTAAATTGTAGGGAGCCCTGTTGAAACCCAACATTGAGCCCAAAAACGTTTTGCGAGCGCTTAGGTCGCCTTTAATGGAAAAGCAAAACGAGTGCACGCATCAAGGAGTCGAACATTGATGTCATGTCTACCAGCCCACCGTACTAGCTGCTAGGCTACCATTGCACATAACTGTGTTTGCTCGACTCGGTGATCCTTCCGGTACAGTGCTATAACACAGGGGAGGCATCGGTCCCGTAACTTTGTCCCCAGAATCGTTTCGCAGATTTGGAACACAGATTTGAAATCAGCGTTCGAAACTACCTACGGGAGTATACATCTCATCTTGAATGGCCACTGCGACCAAGTATCCTTCCCTTGTAAGCAGGGTTCCAAAGAGCGTTCAGCACAATCGATCACATCCACACTATTGCAAGACTCATTGAAGTATCGCGGGAATACAGGATGGCATTGTGTCTGACGTTCATCGATTTGGGAAGGCCTTTGGTACTGTCGAAGCAGCAGCGGTAATCGACGCCCTGGATAGAAGTCAATACATTAGGATGCTTTATGGGCTTTACGACAACTGTACGGCCAGGATCTCGTAATTTTATAAGGAAGGCACTATCAACCTGGAAGGACTGTTTGACAAGGCGATGTCATTTTACCCAAACTTTTTAGTGCCGCACTCGAGAACATCATGTGTCATTGGAATGGGATGATTTGGGAGGGATTATCGACGGTTGTTATTACATCACCTCCATTGCAGACGACAGCGTGCTTATAACACCGACCATCGTGCAGGCGGAACGAGTGTTGGCCAAATTCGTCAGCGCTTGTGGAAAGATCGGCTCAAGACTGAACTCAACGAAGACGATGTTCACGAGGAATGGTACCTGATGCTTCTTTCACGCTGAACGGAACGAATATCTTCCAATGCTCTAGCTACGTTTATCATGGTCGACAAGTTAACGTGATGAACCTAGCTGTGAGCTGAGCTGAAGGAAACGTGCCGCATGGGGAGCACTCATGTATATCGAGAGAGTAGTGAAAAAGACAAGGAACATCAAGCTCCGCGCCCACTTTTTCGACGCTGCTGTTCTTGGTGCTTTGACCTGCACCTCGGGGAGTTGGACTACGGAAGCAGGATGAACATGCTGTAAGCGTCATTCAACACGCTTTGGAAAGGACGATGCTCGGAATCTCCCTATACACGCAAGTGCAGAAGGGAATCCGGAGTTCCGAGCTCCGTCACCGAACGGAGATCAGGGATGCGATGCGTTGATTACGCCAAGAAATCGAAGATCAGGTGGGCCGGACACCTTATGCGTTATCGTTATGATCGTTGGACCGCGGCGGTTACTGAGTGTATCCCTCGGGACGTCAAACGAATACCAGGTTGGACGCCACCGCGATCGTTGCACTTCCTCATTGAAGATCTGAACGAAAGGAATGCTGCGCCTCGTAACGCCTTCAAGCGACGACAATCCACTAGACCACTGTGTCTTGCGACAAGGACGAATGGGACGTTACTGGCACCCGCTCTGAGAAATAAATGATCAATGGGACGACAAGTGATACAGGCCGCAGGTGCAGTTCAGTAGGTTCTTGAGAAAAGCTTATTTTTATGTCATGGTCCTGATAACGAAAATTCGACTTGACTCTTTTCCAACCTCCCAAGCCTGATTCTATGGTGCTATTTCTCTTTCCATGTGACATCTTCAGTTCGAACTTCGCGTGAATAGTAGAAATTGGCAATACATAACCCTGACATGAGAAAAGTCAGATAAAGGTTCTTAATGCATCATAAAAAAGTGGAGCTGAAAGCGTACACTGTTTGTGCTGTGAGCCTGTATATTTGACCCGCAGCTGACATACAATAACGGTGAACCCTAAAGTCTTAACGAAACTTCTTGACATTACTACGCAGTAGAGAGGCCATAATGTATTTTTTAGAAGTTTTTTTTGTAGAGTATTCCATTTTGTTTCAGGAACCGTTGCGCGGGTGTTTACTTCTGCGCAAGATACCGGCGATACATTATTGATCGTCACGTTTGCAATTGCGGCGGTTCTCAATGCTGTACTCTTTGTTCAATTCATCCTTTACTGGAATGAAGACAAGCGCAAGAAGGTGCACTAAGTTCAGTAAGATGAATTCATTCGTCATTGTGGACCTCCATAAGTCTGCTAGTATTTCCTGGTCATGTAAGGTGGTTTACCGATTCTCGGCTGTGAGGAAGTCCTTGAAATGAGTTCATCAATAAAGCGTTTCATACATGTGTGATAAATTACAAGTTTGGTTCCTATACCTGTCATTTGATTAGTTTTTCCCTCGTCGTTTTCTCAGCGAACATTTCTTTTCGATTCCTTAGCACAGGATGAGTGCTGCCAGTCCTATTCCTAGTCTTCTTCGGAGGCTCAGCCGGAGTTTCGTGGAGCATTGGTGCAGAATAGCGGATGACTATCGAACAGTCGCCAAAGAGACTGCAGCCGCCTGTCTAAAGAAGCCGTTAAAGGCGGGTTAGTTGTTGCTTGCTCTTCTAGGTGTCGAGCTTTTGTCTGTTTATATTTGATGTGAGGTTTCGTGATTAATGCAGGTGTATACTTTACTGGCTTGGGTGCTCTTGTGTATACTTACAGCGCGAATACAAGTGAGCTGGCAACAATGAATGAATTACGAGAATTACGTCAGAGGATGACTTTGTTGCCAGCTCCGATTCATAATCTTACTATATATAACGCGCTAAGTGTGTGTGTGTATATGTATGTGTGTATGTGTATATGTGTGTATGTGTGTGTATGTGTGTATGTTTGTATGTGTGTGTATGTGTGTATGTGTGTGTATGTGTGTGTGTGTATGTGTGTGTGTATGTGTGTATGTGTGTATGTGTGTGTATGTGTGTGTATGTGTGTATGTGTGTATGTGTGTGTATGTGTGTATGTGTGTGTATGTGTGTATGTGTGTGTATGTCTGTGCATGTGTGTGTATGTGTGTGTATGTGTGTGTATGTGTGTATGTGTGTGTATGTGTGTGCATGTGTGTGTATGTGTGTGTATGTGTGTGTGTATGTGTGTATGTGTGTGTGTGTAGTTGTGTGTGTGTGTGTGTAGTTGTGTGTTTGACCGGAAATTCATAACTCCGGTTCCCGCCGACCTAGAGTGTTCGAATTTGGTAGGAGTACAGGCGGCAGGATAGGAACACTAATGGTGGGTGGCGGAGCGAGACTCCGCTCACAGGGGGCGGGATTTGTGCGAAAGAAATGTTTGAGCGGGAAGTCATAAGTTCTGTCCCCGTGGACCAAATGCGCTCAAACTTGGTAGGAGTACAGGCGGCAGTACGAGAACACTAACGTTGGGTGGCGGGGCGTGACTCCGCCTTCAGGGGGGGGGGGTGTTTGTGTGGAAAATCATAACTGCAGTCCCGTGGACCTGGAGCGTTCAAATTTGGTAGGAATACCCAAGATAGGATGGGAACGCTTATAATGGGTGGCACGGTTGACAATGGGCGGGGTTTGGGCAGAAATTCATAACTCCTGTCCCTGTGGACCTAGAAAGTTCAAATTTGGCACGAGCACAGGCGGCAGGATGGGAACACTTATATCGGGCGACTGGACCGGACTCCGCCCACAAGGGGCGGAGTTTGTGTGAAAACATAAACCTGGACCTAGAGCGTTCAAATTTGGTAGGAGTACAGGCGGCAGGGTGGGAACACTCATGGCGGGTGGCAGGACCGGACTCCGTCCACAAGGGGCGGGGTTTGATCGGAAAATTACATCTCCTCCAGGGGGCGGGGCTTGCAGAGGAATGTCTAAATGGACCTAGAGCGACCAAACTTGGTAGGAATACAGGAGGCAGGATAGGAATACTGATGATAGGTTGCAAGACTAAACTCTGCCCCAAAGGACTCGCGTGACAAATACTGTTATTTCGGACCCAGACCGTTGAAACTTGAAAGCACAAGGAGTTGGCTGGGAACATTGATGGTAGCTAACATGATAGCCTCAGCCGCGATAAAGCCTCTTTATACTCTTTTTTCTCTGACTAATCGCCTTTGTGATATTACACGATGTTCTACTCGGATACAGCGAAGATAGCTTACAGAAAAAATTCTCCCAATTCGGAGCTAATACTGAGGGTGAAGAGCTTTCAAAGAAAAAGGAGAATCCGAAGTGTTATTTACGCATAGCAAATTTCTCACAGGAAGGAGCGCCCGGCGTAGCCGGGCGAACCCATAAGAAGGAGGGAAGCCCGGCGTTAGCCGGGCGGCCCGACTGGTAAAGAATCAGGCAAGTGGTCTTTTCGAAGATTAGTTGGCGTTTACGTCTATATACTAAATACTGCTACAGACACCGAGTTAGCTGAGCGATCGTTACTTTTGAGTCAACATCGCCTACATTACTACAGGGTGGCGAAAAATTACGTGCGCCATAAAAAACGCTCGAACTTTACTATTCGTTTACCAACATGGAATGAAAAGTATTTTCATAAAACAACAAACAATGACGTTACATAATCACAACAAATTTCCAAATTGCCCGCCTTCTGCTTCGATACAGGCTTCGATTCGCCCTTTCACCGAGTCGACGGTGCGCCGAAGGTAGCCGAGGCCCAAACTGTCCCAGATTTGCAGACTTCCTTTCGCAAAGCCACCAAACTTCTCACGTTCCTATTCCTTAGTTCCCCTTCCATATAACCCCAAACAGCAAAGTCCAAAGGATTCAAATCTGGGCTATTAGAAGGCCACAGATCCTTTGTCAGGAAGTTGCCAATTTTGGTCTCGAGGAAGTGAATGGTGGATCTCGCCGCATGGGCCGGAGCCCAGTCCTGCTGAAAGATGAAGTTGGGTGATTTTGCTTCCAGGATAGCTAAGTTTTTTCAAGAATTTCTTTTGGTAGAACTTCGCATCGATTTTCACATTTTTTTCTACGAAAATCGACGGAGTCTTGCCTGATGCACTGATACCACCCCAAACACTCAAACTTTTGGCGAACAAACTCCTTGTGGCAACTTTTCTCTTGCGGGTGTTCTTGAGAGCTGGACTAAGGAGTTGGCGGTGATTCTGAGGGTTTTTAGCCACTTTCACGGTGAAAACTTTTTCGTCAGACCAAAGAACGTCTTCTAAGCGGCGCACCTCGAAAAACTCCAGCAGATTTTTGCATTTTTCTTTTCGACTTTGCTTTGCTTTTTCGGTAAGAGCATGCTCATTTAGTAAGCGATAACTTCGAAGCCCAAGCTCATTTTTCACTATCATTTGAATTGGTTTTCTGGAGATTTTGAGCTGTTCTGCCATTTTGTTCAGGCTCCGATCATCCTTACGGTCAATCCTCTTCTTGATAATACTACGCATCCTCCTTGTGTTGACAGTCCGCTTCCTCCCTCTTCCCGGCTTGGTTAGGACGTGTCCTCCCGCCTTCCATTGCTTCACAATCTTTTGAACTGTTCTCAAAGAAATTCTGAGCTTCGACGCAATTGCAGTGTTCTTCATCCCGCCGCTGGCTAGGCGCGCAATCTCCTCGCAGCTTGTGCAGACCTGCACCATGGTCTTCAGAACAACTTCCTCTTCACAGGCTGATTATAGAAGGTGTAAAGAAAGCACCTGATGCGTTAAAGCCGGCTTGGATGTTCAAAGTAGTCACGTGATCGCTCCCAAACTCGCGCGCACGTAATTTTTCGCCACCCTGTACAATTTTTGGTTTTCCTCGTTACTTGTGCGGTCTCTCAATGACAGTTCTGTGAGTTTTTTGCTCCTCACTTATCTTCACCCTTTGCGAAAGTTGTTTTCATGGCTAAAGACGTCGCGGGAGTTATAGCTCCTGTTCCCCTGAACCTAGAGCATTTAAATTTGGTAGGAGTACAGGCGGCAGGATGGGAACACCAATGAGGGTGTGCGAATAAGTTTTCGATCGCACCTAATCAAGCTTGCAAGTGCGAAGACCACGCTATAATTATGCTGCCCGCACTTCGCTACTAATCGAGTTAAAACTTGTCAAGTAAAGAGGATAATGACAGTGAAAAAATGGAGTTTCTCTCTAAAAAAAAATGAGTTTCTTTAAAAAATTCCACTATCAATCTCAACGGTTTTGAAAGCTCTATTTACACGCATAGTAAATAAGTTCAATAGGTTTCATTTCAAATTCCTGGAAATGGGTAAAACAGTTTAGTTCACTTCTTTTTCGGTATTTTCGCTTATTTGCGATATCAAACCTTTACAGAAGCGATGCAGTTTTCTAGAGTTGTTTAATATTGGGACTACTCTTCATTGATAGGTCATTGAACGCCATACGGTTCACCATGCTGGAATCCAGAAGGAGCCAGAACTTTGCAAAGGAATTACCAGCAGAAGAAAGAAAAGATCTACGAGGAAATGGAAAGGTGAGATATTTCGAAAAGTTTCCTCCTATTTCGACCGTATGTAATATTTTATATTTTCCTAAGTTTGATGAACTTCAACAGCATAGAGCAAGTATCCAGGAAATAGAAGAAATTTGTATAAAGATGTCCAGATTCGTAACAAACAAAACTATATAAGTTTTTTTTTTACTTATAGATTCATATTACTGTTGAATTGAACCGTTTTCCCCCATATTACACAAACTTTACCCACAAAATATATTGGATTCATTTATTATGCGTGTGAATCAAACTCCCAAAACCGTTGAAATAGATATTGGAACTTTTTCTTTTTTTTAATAGAATCTCCATTTTATTAAATTGTCATTGTCATGCTTGAATGGCAAGTTTTAACTCGATTAGTAGCGAGTGCGTTCAGCGTAATTACCGCGGAGTCTTCGCACCTAATTAAGGTCACTTCGCGCCTAAGAGTGAGGAGAGCTTGATTAGGCGCGATCGAAAATTTATTCCCGTTCCCCACCAAGGGTATGTGGCAGGGTGCGACTCCGCCCACGGGGCGGGAACTTGCAAAAATTGGTAGTTTGGACATTCAAATTTGCTAGGAATAGAGGAGGCAGTGTGTGAATGAGAGGTGGTTTGACCTACTCAGCCCACTTGAGCGGAGTTTGTGCGAAAATCTGAGTTTTAGGGGAAACTCGTAAGTCCCGTTTGCTAAGAAGCTGGCAGTTTGAAGTGGCATGACGGGACTCCACCCACAGCAGAATGGCACATTTATCACACCGATGACAGGTAGTAGAGAATAACTGAACTGGATGCAGCCCGCGGAGGCGTAGGGTGATTAAAGGGGCAGACCATGCCTTAAATAAGCTCAGTTTGGGTGAACACGCAGTCATGTTGGAATAAAAGGAGCAGGACTGTGATGGTGTATGTGTGTTCCGCTGGGAATCAATAACTCATTGGACCAGGGCTTCCAAACTTAGGGAAGTGCAGACGGCGGGTCAACCCTAACACTATAAGGAGCAGAACCTACTTTTAATGCAACAACGCTTGTTTCCTACACGGTACCGATTCCCTTTTGGGTGAAAAAGCGTTCAAATAAAAGGATGCATCCACTCGATCATGCACCGAAACTAGCACCATGAGAAATCGTACCGATCTCAAAGTGTCACCGCTATTTGAACAGTGGTGTTCTATCATTGAAATAATATGGACATGTTGAGCCACTAAAGAGCACCGGATTGTCAACTATACGAAGGAAGATAGTTTTCATGAGTATTGAGACATCCTTTTCTCTCAAATGAAAAGTAATCTGGAAGAACGTTGCCTACACAGAAATTGAACTGGTACAGACATCCATGCGGAAAACTCGATTTATCACTATTTCTTACTTTAGGTAAGGAAATATGAATCCGAATACCCAAACCTCGAAGACTGGACAGTGATCGAACTTTTCAACAACGTTCATGATGTTGGGTTCCTCGGCAGATGGAGGTGGTTAGACCAGAAACTTAATGACTATGATGTGGATCACGAGGAACTCTCGAAGCTCTCAGATTGAGTGACAGTTTATTGTTCCTTGCTATTACTAGGAATTAGTTGTTGTAAAGATTCGTTAGAGACGTTGCATATTTTCAAGTTGGTACAAACAAGTGAAAAGTATTTATTAGATTCATGACTTTACGAGTATCACAGAGTGAAAATCCTTATGAAGTAAATCTCTCTGTTTATAATTGGGGGTTGTATACTGAAAATATGTGGAAGAACCTTAAACAAGATATGTACTTGGTAAAAACAGAGCCAACCGAGACTGCTTCTCACTAGGGAAACAACATTCGGGTATCGTAATCGAGAGAAATAAAAAAATCGCACCGGAATTGGAGGCGTAAGAGATGATGGGTGTGCTCTAAAGCTTCCTCAACTATGAAAAGCAGTCACGTAACAGCGCTGCCCATCCACTACACGAATGGAATGCGAATGTGAAGACAAGGTAAAAATCAGACTAAAATCGTACACCCACTATATTCAAAGTAACCATAATGATTGCGAACACAGCCCAGAGAAATATGGCGTATGGCCAGTAGACGGATTGGAAAGGACTTCCATGCTTTTTGGGTACGGGAGAGTTGAGAACACTTCTTGCGTAATTCCGGGCATATATCACTAAGAAACATGGTATCAGAAATTGCACTGCGACACCTAAAATTCTATATTTGAATTATTTGAATAGGAAAATATAATATTGCTTAACTCCGAAACGGAGTGAAACACGGTGCTTGAATTCTAAAAGTACCTAGTCTCTAGCGCAAGTCTCTTTAATTTCTAGGAATCTCGTCCTCATTCATGCTATTCTCTGTTCATGAACGTTTTTGACAGTTAGATCATATGAAAAAGTATGACCTTGCAACCAAAACAAATCGAACTTTGCTTACCTGGATAAGAGCCCGTGACTGTTGCCAGTAGTAGCACGTTCTCTGTTAACAGACTCGCCACTGTTGGAATACCAATCACCAGTATCGGGATTACTATATCGTAGCGCTGAAATGCAGGGAAAGTGAAACGCTTCAAAATTTTTGCTGGGTAGGTGAAAATGCTTTGATGAAAGCTTTTGTCGCCAGTGAAACTAAATGGCACGACTAAAAACTTTTTAGTCGAAACGCTTCAAAAACACCTGATGGATAGCCATCCATAAACAGTCAGCGTATGCGTCGTGATACCCCATTCATACGGTGGTCCTGATAGGCCATCTCGGGTTAAATTTGTCAAGCTTTGCACCCGCATAGGTGTCATCGAAACTTGAAAAACTTACCAACAAGACGACTTACAAAAACCTCCGCATCATGGAACGTACGCTATTGGTCTAAGGATGGTCGTCCAATGTCGGATGGAGAACCACGTAGTCCTAGAACCTACTTGGTCAGTACGGGTACTCCTCCTCAGCCTAGAATCACGCTCATCATCATTACCTTCTAACAATGATTCCTCTTCTGACGATATTCTAAACACATTAATTTGTGAAAATCTTCATTTCTTAATGGAAGTTGACATAATGGATAACAATGGAGGGCGATTAAAAGTATAATTGACGTACCGTGAACCGGGTGGGAACACCGCATCCCGCAGAACTCGTATATTATTTATAAGAGTAGTTCCCACTATTGGATAATTAGTCGTAAGGGTAAACACGGGAAACAAAGCCAAGAAATAATCGACAATGAAGTAAAACACCGAGGTCATCTCGTCGTGAAGGAAATTCAATGTGTACACATCCTGTATGACATTTTTGATCTATTAGTTTCACAATTTACTAAAACGAACGCGGATGAAATGAAAAGATGATGAATTAAGAGCATACAATCCAGACGGATAAACATGGTAAATTTCAAAAGAGCTGTAACGTTTATAAGTTACCGTGACGTCCAAGTATTAGGGTGGCAACTAACTGTACATTTTAGGGAAATATAATTACCCTATCTTAAAAAAAGAAGTAATATTCAGTTGTATATTGACCATAAGATTTACAGATATTTGGTCCCAAATGTAAATCACTTTGAAAAACAAGTGGTTATCCTCTATAAATGTTTAAAGTACTTAAAAAATATGCAGTTGTTTGTAACTTGATAGTACTCAAGTTTTTTATCTTACGCAAGCAGTTACTTTTTGGAAGATGTATATTAGCAACGTTATTGGCAACCTAATTAATGGTACGGACTTTACAAGAAGGAGGAAGTGCTTGATAACTCAAGTGATTCCGAGGTAACTCAAGGGGTTTCACCTCACTCGTCTGGAACGCTCTCAGTTGATATGGATTATGCCATGCTCATTAAAGCAGTCCTAGAGCGTAACAATGATCCTCAAATCGAGAAGATGCACCTGATTTTGGCGGATAAAATTCCTAAAGAAATGTCAGAGCTCATGGAAGCGTATAAACGCTCCAGAAGCATCACTTTGAGTGCTAGAAGGGAACCTCCGTATTTACTGCCGTACTAGAAGTCTAAGGCGAAGGTTTTTGACACATGGGTGTTTTGAATGTGGAATGTCATCCAGATGAGGCCTAGGATGGGGAAAAGGATTCTTTCAATCGCAGACTGCTGAAAGTCCTTTTACATCGGCGTTTTCATTGGCACACTGCACTAGCCAGTGCAAGGAATTTAAAACCAAATAGTTTGCGAATATTTTTGCCAGGAAGAGTATAACCCCTGATGAAAAGAAACTTGAGTATAAACTTCGACAGCACGTCAGGGAGCGCAATAGGGGTAAGACAATTCGCGAATGGGCTGTGTACAAGAGAGAGAGAGCTCAGACGGGTTCTAGAATTGTCGCGGAGGTCCTTGGGAAAGCCTGATGATGCATGGTTCGCTGGATAAAAGTCACCTTGAGTGTTTCCTCCTCAATGCCCGTAGTATTGTAAGCAGAATTAATCACTTGCATATGTTCGTTGGTAGATTCAAACTCGATATTCTAAGAACAACCGAGACGTGAGTTCTGGAATTCTCGATACTAATTCACTAGGGGATTGGATTCCAATGTTTACAAGCATGACCGTAGAGGTAGTAGAGCATGTGGAATCTGCTGTTTGGTTAATTCTTTCCTGATCTCTAAAGAAATTGATATTATTTCAGAACTTGGTCCGGATCTGGTTTGTATTGAACCTTTGAATGATACCTCCTCTGCGACCACTATCAGACTCGTCGCAATTTACCGCCCACCTAATACCTCGTTGATGATGCTTATCGAACTTGTTTCGAATCTTTGTTCTGCGCGATGCCACATACCAATTAAAGGCACGGTTCACGATGAGAAAGGTTACTGAGTTCTTCCTTTAGGAATACTCAGCGCCCACATGCATGGTGGAAGGAACCCTCTCGCTCTTACAATCTCGACGCTTAGGGCATAGTGGAAGCCCTGTTGCTGCCGTAATTGGCTTTACGCCCCTCGATCGATGTCACGTTAGACGATGGTCGAGGCGATACAGATTGCAACTATTCGCTCTAGGGCCCACACACAACCAGCTGATCGCCGAATGATGAGGCGATGTTTTTCTCCCGTTCTTTTTTCCTCTGTTATTCTTTTCGCTGCCGCAATCCCTTATTTAATTTCCCACTCCTAGAGGGTGAAAAAGGTGATTTTGCTGATACTAGGGTTTTTGTTTACTTATGCTTATGAACGAATGGATTTTTGCTTACCATAGTCTCTAATCCGCACCAGGACCCACACGCACGCAGTGAGACACATGGTATAGCTCGTCCGGACGCCCCACTCTTCTTCATCTTTCTGGTCTCATTCTCGTTCAGCCCCCCGTTTAAACGATTTTTCGAAGCCTTTTTTCATTTCACAAACACCGATTCCCGCAGTTCCTTCCCCTTTATCGCACTATTTTGCATCTTATCTTCCACTTTACGTTATAGTCCCGATTACCCAAAATTATCGTGGACTGTGCCTTTGAAAAGTTTAACTATGTGACTTCGAAGAATTTAGAGGAATTTTGAGCGTGCGGTACAGAAGTGCTCCATGTTTATCCTTACTCACCCTCGAAGTTGCGTCAAGCTTCGCAATGCCTCCGTGTTTTTGACACATTCGGTTTCGCACAGTGCGTTACACAGGCGAACTACAGTGACAGAATAATAGACGTGGTCTCATCCTCTCGGATTGTAAGCTTGTTTCCATTCTGCCAGCATTCTCCAGTTCTGACCATAACTCATGGCCTTAAAGTTGGCTCAAAAATGTCTCTACCTCATGCAATGCCCACTCCCGATTTTGCCAATCTTGATCAGCGATCCTTAGTGTTGTTGACTGTTTGTACACAACCATATCTCCATTGATAGTGTTTATGAGATTTTGCAAAGGAAATAAACTCCATTCTCGCTCCCTTTGTTTCTTTTAGGCTTGCATTTATTGAAAATGCAAGTTATCCTGCTCATAACGTAAATTTGTTGGCTCAAAAAATACGGCTTTTCCGGATGCTCCCAGATTCCTTACAAATACATGATAAAGAAAAGCTTGCTCTAACCTCGACAGGCATGTCAAGACAATCGCTGAGAATTGTGACAGGCGACTGTCGGCCAAGGCTGGTTCTATGCATCTTCTTCGCCTAATCAAAAAAGAGTTTAAAAATCTGCAAGGCTATCCACGCTTTCGGATTGCTTCCGGCCTCTCTTTTTTCAATGAGGAGAAGCCGAAGCTTTAGATAGATAGTGATTGTTTGCTTTGCTAGTGTTTTTTCCACGGATAACTCTGAGGATATGTTTCGGACTAGCAATCAGTTCGAGATCAAACACAGTCTGGTTCGGAATACCCGTCATCCGCTACGTTCCCAGAATACTCAAAGATCAAGCCGTCCGTGGCTGCTGTATGATGGCATCCCCCAGATACTTTTCTGTAGGTGTGCTCGCTCATTAAGCAAACCATCAGGAAACATTAACATTTCTTTGCTTTTCTGCTTTTCGGAAAAGTACCTGTTATCTGGGAAGAATCAATAGTTTTAGCGATTCCCAAGACTTTTGGCAGCCGGCTGTTATCTGATTTCTGGCTTGTTATCAATTTACCAGTTTGGCTATGCACGCTAACGCGCGCAGTATATGTCGACGGCCACTTATCCACGATGGAGTCATTCAGCGAAATGTTGGATAATCAGAATAAGATAGTTCCCTCTAGATTCGAACGCTGAACTGCTGAGAGCATCACGCTCGATATATTTGAGCACAGTTATTAGTGGTTGATCATAGCTCCGTCTACCCTAGTGCAAACCCTTCCCACGGTAAACTTGACCACCCTTTTTTTGACTGCTTCAAACCATTTTTTCCGCATTCCAGAAAGTTTTTAAAGAGATAAATTTTTGGTCCTGGCCCCGCTTCCATGTGCCAGCTCCGCCGCCTTCGGGGACTTAACTGAATTTGTTCCAATTCCTCCTACCACCCTTTTCCCGCATCCCAGAACGTTTCTGAATAGAGTTATAAATCTTCGACCTAAGACCACTTTGGTGCCAACCCCGCCCACTTCCGGGATTTGACCACATTTGTTCTCACATTTGTTCTTTTACACCTTGACACCTTTTTGCCGCATCCCAGAACGTTTCTGAATAGAGTTATGAAATTTTATCTAAGCCCCGCCCCCTTTGGTGCCAGCCCCGCCCACTCCGAAGACTCGGCCACACTTGTTCCATTACCTCTAACCACTTTTTTCCCGCACTCTAGAACGTTTTTGGACAGAGTTATAAGTTTTGATCTGAGCCCCGCCTACTTTGGTGCCAGTTCCGCCCACTTTCGGGATTTGACCACATTTGTTCTTTTACACCTTGACCCCTTTTTGCCGCATCCCAGAACGTTTCTGAATAGAGTTATAAATTTTTGATCTAAGCCCCGCCCACTTTGGTGCCAACCCCGCCAACTTTCGGGATTTGACCACATTTGTCCCATTACCTCTAACCACTTTTTTCCGCATTCTATAACTTTTCCGAACGAAGTTACACTCATTTTTGAAAAGAAGCTTTCACCTCAACGCGCGCCCCGCCCCTCGCGGGCGGGGTTTCGCTAAACTTATGCATGCTCAGCACGCGTAAGGCCTTGCTCACTCTTTTTATTTCTTTCCTGGCCTCGACGCCTTCCTTATATCGAGCTATGAATCTCTGCGGAAAAATCACTGCGAGAACGCTCCGCCCACCGCCGGTAAGTTTCCTTTATTTTGATTGCTGACCCATCCCTCAGCTTTGCACATTTTTTCCCGGTGTCTGGAATGTTAAGAGACCGAATTAGAAGAATTCGCCCATGACCCCGCCCAATTCCGGTGCATGCCCCCCCCCTTGGGGGCGGAGCTCCGCTAGGCTCACATGTGCTCTGTTGCAGTTACCCTGTGCTCATCCTATTCCAAACTTGACCCGACTTCTCCAGGTGTTTCTTTAGGTTATATATAATTTCCGTACAAACAGACAGACAGACAGACAGACAGAGCGCTTTATATATAGTAAGGATCACCTGCTGCCAACGACATGTAGACCTTGATTAGGGATGAGATTTCGGCTTGATTTAATAGATTCAATGTGGTTCCCGGAGAGCAGCATGGGTTCTTAAGTGGTGCTTCAACATAATCTCATTGACACCTTCTTCGGTTGGACTATTGGCTCAAGTAATTGGAAAACAGTGGATATTGTATTCACGGATCTTTCTGAAGCCTTAACAAGGTCAGTCATTCTAGGCTTCTATCAAAACTCCACACATGATCTTGTCACCAGTGGGCAGCTGCTAAGGGGGGTTCAGGTCCTACCTCAGCGATAGATATATGACAGTAAGAATTGATCAGAATTAATCACAACGTTATAGTTGTTACAGCGGGTACTCAAGGTGGTGTGTTGTCACCTCTTTTGTCTCGCATACACTGTTGACCTTCCAGCTTACATAAAAACTTCGAGCTACATTGAAAGACAAACTTATGCTGGTGAAGTTAAGACCTATGTCACGCATGATAAGGAAAAAAAGAAACAAGCTTAATCCGCTTTTCAACGCTCTATTGAAAAGCTGTTGAAAAGATGGCTGAGTGGGCCACATTGTGGCGACTCCCTAATAACCTCAAGGAGTGTTCGATATGCACATCGGTGTAGGTTCTCCTTTGGATTATGAAATTGGAGGTCACAAGCTGGTCCGGTGTTTGTCGGCCAAAGATTTGGACTTGCTTATACTCCTGATCCAAGTTCTCGCATAGACAGCGTGGTGAACAAAGCTTATTTTTCCTGTAACTTTTTTTCTCATCCTGCGCAATGTGCTGACTAACGGCCATAGAATATTGATTCGCTCGAACAAGGCACATGCCCTCCCTCATACTGGATACTGCTTCCGGGTATGGAACCCGGTGCATAGGAAGGATATTGCTAAGCTAAAAAGTTCAGGAAACTTATACAAGGTGTTGTATGCTGTTTTCCTTACTTATAACAACTTATACAAGTGTTCCCCAGTATGCTTCCTGGCACGGATTACAGACTAATTCGTAGTTATGGAGATCGTTCAAAGTGTTTCGTTTGATGAGTTTAAAGAATAGATGTATAAGTGAACTTCCTGCTTCCGTATTATTCAGAATCAAGCTCAAAGCTAGTAAGTTCTGGGCCTTCAGGCTTAGTAGTACTAGTTCTGATGACTTTTCCTTGGAAAGCAGAAGAATAAAGAGGTATTCAATTCGTTCTTCATCCGGACAGAAAGATAGAAAAGTATCCGCGAAAAGTTCTTCGAATCCAAACTAAGGATTCCTAAAGGTATTATAGCTTAGGTAATCGATTCATAAGTTTGCCATCATAACAATGATGTAGCTGCTACCGATCGGGCTACCCTTCGGTAGCGATCTGTAGCAGCTATATCTGTTGCGATATGAGGGCAAGCATGTCTTATGAAGCGCTTTTTTCCAATGTTTCTCTTTGCCTTGAATGTTCTCATTCGCGGGTATACCGGATGTACTTTTCTCCTTTTTTCCTACGTCATGTAACCGTTCTGAAGTCTCTCAACTGATCATCTGTGTCGTCGTACTCTTAGAAATCCGTTTTGTACATGCCTAACTTCTTTTCGGTGTATCTCCATGGGTTGTTTTTTCTTTTTTCATTTGCCCAGTTGGATTTGTTTTTTTTTTTGTTATTTCGTTATACTTCTTTCAAAGTGACCTTGAACAGACAGTCCGTCGCCACAGCTACTATTGTACAGGCAAAGCTGTCTGCTTGTCTTGATGCTTCTAAATTAGCGAAATATTTCCCTCAACTGCGCACTTCCTGCCACTCAACCAGTAGCTTACAAGTCGGTTCCACGAGGTAAGATGGCATATCCGTGCGCCGAGAAAACACTCTATATCACTGCAGCTCCTGGAGATTGGTATACACAAGTGATTTTGCCCTCTCTCCCTTCACAATCGCACTTTATGCAGTGGGCAGTTTATTTGGTAGCTGTGGTACACTCAGTGGAGGTATAAATAAATAAATGACTAAGGTAAAATTGAAAAGTAATCTTATACACACGGCTTCCTGGCGCGGTTCACGTGCCATACAATGATCTTTGAAACTTCGAGCAATAGGATTCTTAACATTTTTCACCAAGCATCCTTCACGTAAGCGAAAGACGTAACAAATCGTAACCGTCACTCAGTTTCTCGTAGGGGTAGATGACGCAAGGACACCACAGCCTATCTAGGTGCCTGGGTAGGTCGGGTACCGTGGCAAAAGTTATCCAAATTCATATCCATTATCGATAGGTGAAGGTACCATTGCAGCACCGCTACATACTATTCTATTAGCTTCATGGACTGAACTACTGAGACCGATTAGGTTCTTAAGTTCTCAATTCCAGCTTGTACGTACGAAAAGTAAGGATTAACATGGAGCACTTCTGTACCGCAGAAGTTCCTTCAAATTTTTCAAAGTCATATAGTTACAGCTTTCAGCAAGCATACCTACAGAAAAGTATCTGGGGGATGCCATCACACAGCAGCCACGGACGGCTTGATCTTTGAGTATTCTGGGAACGTGGCGGATGACGGGTATTCCGAGCCAGGCTGTGTTTGATCTCGAACTGATTGCTAGTCCGAAACATATCCTCAGAGTTATCCGTGGAAAAAACACTAGCAAAGCAAACAATCACTATCCACCTGAAGCTTCAGCTTCTCCTCATTGAAAAAAAGAGGCCCGAAGCAATCCGAAAGCGCGGATAGCCTTGCAGATTTTTGAACTCTTCTTTTAGGCGAAGAAGATGCATAGAACCAGCCTTGGCCGACAGTCGCCTGTCACAATTCTCAGCGATTGTCTCGACATGCTTGTCGAGGTTAGAGCAAGCTTTTCTGTATCATGTATTTGTTAAGAATCTGGAAGCATTCAGAAAAGCCGTACTTTTTGAGCCAACAAATTTACGTTATGAGCAGGATAACTTGCATTTTCATTAAATGCAAGCCTAAAAGAAACAAAGGGAGCGAGAATGAGCGAGAATGGAGTTAATTACCTTTGCAAAATCTCATAAACACTATCAATGGAGATATGATTGTGTACAAACAGTCAACAGCCAAAAAGCGAAATCTAAGGATCGCTGATCAAGATTGGCAAAATCGGGTGTGGGCATTGCATGAGGTAGAGACACTTTTGAGCCAAATTTAATGCCACGAGTTATGGTCAGAACTGGAGAATGCTGGCAGAATGGAAACAAGCTTACAATCCGAGAGGATGAGACCACGTCTATTTTTCTGTCACTGTAGATCGCCTGTGTAACGCACTGTGCGAAACCGAATGTGTCAAAAACACGGAGGCATTGCGAAGCTTGACGCAACTTCGAGGGTGAGTAAGGATAAACATGGAGCACTTCTGTACCGCACGCTCAAAGTTCCTTTAACCCTTTGACTACAATGCCGGTTTCGAGGTGATGCGCCCATGCGACTACGCTCCCCTACCTTCGCACGCGACCGGCACCCACCGGTGGGTGGCACTGTCCCAGGAGAAAATTCTTTCACTGGCCTACTGAATTCAGCAATTGGTAAGAAAAAAGAAAGTAAAATGGCTCCCAAAATTGGGGCCCAATGTCCTACGTGCCAGTCATAGTGGCACCCATCGGTGGGTGCCATTGCCGTCAAAGGGTTAAATTCTTCAAAGTCACATAGTTAAACTTTTCAAAGGCACAGTTTGCGATAATTTTGGGTAATCCCGATTATAACGAAAAGTGGAAGATAAGATGGAAAATAGCGCGATGAAGGCGGAGGAACTGCGGGAATCGGTTTTACAAAGTGAAAAAAGGCTTCGAAAAAATCGTTAAAACAGGGGGCTGGACGAGTGTGAGACCAGAAGAATGAAGAAGAGTGGGGCGTTTGGACGAGCTATACAATGTGGGCCATTGCGTACGTGTGGGTCCTGGTGCAAATAACTGACTATGGTAAGAAAAAATTCATTCACTTATAAGCAGAGGGAGCAAGAAGAATAACAGAGGAAAAGAATGGGAGAAAAACATCGCCCCCTCACTCGGCCATCAGCTGATTGTGTGACTCGTCTGACGCGACTTCGATCGAGAGATGGGAAGGCCGCGCGAGCCGGGAACGGGGCTTCCACTATGCCCTAACCGTCGAGTTTTAGGGCGAGAGAGGGCCCTTTCTATTACCCTTGGGGGGCCTTTTTTATCGCGAACCGTGTCTTTTATGAATGTATGGATTAATCGAAGTGAGTAGAAAAATAACAACAACGGTGAACTATTGATGTAATTAACCTGCACATGGGCGAACGCGAACGCACCAGTAATAGAAAGTGTGAAATAAAACGCCAAAACAAGTAAATAAATGCCAGAGAGCTTGAAAAATAATCCCGTTTTGGATCTGAAACGTGTAGATGAAGAGGGAAACCAAGAAATAGGCTCAACATTGCAGAATTATTCTCACCTCATTGGAGTAATCAAAGCCGGAATGCTATGGTGGCACATAAACGCGTACACCGCCGTACCAAACAATGATCCAAATCCATGAATATTAACAGGTGTAGGTGTCACAGCAGCACCGCTACTCACCATTTGTGCCGTAGCCAAAGCAATCATCAGAATAAACGCTGGAAGTGTTCTTTTGAACAAGTTGAACGATATGAGCAATACCAAAAGCATATAAAGAATTCGTTATGAAATGCTTGAAGGCAGTCGCGGCATAAAAAATATGGACTTCGTTTGCGAGAGCTACAGTGCGTTCATAATTATGAGGTCACCCTCGATTTTTGGGATTCTGGAGAAAGCACCCAGATAGAATTTTCTCCGTATTTGAATTTTGGTTGCAACACCCTTCACCTTAACTCTTTTATGAATTTTTTAAAGATAGTGCCGGTCTTTACACTGTTTCATAATTATAAGGTCACCCTGAGAAAGTGAATGATTTATTAATGTTGATGGCATGTGCACAACTGTTAATAATCTATAGCTCCTCCTTGTTTAAAGGCACGGTTCACGATAAAAATGGTTTCGGAGATTTTCACATGGCATAACTCGGGGCCCTCTCTGATACCATATGTGCCGGAATGAAGTCGAAAAACATTCTGGATAGGGCACAATAGGGGGCGGAGAGTGAAGCACGGTCAGCCTCCGCCCCTCGCTAGGCTGACTACATAATCTAATTGCCGTTCACCTTTTTCGCATTGGAGCAACATTAGTGAAAAATCAATAAGCTAATCGACCGCCTCTTACTGGTAATAGTATTCGCCTGTATTCCTACTATTCGACTAATATTCTGCACTATTCTATTCCAACTAATTATTCTCAGCCGTCATCAAAAGGATCAGGCACAATAATCTGGCTTAATATCAGCATAAATAATATTAACGAAGAAGCCAAAATCAGCTGTTTGAGCGTGTTGTGTGCAATCGCAGACATTACGTCGCATTCGTCTAGCCGCCCAATAAATCCCTCAACCGCCGTTTTTTCGCCGTGTAACTCGTCCAACCCCCCCCCCCCTTTTTCTCTTCTTTTTTAAAGCTTTGTATTTCTTTTTATTCATCGTTTTTCGCGTTTCTGCTCTTCCATTGTACTACTGTACGCCGTACCTAACATTTTTCGTCAAAAACCGGATAACCCGAAATTATCGTTAACTGTGCCTTTAAGAGCAACATCAAAGAGCCTGCGTGGTATAACCAGAAACTGTCGCCTGTCACCTGTCGTCCCGTTGATCATCGACTTCCTCGAGCGGGCGCCAGTAACGTCTCCATTCGTCCCTGTCACGAGCCAGAGTGGTCCAGTGAATCGTTCTCGCTTCAGGGACACGAGGTTTAACATTCCTTTCGTTCAGAGCTTTCGTGAAGAAGTCTGACCATCTCGTTGGCGGCCTTCCTGGAGTTCGTTTGATGTCCCGAGGGATCCAGTCAGTAAACGCCCTGGTCCAACGGCCATCACTATATCGCATAACGTGTCCGGCCCACCTGATCTTCGATATCTTGGCGTAATCAACGGCATCCCTGATCTTCGTTCGGTGACGGAGCTCGGAACTCCGGATTCCCTTCTGCACTTGCGTGTATAGGGAAATTCCGAGCATCGTCCTTTCCAAAACGCGTTGAATAACGCTGACAGCATGCTCATCCTGCTTTCGTAGAGTCCAGGTCTCCGAGGCGTACGCCAAAGCAGGAAGGACAGCAGTGTCGAAAAGGTGAGCGCGGAGCCGGATGTTCCTTGTCTTCTTCACTACTCCCTCGATATTCTTAAATGCTCCCCACGCGGCGCGTTTCCTTCTGCACAGCTCTGGAGCTAGGTCGTTCATCATGTTGACTTCCCGACCTAGATACACATAGCTAAGCATTCGGAGACATTCGTTCCGTTTAACGTGAAAGAAGCATCAGGTACTAGTCCGTTTTTCATGAACATCGTCTTCGTTAGGTTCAGCCTCAACAAGCACTATCAAACTCGGCCAGCATTCGTTCCACAAGCACTATCAAACTCGGCCAGCATTCGTTCCGCCTGCTCGATGTTCGGTGTTATAAGCACGATGTCGTCTGCAAAGCGGAGGTGATGTAAGAAGCAGCCGTCGACCTTCACTCCCAAGTCTTCCCATTCCAAATGACGCAGGATATTCTCGAGGGCGGCACTGAAAAGTTTGGGCGAAATAGTATCGCCTTGCCGAACACCTCTCTTCACGTTGACAATGACTTCCTTATAGAATGGTGAAATCCTGGTCGTGAAGCTGTCGCAGAGCTCACGAAGCATCCTTATATATTGCGTAGGAACACCCTGGTTGTCCAGGGCTTCAATTATCGCTTCTGTCTAAACGGTGTCGAAGGCTTTCTTCAAGTCGATAAACGTAAGGCATAGCGGCATTTTGTACTCTCGCGATACTTCAACGAGCCTTGTTAGGGTGTGGATATGATCGATTGTACTGAACCCTCTCCGAAACCCTGCTTGCTCGCATGGCTGTCCTTCATCTAATATTCTGCCAATCCTGTTTAGGATGACACGAGTGAAAAGCTTGTAGATTACGGACAGCAGGCAGATTGGACGATAGTTGCCAATATCGTCTGGATCTCCCTTTTTGTACAGCAACACAGTCTTGCTAGTCTTCCACGACGTGGGCGCTTTGCATTCCGACAGGTACCGTGTGAAGAGCCTAGCCAGAGTTTTGATGATGACTGGTGGTATACTCTTCAGATGTTCTGGTTTGATCCTATCGGGACCGTTTGCTGTACAGTTCTTCATCGACGTGATGGCATGTCGTATTTCGGAAGGGAGAACCGAAGGAGCGATATATTCGTCTTGCCTAAGTTGGTGAGTAGGCAGGTAGACGTGGCTGTCGAAGAGATCCGAGTAGAAGTCGTAGATGTTCTTCTCCATTGCCCTCCGGGATGCAGTAACGGTTCCGTCAGGACGACGAAGGGAGGTCATCTTGGTTTTGTAATTGGCGAAGCTCCGTCGGGCTTTGCGAATACTCTTTCCGGCCTCGGCGGCTTCGTCCATGACTGCTGCTCTTCTCTCTTTCAGATCTTCCTTTATCGCTTCTCTGCAGAGCTTCGCAAGTTCGGACGTTTGATGATAATTGCCTGTAGCTCGCGCGATTCCACGCTGGCGTATCGGCTCGAGAGTCTTCGAAGAGAGTCGTCTCTTGGCTACTTGTAGACTCTCTGCTTTCGCAGCACTATCGTGAAGATGCTTGACGAACCGCTTGTATTCTTCGTCGATGTTGTCGATAACGGAATCCTCCCATTTACTCGCAAGGGAAGCGAAGTGGTCCCAGTTTACGGAGGTCTTGGGGCTTCGTTTCCGAAACTTCATAGCTCTCTCCCCACGCACTGAGAAGCAGAATCTAACGCGGAGGAGACGATGGTCCGATCCCGTGTGGAACTTCGGAACAACAGCGACGTCGGTCAGGCAAAATCTCCGATTGAAGATGATGTGGTCTACTTCATTATGGAACTGTCCACCAGGTGACTCCCATGTCCATTTTAAATGAGAGGGCTTCTGGAACTGCGAGTTACCATGGATGGTGTGGGCCGCCACGATAAACTCGGACAGCTTTTCACCCTGCTCATTCCATTCCACTCCGTGAGTCCCGATGTGAAGCTCTTCAGCCGTTCTTCTGGGGTCAATCTTGGCGTTGAAATCACCGACGATGACCTTGAAGAAAGTGTGGTCTTCTCTGTAGAGCCTCTCCGGATCCATATAAAATGCCTCCAACTCCCCTTCTACGTAGCTCGATGTTGGTGCGTAAGCAACGAAGATGGTTAGAGCTGGGATTGAACCACATCTTCTTAATCGCAAACGTCCGATTCGGGTTGTTAAGCTTTCGTACGAATCGATGTTCATGGCCAAGTGCGTATTGACGAGGACAACTACGCCGCCGACGCCTCTACTGTCGCATGTTCCAAGGAACAGTTCTTCTCCAGTCTCAAATACAGCGTGCAGCGGGCGATGCCTTCTCCTCTCGGTCAGTCCGATGACGTCGTACTTGATTCCTAGCTTGCATCATCAGGTCTTCTACAGAAGATTCCGATGCAGGCGTCCGTGCGTTGAAAGCACAGATCGCCATCTTAGTCCTGCTTTTGGGCAGCCTGTTTTGGCCCTGAGTTTTTAGCAGCCTCTCCCGAGCGGTCCTACCCAACGCTGCCGTATTGGGGGCTCCCTCAGGTTCAGGGGAATGAGGCCCATTTCTATTACTGTTTTTGGCGTGAAGATACCCAACGTGCAGCTTGCCAGGCTATCCCGAAGTGGAGGAGGGGCTTTGTTTTTGGAGGCGGCCCCGAATCGCCCCCCCCCCCCAGATACTTCTCAGTCACTCGAATGCATGCTTTTGGCCGAGTCGATGGACAGGATGCCAACTGCACCCACGGACTCCACACACGATTGCGTGGATACTCCCGCGAGAAACAGAAGGTATATCGATCAGCACAGCAGAATCAAGGAGTCCATCCCCTGAATCCACCTGCGTCTCTGGGCAAGAACCGGTGACTTTTGGTCGGCGATTAATTCCCCTATCCGCCACCTGGGGACGCCCTACGTAGCCTCGTCACTAACCGGCTGGGGGTCCTTCAGTGAGAGAGAACCCTTAGTGGACGAGATCCGTAGATACCAGAAACTAGGTTTCGAAAATGTTTCTCATCGATCGTGCTCCATGTTCGATAATCGCCCGCTTCAGCTCTTCTGTGCTCTGAAACTGACGGTAATTTTCCTAGACCTGTCTGACTATCATGCCCCAGATATTTGCAATCGGATTAAGATCGGGACTACAGGCTGTCCATGGCAGGACGCTTTTGTTTTGGCATTGCAGCCACTCATTCGTTGCACGGCTCACGTGAATGGAGGCGTTGTCTTGTTGAAAGACATAGCTGAGGTGACGGCGACGGCTTAGAAAGGGTACTAGATGATGCTCCAAGACATTCTGGCGATCCTTGGATCCATTCTGCAGCACATGAACGCTAGATCCAACACGACATCGTTGCAGAATGCAACCCACACCCTAAGACCTCCTCCACCGAAATTGCAACGGCTGAAGTAGACTGGTTCCTTCCTCACGACGGTCCTGACCAGTCGCGCCAGTAGTACTTGTTTCCGTCAGGACCGTCCAAGTTGGATTCCTTTTCATCCGAAAAGGCGACCTGAATGGAAGTTATTACTCAGCTGTATGGTGAGATTTTGAAGCAGACCTACCTTCGCCCAATCTTTCCCTACGTTCATCTTTGCAAATTCGAGTCGAGCTCCTCTGTGGCGATCCTCCGTGGCGCCTTCTTCATTGCTTGCCTCGTGCTGTTCTCGCATCCTCCTACTGCTCTCCGGACTGTAGTTTCAAAGATCCGATCAGATCTGGTTCAAGTAGGACGTACTGTTCGAAACAGCCCTCAGAATCTTCCGCTCGTCACGGGCAGTAACCTTGCGTTGGCTGATGTTACATCTAGGGACATCAGGGCTCTCCAGAAATCTTTTGATGGAGCAGAGGGATCTTCCTATCTGCCTGAAGATAGCTCACTTACTGAGCCCAGCTTCATGAAGAGCCCGAATTTGAACCTTCTCCTCCGAGGAAAGCAGACGACTTTGAGCCATGTTGACAGTCAGGTTTAGAGATGCATTTGCTACACATGCTTACCTTTATAAGTGTGTTGAAAGACGAAAATTCTTCTTCTCCATGACTAATTGTTCACTTTCTCAGGGTGACTTCATAATTATGAAACGGTGCAAAAACCGATAAACTGTTCTGAAGAAGTTCAGAAAAATGCAGTTGCTGCTGAAAAACGGATACCCGTTTATTTGTGCTGGGGGATCCGTTCATGATGACAGAAAAAATCCTAAATGATTGCTTCTTCTGAAACGCAAAATGTGTGAGTGACCTCAATTATGAAATGCACTGTATTATCGCACTAGGCGAATCAGTTTTGAGTGCTTCACTATCAGTGAGAGGCGTCATGAGCTGACCCTTCATCATACTGCTTCAACTAGAACAGGGTTCATTTAAGTAACTCTAGGATGGTAGAAAACAATGAAGCCATTCCTCTGAACCAGCTTTGCAGCGATACTCACGATCAATTTCAAGGACTGCAAATTCTGTCATTCTGTCAAATTAATTCTGTCAAATTGACATCAGTAGCCAACAATTTCAGCTGCTTTTGAACAATCATTACAAAACTTACTCATGAATATATGACCACTCTTTTCCCGCTGTTGAGTACTATGGATAGAAAGCTCTCACGCGGGAGAAAAAATGATCTTATCATGGTCAGCAAAGTCTTAAATAACCAAGTAGAGGTTCATGCTCTGATTTCTTCCGCCTGTTGCCATCAGTCATCAGAAGAGGTCGTAGCAACTGCACTTCAATGCAGCCCGTTCTGGTCTCAGGCATATCTTTTTTTTATCAATCGCGTTGTCAGTATACAAAGAGATCATTGGAAAAGCTTGCTTCTATCCATGAGTATTCTCAAATCTTATCTCAACCGCACTCTTCGGCGATGAACTAGCTCTTTCCCGCTCCTTCGCTCAATTCATGGTCTCTTATAACATCCCGTTGTATCTGACTCCAGTTATGTTTTATGTATGCATGTCGTATCCTTTTCCGATTGTGTTTTATCCTTTTACTTAATGTGGCCCGCTGTCGTTATACACGCTTGACATATAGTGAATAACAACTATGGGGTACATCAAAACACTAAAACAGATAACTTGTACCACCTGTTGTCTGTCGATGTTTGACCGTGTGATCTTTTTGGCTAGAGTGGGCTCCAGTACCAACCTTATTCGTCCCTAATTCAATTCTTGCATCAGATCGTGCTCACTTGCGAAACACTAGGCATACCATTCTTTTTTTAAATGACTTTCGCAAAGAACTTTCATCATTGGTATAGCGGCCTTCAGTTTTGACTGACCTCTCGAGGATCCAGTTAGTAACCGCTCTAGTCCAGCGGTCATCACAAAGTGTCCGTCCACCTGTATTCGACTCCTTAGCGTAGGCAACGGCGTCCCTAATGTTCGTTTTTCGACGGAAATAGGAACTCCGAACCTACTCTGCAGAAGCACTCGTCGCATTTTCAACCCGTTCAAGGCACGTCGGTCAAAGAATGAAGTTATTTTACTGCATACTAACTCTGACCTATGTATTTAGAAATGGATCAACGGTGTCTAATCCATACAAGTCAAAGGACATCAGAGTGCTAGAAAAAGTCCAAAATAGTTTCACTCGAAAATCAATGCTCAGATGCTCCGGTCTCACGTACGTAGACATCCCTAGTAATGTGTCCGATTTCTTCAATGTGTTGCCATCAAACATGAGGGGAGCTATCGCCAGACTATCTACTTCAACTGCCAGACCCAATGCAGGTCGAAGTTTTTCATTCAGAAAGTTCGTACATGTGTTAATTCTATTCTGCGTTGAAGCTGTATCCGTTGAAGTATGTTACTTCAAAAAACTTGACAATGATTTTATGATTTTTTATGACAGTTGCATATCTTTCAACAGTTTCCCTTCCGGGTTTTGATAATTTTTTTACATGTTGTGACTTCAACATGTCCAAATTAATAAACAAAATTGCGAATATCAAAAAATTATTCGACTGCTTGCCACATCGCGTTGGATGACGCTGATTGCATGTTGCTTGCATGACGTAGAGCCCAAATCTGTGAGAAATATGTCTAGAAAGGAGGATTACCGGAAAGACGGGCACACAGCCGGTTTCTTTGTCTTTCCAAGTACTCCCTCGATATTCCTAAATGCTCCCCACGCTGCGCGCTTCCTTCTGCTCAGCTACGGCGCTAGGTCATTTATCGTTTCGATTTCTCAATCTAGATACACGTAACGAGAGCATTTAGAAATTTTCCTTCCTTGAGCGCATCATGTACCAATCCGCTTCTTGTGAACATCGTCTTCCCAATGATCTTTCCACAAGCGCATCGGATTCGACCAGCATTCGTCCCGTCTGCTCCATTTTCGGTGTTTTATGCACGATATCGCCTACAAAACGAAGATGATGTAAGTAGCAGCCGTCGACCTTCTCCCAGGTATTCTCGTTCTAAATGAGGCGTGCTCTCAAGAGCGGCACTGAAAATTTGGCCGAAATGGTATCGCCCAGCCAAACCCTCCCTTCACCTTGACAATGACTTACTTAGAGAATGGCGAAACCCTGGTCATAGAACTGCCGTAGTGTCAAGAAGCACCTGCACACATTAAGCAGGAACACCCTGGTTGCCCAATGCTTCAATTACCGCTTCTGCGTCGTACCAGACTCCGTCTTCAGATCGATGAACGGAAAACATAATGGTATGCTGCATTCTCGCGATACTTCATTTGCTCGCTCGCAACGCTGTCCTGCATCTAACAATCTGCCATTCGTGTTACGGTGTGGGTGAAAAGGCTGTGAATTACAGACAGCAGGCGATATAACCAGTATCGTCGGATCACTTTTAAATATTATACAGCAATACAATCTTGCTAGTATTCCACGACGAGGGCACTGACGGATGCCGCGTGTAACTAACTAACTGCATTAATGACGACAAATGTGGGAGACTTTAAATGTTCTGGTTTGATACTATCGGGACCGGGCCCGAACAAGTCTTCATCGACGCGATGGCATGTCAAATTTCGGAAGGGAGAGCCGAAGGAGCATATCTTCGCCTTGCCTAAGATGGTAGGTAGGCAGGTAGACGTGGCTGTCGAGGAAATCATAGTAGAAGTACAGATGACCTTCTCCATTACCCTACGGAATGCAGTACCTGCTCCGTCAGGACAACGGAAGGAAGTCTACTTGTCTTGTAAATGGCGAGGTTTCGGCAGGCTTTGCATACATACACACATACATACAACATACACACATACAACAACATACATACCATACATACATACATACACACATACATACATACATACATACATACATACATACATACATACATTACAATACATACATACATACTAATCATACATACATACATACATACATACATACATACATACATACATACATACATACATACATACATACATACATACATACATACATACATACATACATACATACATACATACATACATACATACATACATACATACATACATACATACATACATACATACATACATACATACATACATACATACATACATACATACATACATACATACATACATACATACATACATACATACATACATACATACATACATACATACATACATACATACATACATACATACATACATACATACATACATACATACATACATACATACATACATACATACATACATACATACATACATACATACATACATACATACATACATACATAACATACATACATACATACATACATACATACATACATACATACATACATACATACATACATACATACATACATACATACATACATACATACATACATACATACATACATACATACATACATACATACATACATACATACATACATACATACATACATACATACATACATACATACATACATACATACATACATACATACATACATACATACATACATACATACATACATACATACATACATACATACATACATACATACATACATACATACATACATACATACATACATACATACATACATATATACATACATATATACATTTGCGAATGCTCTTTCCGGCATGGGCGACTTCTTCTACGACCGCTGGTCTTTTCTCCTTCGCATCTCCTTGATCCTCGTTGATGATTGCCTGTAGCGCGCGTGATTCCACGCTACATATCAGCTCAAGAGTGATCAACGTCTCTTAGCTTCTTGTAGACTCTCCTCTTTCCTAGCAGTATCGTGAAGATGTTCGACGAGTCAATTGTATTCTTGGTCGATGTTGTCGATAACGGAATCTTCCCAGACCCGCAAAGGAAGCGAAGTGGTCCCAGTTTAAAGGTCTTGGAGCTTCGTTCCCTGAATCTGGCAGCTCTTTTTTCACGCGCTGGAGAATGAACCTAGCGCAGAAGAGTCAATTAACCGATTTTGTTTATAACGTCGAAAAAAACAGCGATGTCTCAGGCAGAATGCGATTGAAAATGGTTTTATTCCTTCATGACACTGTCCACCAGGTGATTCCCATGTCTATCGCGTGGGTTCTGGAACTGCAAATCACCATCCGGTCCTTCTCCTTTGGGCAGCCCGTTTTGGTCCTGCGATTTTGACCCACCCAACGCAGTCATATTGAAAGCTCCCTCAGGTGCAGGGAGATGAGGCCCATCTGTGTCACTGTTTTTGGCATATGCGTACCCATAGATAGATGGCAAACCTTTGACGTGGGGGCTGGGTAGACTCCGAGAATGTAGCCGGGCTATCCCAAAGTACATGAACTTTGGTTTCGGATGCGGCCCGGAGTCTCCTCCCGGATACTTTCCAGTCACTCGTATGCAAGCTTTTGGCTGAGCAGATGTGCAAGATACCAACCGCACCCGCAGATTCTCCACACACGTATTGATGTAAACATCTGTGTGATACAGAGGATACATCGACCCAGCACCGCAGAAACGAAGAGTTCAACCCATGAACCCACCTGCAAATCTGAGAGGTACCGGCGATTTTTGGTCCGCAATTCACTCCTATTTTCGTCCTCTGGATTCGTCCTACGTGCCTTGTCACTAATCGGCTAGAGATCCACTGAAGGAGACCCGCAGAAACAGCATATATGTATAAATATATAAATTCAAGCAGGGTACAGCACAACCATTTGAACCTCCCGCCTGACGCCAAGCTCTCCTTTCTTTTGAAGTTCGCCGACTACCCTTTCGGAGTCAAATTCAAATCTTTTATGTTCGAAAAAAATAGTACATCCCATACTTCCTTTCTATTCCAACTTGGTAGCGTATTTTACTCGAGTCAAAATTTTTGTCGGCCTATTCGCTCCGATTAATCCTATTCCTCCCACTTCCCTCCTAGCGTAGCCCGCGTCAATCACTTCCTACCAGCACTTGGCATCAAGGTCCCCTTCCTGCCATCTGTACTTGTACCCAGTTTTTAGGCTTCAGGTAAAAGGGAAGAGGACTCATGAATCCGATCTCACACACAGGCTCAGAGACACATACAAGTTTTCTCCACTGTGATATTCTCGCTCTTGCCTAACGTGTGTGGTTTGTGGTGTGTAACGTGTGGTTGGTGTGTGTGAATTGTCGCTGTGGGGGCGTTGGTTGATACACCGACTTATAGAAACTCTTGTGTACTTGCCCAGTTACCTAGTTTTTTTTCGTTCCCTTTAGACGTATGGTAGCATACCAATTTGCGAAGAAATTGAATAGATGAGGCGGGATTATCGCTGTAAATGAAGCAATCATTAACAGTCATTTGCTTTTATCGAACGCTGACGTGTTCTACTCGATATTGGTCTTTCATTCAAAGCTGATGTGTTCTACTCGATATTGGCTACTAGACTAGTTTTTCAAAGCCAAAAAGGTATGTAGAAATGACAGTACTCAGCATGGCATTACAACTTCAACACAGAAATGAGTAGAGGCGGTCCGAGTGGTAGCTGATGGAAACTACTCGATTCACTGCAGTCCCACTGCTGCGAGGGAAGAGATTCGTCAAGCAAGCACGGAAAAAACTACAGTACACATCAATTCGTAATGAAAGATTCATACATTCCAAAAAATGATCGACAGTGGCCATGTTTCCTTGTACTTTTGCTGGGATTTATTTCTATGATTTTGGACATTCTTACTTAGCAACAGCCTCTAAGAGATTAAAGCTTACCGGACCATCTGGAAAAGGATGTCGCTAGCTGCAAATACTTCGTTTTCGCCACACCGATGATCACCATTGGTGTACAGATCGTTACGAAGAGAACAACGCAGAGTCGATATACTGTAAAAAGCCGATTACCTTTCGGGAACAGTTATGATTACACATTGCCTGAATACCTAGAGTAGAAAAGGTTCGAACCTATGTAACATGCACCAAAATCGTGTGCGCTACATAGATCACAGTCTCTGAACCCTCGCAAGACTAATAATGCTCGTAACGACAGACTCATTCTCAGATTCGACTTCAGTCTAGAGTTGACTTGATTACGTTGGCACCTTGAAAATAGAAATATACCTGTGAAACGATGAAAAAACTCCGGCCAGCCTTCTCGACATGGGTCCGTAGGCATAACGCTGGATGTGTTTATGGGGGCACTGGAAAAACAAACATGGTAAGAAAATCAGTGGTAATACAGTGACTTATGAAATTCCCACCATATAACGTTCATAAGAGACTTCGGAACTGTCGTGGAGTATATGGCGAGATCTCCAAAGAGGTAGATACTTAGGGCTAGATAGCTGAATATCACACCACTTCTACCAAGAAACATCGACGTCATATGACCCTAAGAGTGAACTAATTCTGCCTGTGAGAACTACGACTTATCCGTAATACTGAAGCAGTTGGACTCACCACTTCTACTTTTTGGACAATCTCAAATAACGACGGATCACTTTCTGAGACAACCACATCTGTAAAAAGTTTATTCCGACGATTCTTGTGTGAGGCAGAAGGTCTTTTTGGTAGGAGTCAGTGATATCAGATACCCTGGTCATGTCAAGGAAGACTGAGGAAGGAGGATTCTAGCTAGCGTTGATATGTAATTCACATAGAAATAGGAGCGCTCCTAGGTCTTATCACGGAAGAAGGAAATGCTTTACTCGTTAGGAAAATATTCGACTCGACAGCTCCCTTTATGCTACCCTTAGGGCCACAGATTAAAGGCACCGTTCACGATAAAAAGGTTACTGAGTTCTTCCTTCAGGAATACTCAGCGCCCTCCATGGGTGGTAGAAGGGACCCTCTCGCTTCCACAATCTCGGCGCTTAGGGCATAGTGGAAGCCCCGTTGCTGCCGTAGTTCGCGTTCCCGCCTCTCGATCGGTGTCACGTCAGACGAGTGTCGAGACAATACAGATTGCTATTATTCGTTCTAGGACCCACGCACAATCAGCTAATCGCCGAGTTATGAGGCGATGTATTCTCCCATTCTTTTTTCCTCTGTTTTTCTTTTTGCTGCCGCGATCCCTTATTTAATTTCCTACTCCTAGAGGCTGAAAAAGGTGAGCTACTTTTACTGTTACTAGGGGTTTTTTTATTTATTTATGCTTATGAGTGAATGAATTCTGGCTTACCATTGTCTGTTTTTCGCACCACGACCCACACGCGCGCATTGAAACGCACTGTTTAGTTCGTCCGAGCGCCCCACCTTCTTCATTTTTCTTGTTTCATTCCAAAGTGAAAAAGGTTCGAAAAACCGTTAAAAAGGGTCCAGCCCCCTTTTTCACTTTGGAAACACCGATGTTTCTTCACCTCAGTCGCACTAGTTTCGATCTTGTCTTCCATTTTTCATCATAATCTGGATTACCCAAATTTAAGTGAACAGTACCTTTAACCCTAGAGGGCAATCTCCGAAATCACTTGTACCGCGAACAGTGCTTTTATCCGTCTGCTGGTCCTCCACAAAGTGTATAATCGGTCTCGTCTTTTCCAATCAATGAAATCAAAACGAGACCGATCATCGCACCTTATTGTGGACCAGCCGACGGATTAAGATGGCTATTAAATCGTTTGCTCTCTCCCCTTTTGCAATACATGGAAGCGCACATTAATAGTGTTGAAGGATTCATTCTATCGCTTCACCAATGTCCACACCGACGGGAGCCTTCTACTCGAATTTTGATGTTGTATCCTTATATACGAAAGTGAATGACGCGAGAGCAAGGCAAGCTGTGTTATCTATTATTGAAGATTAAGAAGATCATACGATGATGACGGGATAATTCGCCAGCGAAGTTAAACATTCCACCGAAGCAGCACCAGATTGCAACACTTTTTTGCTTTGACAATAAACTGTATGAGCTAGAACAAGTCCTTGCCATGGGTAATCGCATGGCAGCTGTGTTAGGTGTCATCTTCCCGGAACCGCGGAACACATAGAGAAGTCATTGGCTGGCAAAGTTCTGTTCTACGAATCTTACACTGATGGCGTATCCATTATTGAGACAACGGAAGACCTAGTGGAAACATTGAAGAGACCCAACTCTAACAATGCTGACAAATCCTTCACCAGAGAATATCCAGGAGTTATGGATTTCTACAATTCTTCTATACGAAGTTACGGATTAGTGAAGATAACAAGGAATAAAAAAGTGCTTCGTCGAACATCTTGTTGCACTCTAGAAGCCCAAAGCCTCTCTTTACAAAAGCAAACGCCGTGCGGAATTTTCTGGAAACGAAAAAGCTTGGGACACGAAGGAATTTAGCTGTTGGTGGTAAAATTGAAAGTATTCTTGTTTGTAAGGATACTCGGAAGACAAAATGAGAGCCTGAGTCCCACACAGAACGGCTGACGGAGTGGGCTTCATTGTGTCTTTTGTTAACGACAGAAGGGCACGTGAAGTGAACCGTGTCGTGGAGAACTCCCAGGTTCCCATTCGACCAGCATTCTGACCTCTCCATACACTGAAGGATTTCCTCATATCGTCTCGGACCTATGAAAATCGGTGCCGTGAACAATCTCGTCTGTACATCTGAGGAGAGCTGCGAACTTCAAGGCACCGTCTATTTGATTTAATGCGGAGGATGTAAAGAGAAGTAGGTTAAGGAGACCGCAAGACCTTTAGATATCCATCTGGACGAGCACGCCGCAGTTTTTCCAGGCACCGAACCTTTAGGCATGAGAGAGAAAACGTTCCATCCTTCGATGTGAGGGATTTGCATATACATTTGGTACGGCCCCTTGAAAGGAAAATCACGGAAGTTCGAGCAATATAGCGCCGTATCAAGCCGGAAATCAGCGCAAAAGCGGAGATGTGTGACCTTCTGAGACTGTTTGAATGGTGACATTCGTCGTCTCAGAGAAGAGCGGTAAGCATTTTCCTTTCAAGTTCCCTGCCAGCAGGCCACTCCCCTATTTTCCCAATGTTTCAGGTGGGCTTCTTATGATTCGAAGTGCTTTATGTTGTAACAAGTAACTATTGTACGTAATTATATAATGTAAAATTGAGGTCAGAAAAAGACATTGTATCCCGAAGGCTAACCAATCAAAGCGCAAAAACAGCAGCTTTGAAAAGTACATATCAAAGAGGATGAAACCGCGAGGTAGGCGAAGCAGGGATTTCAACGACCAATGTGAAATTTCTCGCGCCAAACAGCCATGAAGTATGGATGCGCCATTTTTATAATCAACTGGGCTTTACTGTCGGATTGTGGAATCAACCGCAGAAGGAAGCTCCCGACTAGAACATATGCAGAGAATGCCAGGACCGGCAGTTGAAGAAGAAGCTAACAAGCTTATCCGAGGCATGACTGGTAGACTTTGCAACAGCCTCAAAAGGAATGGTGTGCGCGAAGGTCTAGTGGGCTGGAACATCCGAACCGCTGATTCCAGGCCAGGAATTGTTTCGAAAAATTCGATACAAGTTTTGTATAGCGCCACAGCGAATCCACGAGCAAAAGGCTCGGCAAGATGAAATGGCGTGATGGAAAACAATCGAGTAAACTATCGAATTATCCAGATTGTCAACTTTTGTATGTATTTGTATGTCATGCTTGTATTTTTCCATGAAAAATAATTATGACTCCTTGAAAATAGTGCCTAAGTTTTTCAAACAGATTTTAGAGAGTTCAAGGCTAGAAAATGAGAACAATTGCAGAAATCACGGAATACATCGCTCTTCTTAATTTAGTCCAACTCTCAGGTGTACGAGCCTATGAATAACGACACTGCTGTCTGGACGAGAACTTCGATGCAACACGCTTCACCCTCGACGCAGTCTTCAGTAGGCAGTTTCGTGCACCCTTTACTGTAGCATCTGACCGCCGCATAAGTTTTAGGACGGTTTTTGGAGGTGTATGTCGTTTGGCGCGATGGGCGGGGTCGCGCCGCCCATTTGAGGCGGTTCGCGGGGTGAACAATTCGTTCAGTTCGAGCAACACACTGTCTATCCTCTCCAGGTGATAGAAGCGCGATCAGTGGCGCCGCTACTATTGGACACCGAATTGCGAATCTGCTTGTATTCTGCCTACATACATAATCCATTTGGCGCTTTTGTGTGATTTTTTATTGCTTTTTGTGCTTCTTCTTCAAATACAAATATCCTTCAAAGAAGATCCATGAAGAAAGCGGATTGTGAAAGCTCAAGAATAGTAATAATAGTAGCGGCGTCATTGATCGCGCTTCTATCAGCTGGAGAGGACGGGTCCGGGAATATTTCCCCGAAGACGGCGTCGCGCACGCCGCACCCGCCGCGTGTCGCAGGAGTGCGATGGAAGATTGGAGCGCGCAATTTTGTGAGCTAGGGAGGGAGTCATTCTAATTAAACAAGTCTAATATACATAAAAAACAAGAAAAGGAAAGATAAAAAACGATTAACCCATTGGCGACCGCGCCTTTTTAGCGTGTCTGGCGTGTGGGACCGAGCGCGCTTTCCGCGGGCTGCTGCTGTGGTCCACACGGTCCTAGGAACAATTACATTTTTCCGTAAGTTAATTTTTTTTCGTAATTTTTTTCCAGCCGACAAAAAAACTTCTTTAAAGTAGCATGTAAAGGTTATAAGTCATACACACTATTTAGAACTACCTTATGACATCTTATGTTTATTGTTGAAAGGGAGTGAGAGTTTTTACCAAATCATTTCGAAATGCGACTGTCTAGACACGAGGAAGCAGACAAAATGAGAATGACATGTTTCGAATCATCGAATGCCTCAGTAAAGTCCCTTTACATCCTTTTTACATAAATTTGGTCACCTTTGGTTTTGCTGCTTTACCAATGCCCTCAGAAGTAACTTTGTTTCCTTTTCTTACTAAAATCAGAAGTAAGCGTTTCACGGACCACTGCCCGTCAAGATTCCATAGTAGGTCATAAACCTGCTCGATACTTGAAAGGGTAAAAAAAACCGAGAATGAAAGTTATACATGGAAAATAAAACTGTGGCCCGTATACGGGCCACGCGGTCTCAGGAGCACGACAGGGCGTGGTCCGTATACGGGAAACGCGGTCGTCAATGGGTTAAAACCAATAAAGAAGAAAGGCAACCATCGAAAAATATTGCGTCATATCGATTGGCGGGGGGCGGGGTAAGTACGGTAGTTGCAGTGACATTTGCCGCATGCCGCAAGGGAGAATGCCGCAATCGGGAAAAGTTCCGTTACCCGGAGAGGATGGGTGTGTGTCAAGTCGTGCGTCCGAGGATGCGCGCGGTAAATTGCGCGGCGGAATCCATGGTGATAGGAACGACTTTAGCGCCTATCATTGTGGCCCGAATTTGAATTAAAGAAGATTATCGGGACCAATTAATCTTACTGATCTACTTCACTTCAAGTTTAGGCCCCAATAATAGGCGCCAAAGTCGTCTAAATCGCCACGAACTTCGCCGCACAATGTGCCGCGCGCATCCTCGGACGCATGACTTGACCGTCCCCCAGAGAGGACAGACAAAGGGTTGCTCGAACTGAACGAGTTGTTCACCCCGCGAACCGCCTCAAAGGGGCGGCGCGACCCCGCCCATCGCGCCAAACGACCGCCTCCCGGTTTTTGATTCCTCATTGTGCCCTACCTGAGCCGTTTCTCTACGCGGCAACGTCACGAGCCGCCTGCTCATGATGCCAAAGATACAAAATCCAACTACAATAGAAAAAAAATTGGAAGCAAACTTGTCGCAAACCGCATCTTCAAAACAGAACAGAGCCGAGAAGGACTAAAAGCTAATTGGAATTGCACCTTAGTTATCATGATGCAGCGATGAACCGGTACAGACCGTCAACATGAACACTTACTAGGGCATAGTGGATGTAGTTGTTCTCAAAGTACCAACAGGAAGCATTAATCGTCAATCTACCTCCTGAACTTTCTTATCTCTCAAGTGGAAAGTTACCCAGTGCAAAGTTGCTAGCGCGCTCGGTACCGACGTCGTGAAGATAAATTCCATTTGTAGAGCTGAGTGAATGTTTTCTACCGACAACGAACCCTTCTAGTGCGTGGCACCAATCAAATCCGTCCTACTGCATTAGTTTAGGTAGGCAGATCAGGCAATTTTATCAAGAATGTCAAAATTAAGCGTTGAGACAAAATAGTTGCCAAGGTACAAGAAAAGTCCTGGAAGAATCATAAAAGGTGATAGGATAAAGGTCGTTTAATTCGCTTTAATTCGCAACCGCATCTTCTAAGGAAGAGAGTTTACATGCACTCGGCAAAAACCTCTAGGCTTTTTCGAGTCGGCTTCACAGGTGCCACTGCAAGGATATGGTCGTTCGTCGAGTGCACTAATTCATTTTTTGTGCTCTTCACAAACAATAGAGGAAGATAGTGCAATAATGGCATAATGACCCATTATGTGCGCTTATCTTTGCAATTTTTTTATGTGCTGCATACAATTACTTCAATTGAAAGTTCCTGCTCACATTCGAAGGTGAAGTAATGTACCCAAAGCGTGCTTCAGTAAACTCAAGGATTCCAGCGACATTACTGGACAGAGCTTTTCGCTACGTATTCAATGCAAGTGCCTTTCGAACACACACTTTGGAAAATGAGAAAGTAAAACCGAAAGTATTGTACATTGTTTAATTCTATATAAATATTCTGAGCGAACCAAGCTGTTCGGCGAATAATAAGAACGTATTCTTCTCTAGCGACGTCCCTCAAAAAATTCAAGGTAGAAATGAAATCATGAGAGAGAAAAAACTGTAGGCATATATACTCAAACCTACGGCTAGGCGGTTACCAAACAACTGTACTGATCACTAAACTGCCTCGACGCGCGAAGAAATTACCTCTCGGTCGGTTGTTACTATACAACACCCTTACAAAGTAATATATGCATGACAAGATGGACTAACAGCAAAAGGAATGAACACTCCTACCAGCTTTGTAGTTCTACAAGCATGCAAAATGTCTACACATTACGCTGTCTGATATAGCGAACACAGCTCAGATTCCTTTGAGTTGTTAAGCCAATTAACAAAAACTCACTATACTGCTAGCTTATTTTTCATTTTCTAAGCCAACCCCAGAGTGTTAATTTTGGCATTTCCATAGGAATATTCACCTCCTCATTTCTACTCGCGAAACGAGAGATTGTTTTGCACATATGGTTTCATTTTCAAACCCTATCCTCATTCACGTGGGATTAGTCTTCAGGAAAGCCGAAAGACTATCATGAATGTGTTGGAATGGAAAGTGGAAAATTCTCACCATCAAACTGTCTGGATTGCTGCTTCGCCTGTTCTTTACACTTCCGAGCATTAACAGCGTTTGCCACAGAAAGCGCTTCAATAACGAATGTTGCTGCTATGTAACTGAAACGGAATTTCAGGTTATGCTTAGTTGATAAGTATCGTGCAGAAATCTTACCTCACAAGACATGACACCAGAAGAACTATTATGCTAAGAACGTAGCCTGCAGTTTGGAACGCTTTCGGTAATGCCAACGCTCCAGTTCCAACAATGAGGTTGAAGACGTAAAGAAAACCCATCTGAGTCAATCAACATAATGTCGATTCCTTCGAGTACACTAATTTGTTGATTCAATTTCTCACCGTTGTGCTATACTGCGTTGAGACACCAGTATCGGCGGGCATGATGAGGAACTTTGACAGTCACGGCCGGGAGTAACCAAGAAGATAGGCGAGCGTGTGTGTCGCACTTATCGCATTGATAACAGGTTTATCTGAAATATGAACACCGTGTGATGATTAGCATTAAAAAGACAATAAAGTGAATACAATTCCCAGAAATATAGGCACATAGAGCCCCAAAGCCGCCAGAAGTAAGGTAGCACGCATGCAAGGCGTTACGACAGTCAATATTCAAAAGTGCAGAAGCTTTCTGTGCGCTATTACCTTAGAGGACGAAACTGTTTACTGATATTTCTAGTTAAGATTTATATCACAACAAAACGCGTTGAGAGACCACATCACATCGGAACCGTATTATTCAGGCAGGCGAACGGCTATTGCTAACCTTTTCATTGTCTCAATTTTATATGCCAGCGGCGGGTGAAAATAGGGGGAGGGGGTGGGATGAACGCACTTTTGAATCATTGAAAGACTAGATGGCAGAGAAGGAGGGGTAGACAACCTACCTGTGCTTAGAGATGGTTTTCAGCCAGCATGTGTTCTGTTTACCAATTTTTTAGAAGGGGAGGAGCTATGACTACCTCGAGCAAAAAGTTGAGATGCGGTAAGAATTGAACATCGAGTTGGCTCACTCACCATGGAGCTACTTCTCTTCTCAGAGTTAGGTAAAAAACACATCTACAACTCAAACTTGGAGGACGGCAAACATCTATGCGCTCTAGCGCGGTTTCTATGAATTCTGCCGCCTGTAGTTAGGAACGCAGAGCACAGAAGGGCGCTACCTACTGCCGGGAGACGGAACGTTCACCCAGTTCGTGATGGATGAAATATTCGGGGTGATTTAAACGCAGAAATTCGGGGTGATTCAAACGGCTCTGGCGTCTATCGTTAGGGCAAAAATTTGAAGTAGGGAAGATAAGTAGCGTCAGCTGGTCCTACTTATCCAATCTACTTAGAAGCTGTACCCCAATAATGGGGGCCAGAGTCGTTTAAGTCACCACGAATTTCGCCGCGCAGTTTGCCGCGACCATCCACACTTCGGTGAATGTACCCAAGTGTTCCTTGCTGCTTTTCATTTCCTCTCATGTTATAGTAGCAGTCTACTATTGTAAATAGCAAATGCTGAAATCTTGTTTTAACCCATTGACGACCATGCAGTCCACATGTGGACTGCACTTTTTCGGCCACGTGGGACCGTGCAGTCCACATGTGGACTGCAGTTTTATTTTTTTTTGTTTTATTCATCTATATTTCCATTTTTTTACAATTTTTTTTCTCAAAACATTACATCAGGCCTAAATGAAACTACATACAGCGTGGTCCTAGAAAACCTTCTAATTTTACAATTGTAAAGGTGTTTTTTCCGAAGGAGTACATTACCTTGGTGGATTCTTCGTCCGTTGAACAACTTCAAAAAATGAGATATTTCTAAAAGACGGTCGTCATTAGCATTATCGCTTTCATCAACCAAACGCAAAGCTCCCAACGCAACGCAAGTAAAAGTTCCCGAGACGATTTTTGGCAATCATTTAACTCATAATTGAATGACCACTAGAACGAAAGCCGTTTCTAGAATAAAGAACAATAATCACTCAATGTGAGCATTCTTATCAAACCCATTTGAAGGAACATTCCTAAAAACTTTTAATTTTCTCTTACAAACTTCGAAAAATGGTCATGCTGGACCATGAAGTACACTTGTGGGCTGCAGTCGCGGGTGGACGAAAAGCGCGCCGGTCCCTCGCGGCGTTTTCCCGCAAAACGCCGTGGTCGTCAATGGGTTAACTTGTATTCAATTTCGATGCGTCGCATTGTCGTATTCACTGGGACTATTCTCATGAGTATGAATTCATAATAACAGTTCCGATCCCCGAACACAATAATCCAATGCAAACATGCAACTAAAGTAAGTGCTATGAAGGAGTGCAAGGCATCCCTTCTAGCCATCCTCTAGAACTAAGTAGTAAATAACATGCGTTGCGATTGCGATTGACTGCGAATAACATGCGAATATGAAGACATGGTCGGGATGCTGATGAGTGCTTGGCAACAGAAAGTAAATCGTCATGGTTTTCATGGAAAAGATGATGGCGAAGATTCAAAAATGAGAAGCTTAGAATAAAGACTGATAGTGAATAATGAGATCTATGCCAAGAATGTCGTGTTTGAGATTCGAATCTGTTAATATGAGATCTCATGAGATTTACCTCGGTGAATAGACATACAGCAATCCTATTCCAATTCGATTTTTCCATACATTCAAGTTAGTTATTCAAACGATGTTCTTGGAGATGCTCCCGCTTCTTATCTAATGTGTGGGTGGTTATGTCGAGGGTCACACATCTAATCTACCGGGTCTATCTACCGACAGCTAAACAGCCACTTTCTCGTCTACTTCGTCTTAAACTAAGTGCAATGAGATGTTAAAAGTGACTGAACTGCTGTGAGATCACTGACGGTGAAAATTTAAATGTAGGGGCCACCACTCTTAAACAACATTGAGCGTTAGAGCGCTAAACAGGAAGTTAGCTAACTTTAATCATGCTCAGAGGCGATTCTTAGCAAAAAAAAAAGTTCATGCCGAACCTTTGGGAAGGAAGGAGCACCGGGCCGTTGAGATGGTTACCTCATGCAGAAAGTAGCGATGAGGTAAGAATTGAACATTTAATTGACTCACCCACCCTGTTTCTCCTTCGCTACTTAGGATTGTTAAGAAAAACCACATTCTCTTGGCACCACTATGGGCTCGCGAAATCGGCCATCCCTTCTCTAGCGCCCAATGTTGGATTATACTCCTTCTGCCGTCTGACTCAGTCTCGCTTGGAAACCGAAAAGTAAACGCAAGATTAACTAGTTGGTGTTTACACGCAATGGCAGACGAACACCGTGAGTGGAAATGAAAGTATCAAGAAAAGGTAGCATCAATGCTTTCATAGACCGCCGGCCGGGGGGCGGCGCTTTGCCCCTTGTTTAGAACTGAACCTTGACCGATACCGCAGGCCGAGTAGTTCCCCGTGCCGGCACGCACGTCGAAGTATGAAAGCAGCCAGTCGAAGAATAGCTGCTCTTGGTCCCGCGACGAATTACTTGATTCAGAAGCTAAATAACTGCCGCAATAATTTAACAGATGTCGCGCACAACTCGTCCGCCAATTTCTGGCTGATAGGTTTTGCTGCGAGTCTTCATTTTCATCTAACGGCGAATGTGGATGGTGTATCACACAAAGAAAGGTAGTTCTAGTAAAAACTAGTCGTAGAAAAAGAGGAATAAGTGAGACGGGATGTAGTGTGAAAACCCATCAGTCAATGCTGTTAACTCATCTGAGTACGCTTTAGATCGGATACTTATAATATTCGTTGACCCACGGAAACGAAAATTCAGGACAAAACGTTAGACTTAAAGTGATCACGGCTGTGGGTCCTGGCCCGAGCGAGTGCGCGTGTTGCAAAGCCAACCGGCCTCACTAAAACCAGTCAACCACCAAGTCATCACTAGTGAGTCGTTTTATACTCGAGTTACCCGGTAGGAATTTGTACCACGATTGATTAAAACATCGTCGTTTGAAAAAACGAGCATTCATAGGGAGAAAACACAATGAACCAAAGGTTTTTCCAAAGTCAATAAGAAATTTCACAATTTCTATGCTCCAGATTAGAAAAAAAATCCCATTTTGTTTCCGGATCCTAGGATGTGACAAATTTGGATTAATATGTAGTCACGGAGTTAGGAAGTCTAGGACTACGATAATGAACGAAACCAAGATGAGTATTAAATAAGAGACTAATCGTTTCAGGCTGTTTTCACATGCAAAGGGTGTTAACGTTCGCGATCCACTGGTTACACAGGTTCACCCGTCCGCGAAACGAATGCGTAGGAAGAACACGGTCGTAGACACACTATGCGACTGTAAGAACTTTTGTGCGATGCAGAGTGATAAGGCAGCTCTGAGACTGACATTAAACAAATTTTTCTGAAATTCCTTGCGACTTAAAATAAAGTACTTACAATTAGACCTTATTTCTACAAGTGCTAAGGTTATTAAGGCAATCCTTTACAAGTTTATTATGAATAACCCATTATTAGTATTACGTCACCTGCTAACTCACTCACCTATTCATACCATAGACCACTTGGCTTCTAGGAACCGGCTAGCACTACAACTTCGTCCTTTTCTACAAAACAAAATCAAATCCAATATTTGAACGGCTCAACACAATTATAAAAGATGCCGTTTAACATACTCGATCCTTGCCATTACTATAGCTATACAACATGCTGGGTACTTGGATCAAAAAATAAAGTCAAGCGGTTACAGGAACTTGGCTCCACTGTACAACCTTATAAAATATTCTCATGACCCGAGTCCCTCTGTCTACAACTACCCAATATTCAAAAAAGTAAAATCCGTGGAGACAAGGAACAAAAAACGCCCGCAACTACTCGAATCAGAGCTCATAAATTGTGCCCTTTTCGAACAAATCACCCTCTCACCAGAGGCACAATTTGAACCTACTATGATAAGAACTTTACCATGTAAGCTTGACCATGACTAAAAGCCGTTTGGCTGACGAGGCCAGCAATCTTAACGAGTGATTGTAGGATTTGCAGAGTTCCTTCACCTGTGTGAGACGTTTGCTGAGGTAACTTCTGTCCCGATACTTACGTTGCAGAGTGTTTCAATTCGTATTCGCCGTACCATTCTCATTGCCTGCACAACTTTGAATGTGAACTGAGTTCAGCTTCGAGTAGTAACATACCAGGACAGATTGTGCAAGGTTTTCTAAATATCAGCCAATTTCTTACAGAAACAACCTCATCAGTCTACAGACAAATTTGTCATTTCTCCAAAGCTGGACAGATCTTCCAGAGTTCAACGACACGAAATCGAGTTTGGGCTCGGACCAAAATGTTTGGTGCCCTGTTGTTATAATATAAAGGCAAAGATGGGATTCGAGGCAACAAACACATTCACAGATCAGAGAGTCAAAATTGATAGAACCACTTTTAGGTGCTTCTACTATAGGTGCTTCGCCAGGGGGACGGTACGAACGTGCGTACGAGGACGCGCGCGGCAAAGTTAGTGATGATTTGTACGACTCTGACGCCAGTTTTCGGGGCACAAACTCTAAGTAGAGTAGTTTATTAGGGTCAGATGATCCTTCTAAACTATTCTACTTCGAATTAGGCGCTAAAGTCGTTCAAATAGTCACGAACTGCGCCGCGCAATTTGCCGCGCTCATCCTCGGACGCACGTTCGTACACATACCCGCTTCGCCAGGGGCCGTAAGGTATGCTCCTCCGAACAGGGGAGGGTCCCCTTCCCGGTAATGTATGCTCTCGGGGAGAGCCCACGCCCACTGGTTCGAGGGAATAACTTCCCGAACAACGCGCGATCGGGGTTAGCCGGGGCTACCGTAACTACTATTGACCGCGGAGTGCGGAATTGTTTGTCGAGCGCGCAATTTTCTATGGCTTACGCAACCCCTTGCTGAACAACTTTTGATTTTCATGCTTTTGGCGGCATTCTTTGTAATTATTGTTCTTCCGCGGCGCAATGTGGCTGAGGGGGGGGGGCGCCACGGAACGGAACATCGCGGCAAGATCACGGAAAAACCTGATTTCAGGACTAACCCTTTCAAGAGGGGAGAGACTCCGATTTACTGGAAAGAACAACGAGATGGCTGTAATTACTCTAAAGTGGCTGTTGTTGGACACCACTGCTAACGGAACATCCAAAGCTGTCAAAGCGGCTACTATGCTGCCTACTCTGAACCAGACGAGAAAAAAAGTCGACGAGGATTTCCCATCCGGTGGACCTATCTGACTATCTACTATCGCTGACAGAAGCGAAGGAAAACTTCACCAAACCAAGGACATCGTGAAGTTTATGGAACCTTCCAATGGGCCGCTGGAGGGCAGTAAAGGGAATGCAGGACTACCATGGGAACATTTAGACGATAAAATTTCTGATTAATACCTTACTAGTTTACGGTCCTACTCAGAAGGTAACCTTACAAAAATCGGAGACAGTGCTATGTAAGATGACAGCTGGTAATGCAACTTTGATCTGTGGAATTCGTTCACGAAATTCTTTGGTCGGCTTTGCAGGAAAAATGGTGTCTCAGAGTCAACGCAACAGAGGGTTTGAAAGAAAAAAGGTAACTGCGCAGACAAGCGCTATGGCGAAGGGAGCACGACAGGCGACCATAGTCCTTAGGGTGAAATCCGAATGCACCACAACACGTTGTTTTGCACCGTAATTTATTAGTATTATTATGAAATGCGAGCTAACGAATGTAAACGTCCAAGTCTCGAAGGAGCGAAACAGAGACTTCGACGACACGGACGTAGCCAATATAGGGCCCCTGGTGACTGCACTCTCGAAGGAGGGGGAGTGACGATTTTCAATGAAAGTTGCGGCTCATGCAAACACAACCTAGGGGAAACTATATATGGGACAGACTTATACTTTCAACAAGGCTAACCGATCTCCAAAATCTTCATCAATTTTGGGACTCAAAAGTTTCCAAAGACGTCGATTCATTCGTTTGGTCGTGAATTCTGTCTATGAAAGGCCAACTACACATGCTCCCCTTTCCCAATCAAGCCTTACATTTCACACCCACCACAGCTTGTGATCTTATAAAGTCAGCTTCTTGTAAGTAGCTTACACTAGACTGCTGAATTCCGCTGCGGAACTGACATTTGAGAAATGATCAAACGACTTAGCCTACATAATGATGATGCATAATGATGCTGAAGTGCTGATGTCTGACGCTAACGGATTTTACAGAACTGCGTGATATCGATAAATTAAGTACATACTGTAGCGTTTTTTTCTTTGTCTCTTCTTACCTTTAGAAGATCGCCGTAGCTGGCAAGCCACATCTGTTGTGCTTCAGTGATCATGCTTTGCAGCCTAGCCTGCACACTGCACAGATTATCATTATACAATCAAGGGTCCTTCAGGGTAGCTTATACTAAGTTTCTACTCAACGGCAAAAAAAAAAACTTGACAAAACGATTCGGTTCACAAAAACGTTTAAGTGCTCATGTTAGAGCTGAAGGGGAAGACCACATAATGTCACTGAAACCCTGTGGCGCCCTCTCTTTTTTTTTAGTTTTTTTATTTTACTCCTTGATATTATGTTATCCTAAGCTTAAATCTCGATTTTGAGAGCTTTTCAAGCCTAAATACAAGATTTGGCAACTTGCCAACGTTTAAGCGCCATCGCTGCTCTGTACGTCTGACTCCGCCGACACGACCCCCGAGCATACCTTACGGCTGCTTTCGGGGACGCCATTCTCGGGGAGATCCGAATCGGGGCGTCCCAGCCCCGAACAGGAGAGCATACCTCACGGTCCCAGGGGGAGTAGTAATGTAATTTTCAATGGGACGAAATATATTACGCAATGGTTTCCCTCACCATTTGAAGAAATACTTGGCTTAGTATGAATGAGTTGAAGTGGCTGACAACGAATCGGCAAAAAATGTAAGGACCGGCTCTTACTGGGATAAACATCGAACCCATGGAACTGCAGGAATGCGAATTTTGTTAGCGAGACTAGAAGGCATCAGATGACTACGATTCGCGAGATCGACACGGCTATACAGCGTTGGCGACGGATTCCATGTTTACACATTTCCACGGTTTCACGATTCTCCAACAATTACCCATAACCATTTTCCTTCTATGAACATGCTCAGCTAGTAGAGCACAGAACCTAGCCCACTTTTGCATTGTGAAGAAAAATGGCTTTTTTTGCTTACAAGGACCGCAGGGATTGAAATTCCTGTCACAGCATAACCCCGTTTGATACGCAAATTGTCACCTTTCACATATAAGTCGAGTCAAAAATGAACCTTGGGCTAGGACACTGGATGGAGATGTAGTAGCAAGGGAATTAGCATTGCATCAAAAGCTCGATCGAGCTAAGATCCATAGATGGATCACTGTAGGAGACGGGTGACCTTCTACAGTGCGTCGCCAAATGATACAGCCACCCCTAATTTCCCCAAAAATTCACGGTATTTTATGTTTCTAAACAAGTGCCAAAGTAAAAAAAATGTGTCAAATCTGAATTGCAATTCGCACATTATCACCAAATTCCAGCTCAAAAACAAAAACATTTTTTTGGCCTGTTTTTCAGTGAAGGGTGCTTTACCAATGTCGCCAAATGATCCAGCCACTTCACGTCTTCGTGTCGTTTTTTAGTTCAACGTAACGAAATTGCTTCGATTATGTAATGTTCTTCATTTTCAGGCAATGGGAAGAGAAATTTGCTTTCGGAATTCGAATAAGGTCAAACCCTCGCGAAAAAGGAGCAGGGACTGTCAAATCGCAGAATCGCGCGAGATTTGGGTCGATGTCAAGCAGTTTTGGATATTTTCGTCAAAGTCCTGAAGCCTATGATAAACCAGAAGAAGTGCTGGACGTCCTTCGCTGCTTTCCGACAAAGACAAGCGCTGTATTTTGAGGGAAGTGTCGAACCCTACCAAGTCCTGCATGGAAATCCGGTCGTTTCTGTCTCAAAAAGCTTTGTTTGGAAGGTGATCTGAAAGTATAAGTTCAACTTCTAGCGGAAAATGCGTAAGGCGTCCTCCATCACAAATAGACATCGAGGAAATCGGGTCGCTTTCGACAGACGGTGCAGCCGAACTGAGTGGAATAAGGTGTTCTTCATGTGCTGACATTTGACCTTCCTTCTCTTGATAATTTTTGTTCTTCAAGTCGGTTTTTCCGATGAAAAGAAGTTCAATTGTGATGGTCTAGACGGGAACCGATTTCGCTGGCACGATCTGAGAAAAAAGAAACTTCAGTTTTCGAGACTCAACTCCAAAGGATGAGAGTAATGGTTTGGGCCGCAATTCCATCGAGTAGGCTTACCCGTTCACAATTTGTATCAAAGGAGATGAGCTCATCCTTTTGTCGAACTGTTACGCGCCGTGCGCTTCTCCCCTCTTGGCCACAGAATCTGCACCGAAATCTTTTTTTTATGCAAGATAACGCTCAAATTTACGTAGCAGGAGCACCCAAGCTTGGTTCTCTCGGCACTTCTGCCCTGACCGGCGAACAGCTCCGGTTTGAATTTGATGGAAAATGTATGGGGCTTCATGGTGCGGAAGATTTACGCCCAAAACAAGCAAGTCCGAGGCGTCAAGGAGTTGAAAAAAGCGATAATAGAAGCATGGCACCAAGTTGCCCATTAGCTGACCAATAATTTTTTATTCGAGCCTAGACCACCGTATTATCAGAGTAATTCGAAAGAATGGTGGGTCAGCTGATTATTGACTTCGCAACTTTCTCTCCTTGTTGTATGTTTTTTGTTAAATAAATTAATTTCGTCAGTGGCTGTATCATTTGGCGACGTTGGAGAAGCATCCATTATTGAAAAACTGACCGAAAAAATGTTTATGTTTGCGAGCTGGAATTTGGTGATAATGTGCGAACTGCAATTCAAATTTGACACATTTTTTACTTTGGCGGTTTTTCAGAAACATCGTATACTGTGAGTTTTTGGGAAAATCTGAATGGCTGTATCATTTGGCGACGCACTGTACATCTACTTTTCAAAACGAGGACCCCACCACAAAATATTCGTAATGAATAGTTTTATGAAGAACCTTTCGGGTAAGCTAGCAACTTCGGGTACATCATTTTTTCAGCTCCCACTGTAAGTAATTTCAGAAATTGACACCTTGTCAATTTTAGTGATTTGTAACATAGCAATTCGTTACAGTACTGTGATCGCTGGGAGGCTTTACCTATTGATTTATCATTGACAGGGAAGTGATAACGTTATTCAATGAAATTGAAGCATTTCAAGGAAAGCTGGCTGAAAAAGGTGAGTAGTTATTGCATGGATGTAGTCTACGACACAGGAAAACTCCATTAATGATAGGATTCCTTCTGAATGCTGGATTGGAGGCATATGCAATTCTGGCATACAAGGAAGCGTACAAACGGGTGCAAAATACCATAGAGACAGAAAAAGAAGGAATGAAATTACGTGGATACAATTACGAAAACATGAAGAATAGAATCGTCAAACATTTATTCAACGCAATGAAATTGGGGAACTCATGTGAGATAAAACAAGCACAGCGTGTACTATAAATAAATAATGATTCAAATACAAAAAGCATTAATGAGAAGTTTGTATACGAAGCGCTTATAATGCATCAACCTATATGAATGAAATAGAATAAAAGTGACAAAAAATGATTGCATAGCTGCCTGTAGCAAATGCTCGAGTGAAACTGGCCCATCCTACCCAATACAACGCACAAAAAACGAAAATTCAGCACGGGCACTCGGCTCTCACAGCAGCACTAGCTTGCTCGCCACCCACTCCCGTCTCCTTGCCCAGGGCTCGTTTTCGACGCGTCATGGGCCGTAAGGGAGGCTCACTAGCAGCTAAATCTACACCCCGAAAAATTGGCGGACGAGTTGCGCGCGACATTTATCAACTTTTTGCGACAACTGTCTAGCTTAAAATCAGGCAATTCGTTGCGGGATCATTAGCAGCTACCTCTCAACTTCGATCAATGCAACATTCCCTCTTATTTTTCTATTCCCTACGCTATTCTATTCTATTATTCTAATCTGATGACTGTTATATACTACAAGATTCTCTGCTGAACGTTATTCTGCTGCCGTTCTGCTGGATACCACTCGCAGCTAAATCTACACCCCGAAAAATTAACGGGCGAGTTGTGCGCGACACTTGTCAACTTTTTGCGTCAACTGTCTAACTGAAAACCAGGTAATTCGTTGCGGGACCATCAGCAGCTACCTCTCAACGCCGATCAACGCAATCTTCCCTCTTGTTTTTCTATTCCCTACGCTATTCTATTCTATTATTCTAATCTGATGGCTGTTAGATACTACAAGATTCTCTGCTGAACGTTATTCTGCTGCCGTTCTGCTGGTTACCCCGCGCTAACCGAGGCTCAAGCACTGTTCGCATTTCATTTGTGTTTTTATTCTGCTGGTACTACATTCTACTTGTTATCCATTCACCCTCTGGCTTTTGTAACTCGTATTCCGTATTTGACAATTCTGACTCTACTTTGCAGCGACTTTGTATTTGACGCTGCTTGTAATTATAATTCTGTTACTGATATTCACCGCAGCAGTGGATACTGGGAAACACTTGTGGTGAGATTTAATCTACATTTATTGCTTCTTCGTTTCTAACTTTTGTTTTTTAATTGTTCTTGCGCCTTTTGAAATTCATTCTGTGTATTGCTTTCATATAGCTGTCTTTTAGTTTTTTCTGCTTGAATTCTCTCCTAGTCACGCATTTATGCGGCAGCATAGGACTGAACTGTGGGAGAACTTATATGATTCTACCCCTTTTCATACTTATGCTGCTTCGGAGATGAATTCACAACTTTCTCGCTAATGTCCACCATTCTGCCTCTCAACCAAGCAATGAGTAGTTTTCGCTGCATCTCCACTTATATTCTTTAACTGCTTCTACGAACTCTTCTCTTGATCAATTTTACCCGGTAACCGTTCACAATTACAACTGCATTATTAATTCTACAATATGGAACAGTTCGACGATAAAATTTCATTTCTCATGTCACCTGCTGCATATGCTTCCAGTTTGCAATCTCAGAAGAATTTGAGTGTGCTAGTGTTCCAACTTTGTTGTAATCTTTCAACAACTGATTATAATTTATTCGGCATACTGTCGCGGTGAATAGGTACACCGTGCTGCCGTTTGCATAAATAGGGTTGCTAGTATCACCCTGGTTTACTGTGAGTTTCGTTTCATACTATAAAGTTTTAACAGCCATTGGTCTGGGCCTTTGCTGGATGCGAGCTACCGCTTCGCACTTCGCCTTCGTGTTTCCATTGGATATCGATGATTGCTTGAAATACCCCCTTTTCACGTTACGTTAAATAGAGAGTTCACATTACATAACATACAGAGAGCTCGAATCCGATGAGAAATTAGGAGGAAGAAGCAATCCGTGGAGGATATAAGAGTTGATCCCGAGGAATTTCATTCTGCTGGATTTCTTTCGAGGAAGATCCTGCTCTCCCAGAAGACATGGATCCAGTAGAACCAGATGTCAGAGAAACACAGTGGGTGGCTGCACGCAGTGCTGCGTTTGGGTGCACGCTGTGTGTGCGCGAGGTGTGCAACATCGAAACTATAGAGCTTGCATGAAGGGGATATTCAGTATCCATGTTTAATGTGGGTCAGGAACACGGGGTTTAATGTAAAAAATTAAGGGCCAATGAGATATGAGAAATCATCGCTGGATTTCTACATATTGTAAATTAATAATGCAGTTGTAATTGTGAACGGTTACTGGATAAAATTGATCAAGAGAAGAGTTCGTGGAAGCAGTTAAAAAATATAAGTGGAGAAGATGCAGCGAAAACTACTCATTGCTTGGTTGAGAGGCAGAATGGTGGACATCAGCGAGAAAGTTGTGAATTCACCTCCGAAGCAGCATAAAAATGAAAAGGGGTAGAATCATATAAGTTCTCCCACAGTTCAGTCCTATGCTGCCGCATAAATGCGTGACTAGGAGAGAATTAAAGCAGAAAAAACTAAAAGACAGCTATATGAAGGCAATACACAGAATGAATTTCAAAAGGCGCAAGAACAATTAAAAAACAAAAGTTAGAAACGAAGAAGCAATAAATGTAGATTAAATCTCACCACAAGTGTTTCCCAGTATCCACTGCTGCGGTGAATATCAGTAACAGAATTATAATTACAAGCAGCGTCAAATACAAAGTCGCTGCAAAGTAGAGTCAGAATTGTCAAATACGGAATACGAGTTACAAAAGCCAGAGGGTGAATGGATAACAAGTAGAATGTAGTACCAGCAGAATAAAAAACTCGCAGCTAAATCTACACCCCGAAAAATTGGCGGACGAGTTGCGCGCGACATTTGTCAAATTTTTGCGACAACTGTCAAGCTTAAAATCAGGCAATTCGTTGCGGGACCATCAGCAGCTACCTCTCAACACCGATCAACGCAACCTTCCCTCTTGTTTTTCTATTCCCTGCGCTATTCTATTCTATTATTCTAATCTGATGTCTGTTAGATACTACAAGATTCTCTGCTGAACGTTATTCTGCTGCCGTTCTGCTGGATACCCCGCGCTAACCGAGGCTCAAGCACTGTTCGCATTTCATTTGTGTTTTTATTCTGCTGGTACTACATTCTACTTATTATCCATTCACCCTCTGGCTTTTGTAACTCGTATTCCGTATTTGACAATTCTGACTCTACTTTGCAGTGACTTTGTATTTTACGCTGCTTGTAATTACAATTCTGTTATTGCTATTCACCGCAGCAGTGGATACTGGGAAACACTTGTGGTGAGATTTAAGTCTACATTTATTGCTTCTTCGTTTCTAGCTTTTGTTTTTTAATCGTTCTTGCGCCTTTTGAAATTCATTCTGTGTATTGCTTTCATATAGCTGTCTTTTAGTTTTTTCTGCTTGAATTCTCTCCTAGTCACGCATTTATGCGGCAGCATAGGACTGAACTGTGGGAGGACTTATATGATTCTACCCCTTTTCATTTTTATGCTGCTTCGGAGGTGAATTCACAACTTTCCCGCTAATGTCCACCATTCTGCCTCTCAACCAAGCAATGAGTAGTTTTCGCTGCATCTTCTCCACTTATATTCTTTAACTGCTTCCACGAACTCTTCTCTTGGTCAATTTTATCCGGTCACCGTTCACAATTACAACAGCATTATTAATTCTACAATATGGAACAGTTCGAAGATAAAATTTCATCTCTCATGTCACCTGCTGCATATGCTTCCAGTTTGCAATCTCAGAAGAATTTGAGTGTGCTAGTGTTCCAACTTTGTTGTAATCTTTCAACAACTGATTATAATTTATTTGGCATACTGTCGCGGTGAATAGGTACACCGTACTGCACTTGCTACGTACTTGCTAGTATCACTCTGGTTTACAGTGAGTTTCGTTTCATACTACAAGGTTTTATCAGCGATCGGTTTGGGCCTTTGCTGGATGCGAGTTACCTCATCGCATTTCACTTTCGTGTTTTCACTGGATATCGATGATTGCTTGGAATACCCCCTTTTCACGTTACGTTAAATAGATACTTCACATTACATAACATACAGAGAGCTCGAATCCGATGAGAAATTAGAAGGAAGAAGCAATCCGTGGAGGACATAAGAGTTGATCCCGAGGAATTTCATTCTGTTGGATTTCTTTCGAGGAACATCCCGCTCTCCCAGAAGACATGGATCCAGTAGAACCAGATGTCAGAGAAACACAGTGGGTGGCTGCACGCAGTGCTGCGTTTGGGTGCACGCTGTGTGTGCGCGAGGTGTGCAACATCGAAACTGTAGAGCTTGCATGAAGGGGATATTCAGTATCCATGTTTAATGTGGGTCAGGAACACGGGGTTTAATGTAAAAAATTAAGGGCCAATGAGATATGAGAAATCATCGCGGGATTTCTACATATTGTAAATTAATAATGCTGTTGTAATTGTGAACGGTTACTGGATAAAATTGATCAAGAGAAGAGTTCGTGGAAGCAGTTAAGAATATAAGTGGAGAAGATGCAGCGAAAACTACTCATTGCTTGGTTGAGAGGCAGAATGGTGGACATTAGCGAGAAAGTTTTGAATTCACCTCCGAAGCAGCATTAAAATGAAAAGGGGTAGAATCATATAAGTCCTCCCACAGTTCAGTCCTATGCTGCCGCATAAATGCGTGACTAGGAGAGAATTCAAGCAGAAAAAACTAAAAGACAGCTATATGAAAGCAATACACAGAATGAATTTCAAAAGGCGCAAGAACGATCAAAAAACAAAAGCTAGAAACGAAGAAGCAATAAATGTAGATTAAATCTCACCACAAGTGTTTCCCAGTATCCACTGCTGCGGTGAATAGCAATAACAGAATTGTAATTACAAGCAGCGTAAAATACAAAGTCACTGCAAAGTAGAGTCAGAATTGTCAAATACGGAATACGAGTTACAAAAGCCAGAGGGTGAATGGATAATAAGTAGAATGTAGTACCAGCAGAATAAAAACACAAATGAAATGCGAACAGTGCTTGAGCCTCGGTTAGCGCGGGGTATCCAGCAGAACGGCAGCAGAATAACGTTCAGCAGAGAATCTTGTAGTATCTAACAGACATCAGATTAGAATAATAGAATAGAATAGCGCAGGGAATAGAAAAACAGAGGGAAGGTTGCATTGATCGGCGTTGAGAGGCAGCTGCTGGTGGTCCCGCAACGAATTGCCTGATTTTAAGCTAGACAGTTGTCGCAAAAATTTGACAAATGTCGCGCGCAACTCGTCCGCCAATTTTTCGGGGTGTAGATTTAGCTGCGAGTGAATAAAAACACAAATGAAATGCGAACAGTGCTTGAGCCTCGGTTAGCGCGGGGTATCCAGCAGAACGGCAGCAGAATAACGTTCAGCAGAGAATCTTGTAGTATCTAACAGCCATCAGATTAGAATAATAGAATAGAATAGCGTAGGGAATAGAAAAACAAGAGGGAAGATTGCGTTAATCGGCGTTGAGAGGTAGCTGCTGATGGTCCCGCAACGAATTACCTGGTTTTCAGTTAGACAGTTGACGCAAAAAGTTGACAAGTGTCGCGCACAACTCGCCCGTTAATTTTTCGGGGTGTAGATTTAGCTGCGAGTCTGGATACCCTGCGCTAACCGAGGCTCAAGCACTGTTCGCATTTCATTTGTGTGTTTTTATTCTGCTGGTACTACATTCTACTTGTTGTCCATTCACACTCTGGCTTTTCTAACTCGTATTCCGTATTTGAAAATTCTGACTCTACTTTGCAGTGACTTTGTATTTGACGCTGCTTTAATTATAATTCTGTTATTGCTATTCACCGCAGCAGTGGATACTGGGAAACACTTGTGGTGAAATTTAATCTACATTTATTGCTTCTTCGTTTCTAACCTTTGTTTTTTAATTGTTCTTGCGCCTTTTGAAAATCATTCCGTGTATTGCTTTCATTAGCTGTCTTTCAGTTTTTTTTGCTTGAATTCTCTCCTAGTCATGCATTTATGCGGCAGCATAGGACTGAACTGTGGGAGGACTTATATGATTCTACCCCTTTTCATTTTTATGCTGCTTTGGAGGTGAATTCACGGTGCTAAGGGAGTTGGGGGGGGGCACGCGGCGGCGCGGCGCCTTTTCATGTCTGCGCCCTCTTCGACGAGATAGTAGGCAAGTAAGGGTAGGCGAGCCCGTAATGGTGTTTAGGGACATTTCATAGCTCTTTTATGTTATAACTGCGTATTTTTCACCTAATTTTAGTAAGGGGAGGGGCTCCGGGGTGGGTGAGCCAATTGGACGATCAGCTTTTATCTCTTCTCAGCTTTTTGCACGAGAAAACCATCTCACCCACCCCGGAGCCCCTCCCCTTCCTAAAAATGTGGTTTTATCGGCTCAGAAGAAGAGTATCATAATATGCAAGCATATATCATGTGCCAAGATGTAATTTGTTTTGAATCACGAAACACTTCAGTACAACTTCACCATCCCTTCCCAGACTCAGCTCCAGTACTACTATCTCGTCGTAGAGGGCGCAGACATGAAAAGGCGCCGCGCCGCCGCGTGGCCCCTCCCAACTCACTTAGCACCGAATTCACAACTTTCCCGCTAATGTCCACCATTCTGCCTCTCAACCAAGCAATGAGTAGTTTTCGCGGTGCTAAGTGGGTTGGGGGGGGGGGCCACGCGGCGCGGCTGCGGCGCGCTCTCCAGCAAGACACTACTGGGCCTGAGTCTGGGAAGGAATGGTAAAGTTGTACTCATGTGTTTCGTGATTCAGAACAAACAATATGCTTGCATATAATGGATACACTTCTTCTGAGCCGACAAAACCTATTTTTTAAGCAGGGGAGGCGCTCCGGGGGTGGGTGAGATGGTTGTCTCGTGCAAGAAGCTGAGATGAGGTAAAAGTTGAACGTCCAATTGGCTCACCCACCCCGGAGTCCCCCCCCCCCCTTCCTAAAATAGGTGAAAAATACACAGTTACAACATAAAAAACTATGAAACATCTCTAAACACTGTTTCGGGCTTTGAGAGCGCAGTGCGCCGCGCCGCAGCCGCGCCGCGTGGCCCCCCCCCCCAACCCACTTAGCACCGTTTTCGCTGCATCTTCTCCACTTATATTCTTTAACTACTTCCACGAACTCTTCTCTTGATCAGTTTTATCCAGTAACTGTTCACAATTACAACAGCGGGTGAAAATGTAGTTGGGAGGGGCCACGCGGCGGCGCGACACTTTCCTCGTCTGGCGCTCTCCCCAGCGAGATAGCAGTGGGCCTGAGTCTGGGAAGGAATGGTGAGGTTGCACTGATGTGTTTCGAAATTTGGAACAAAATAACTTTTGACACATGTTGATATGTTTGCATATGATGGATGCTCTTCTTCTGAGCCGATAAAACCTATTTTTTAAGGAGGGGAGAGGCTCCGGGGTGGGTGAGATGGTTATCTCGTGCAAAAAGCTGGGATGAGATAAAAGTTGAACGTCCAATTGGCTCACCCACCCCGGAGCCCCTCCCCTTCCTAAAATTAGGTGAAAAACACGCAGTTATAACATAAAAGAACTATGAAACGTCCCTAAACACCATTACGGGCTCGCCTAATCTTCCTTGTTTACTATCTCGCCGGGGAGGGCACAGACATGAAAAGGCGCCGCGCCGCCGCGTGGCCCCCCCCCCCAACTACATTTTCACCCAACAGCGTTATTAATTCTACAATATGGATTAGTTCGACGATAAAATTTCATTTCTCATGTTACCTGCTGCACATGCTTCCAGTCTTCAATCTTAGAAGAATTTGAGTGTGCTAGTGTTCCAACTTTATTGTAATTTTTCAACAACTGATTATAACTTATTCGGCATACTGTCGCGGTGAATAAGTACACCGTGTTGCAGTTTGCTTAATTAGGATTGCTAGTATCACTCTGATTTACAGTGAGTTTCGTTTCATACTATAAAGTTTTAACAGCCATTGGTCTGGGCCTTTGCTGGATGCGAGCTACCGCTTTCGCCTTCGTGTTTCCACTGGATATCGATAATTGCTTGGAATACTCCTTTTCACGTTAAGTTAAATGGATACTTCACATTACATAACATACAGAGAGCTCGAATCCGATGAGAAATGAGGAGGAAGACGCAATCCGTGGAGGATATAAGAGTTGGTCCCGAGGAATCTCATTCTGCTGGATTTCTTTCGAGGAAGACCTGCTCTCCCAGAAGACATGGATCCAGAAGAACCAGATGCCAGAGAAACACAGTGGGTGGGTGCACGCTGCGTGTGCGCGAGGTGTGCAACATCGAAACTGTAGAGCTTGCATGAAGGGGATAGTCAGTATCCATGTTTAATGTGGGTCAAGATTACAGGGTTTAACGTAAAAAATTAAGGGTCAATGAGATATGAGAAGTCATCGCTGAATTTCTACATATTGTAGAATTAATAACGCTGTTGTAATTGTGAACAGTTACTGGATAAAACTGATCAAGAGAAGAGTTCGTGGAAGTAGTTAAAGAATATAAGTGGAGAAGATACAGCGAAAACTACTCATTGCTTGGTTGAGAGGCAGAATGGTGGACATTAGCGGGAAAGTTGTGAATTCACCTCCAAAGCAGCATAAAAATGAAAAGGGGTAGAATCATAGAAGTCCTCCCACAGTTCAGTCCTATGCTGCCGCATAAATGCATGACTAGGAGAGAATTCAAGCAAAAAAAACTGAAAGACAGTTAATGAAAGCAATACACAGAATGATTTTCAAAAGGCGCAAGAACAATTGAAAAACAAAGGTTAGAAACGAAGAAGCAATAAATGTAGATTAAATTTCACTACAAGTGTTTCCCAGTATCCACTGCTGCGGTGAATAGCAATAACAGAATTATAATTAAAGCAGCGTCAAATACAAAGTCACTGCAAAGTAGAGTCAGAATTTTCAAATACGGAATACGAGTTAGAAAAGCCAGAGTGTGAATGGACAACAAGTAGAATGTAGTACCAGCAGAATAAAAACACACAAATGAAATGCGAACAGTGCTTGAGCCTCGGTTAGCGCAGGGTATTCAGCAGAACGGCAGCAGAATAACGTTCAGCAGAGAATCTTGTAGTATATAACAGTCATCAGATTAGAATAATAGAATAGAACAGCGTAGGGAATAGAAAAATAAGAGGGAATGTTGCATTGATCGAAGTTGAGAGGTAGCTGCTAATGATCCCGCAACGAATTGCCTGATTTTAAGCTAGACAGTTGTCGCAAAAAGTTGGCAAATGTCGCGCGCAACTCGTCCGCCAATTTTTCGGGGTGTAGATTTAGCTGCGAGTGTAGCCTGAGCAAAAAAATCTCTAGAGGTTTTTCAACCTCCCCTACTGCGTTATCTTAGCGTCGCCTTTTTTGCGTATCTATTTGAAGGCAATGTGGATTCGGGTAATCTTCTGAAAATGATGCATCTTAGGTGAGATACCTATTCTCTCCCAATAATTTTTGACTGATGATAACTTTGTAAAGAATGCGAATCTTTGCCAATGCCAATCTTTTCGCTACCTTAGTTGCTATTGACCAAGCACGAATTATCGTAAGAAATCTCATTGGTAACGGAAAAGGCCGAAGAAAAAAGGGAGTCTCCTCATCGTAGAAGAAAGGGAGAGCTTATCGTTCCTGTTCTGTCTCCTTGAACCATTTGGCTCATTTGGCTGTTATTATCTGGCGCAGCATGGATGATCGCCGTAGAGTGTAATTGCAAGGTTGTTTCTAAGTCCTTTTGACAGAAGAGGCAATAACTTCAACTGTGGAAGCAGGGCAGGGGGAAACCGTATAGTAGCAAGGTTTATGCCAGTATTGGATTCCTCACTTCCTTTATCAGTTCTTACAGCGTTTTATTTTTCTACTGTTCTTCGCAACATTTTTGACGGCAAATTTGTAACCTTTATTGCTCGATTTCTTTTTTCCCGTATTCTTGCCGTTCCTTCACCACTTCCTCCTCTCTTAACGATGGTTTTCCTACTTTTCTTATTATTTCTCCCGTTTTTCTTCTTCTAGTTTCTACTCTATGCGCTGTACAATTCTATTTAATGCATTTTATTCGCCTATTTTTTTCTTTTACTCATTTTTTTATCATTGACACTGTAAATTTCTCCCCCTCCCCTTACTAGCCCCTTACTCGCTGCTGCCTGTATTATCTGGGCACCCCAAGAGGTTGGCGTACTTACTAAGCTGGTATCCGGAGCCGCAACCCCTCCATGCGGCTTGCAGTGTTGGCCGGCCACTGCCCTTCCTTTTTTGGGCGGCCCAACTGCTCCTCCCCCTTACACCCCCAACCCCCCCCCTTGTTTCTTTTTCGGTTTTTCCGTTCCTTTGTATCTTTCATGTAAATAGGATATGATGCTTTATTCTATTGTTCCTCTGAAGCTAATCCGAACCTTACCGTAGTACGTCGCTTTTAACAATAGCCCAATAAATAAAAAATAAATAAATAAACCGCAGTTCAAAATAGTGCATTAGACGTCATCGGGGCGAAAATAGATGAAATGCAATCCCGGCACATCAGAGCTGTTCGGTATATCAGTGAAACCGTTGCCCAAAACATCAAGCATCAGTCTCCTTTTGCACTTCAAAGCCTCATGGAAAAATTCCATGTTACCCATCGGCACTTAATGTCACAAACGTTATACAAGGCATTCAAGCAATTTTCCGATGATCGCCGTCAACTACGCAACCTTATGTTTCCAGGCACAGCTGCTAACATCGTCAACAACGGAACACAAGAAGCTTTTGTTTTTAGATTAGCGTACTCGAAGGAAGGTTGAAGGCTAGAAGTTGAAGGTTCTCACGCGCAAATTTATCAAATTATATAGGCCGAACGTATATCTCTGTATTGTTTCTACGGCACTCAACCTTACGCGTAAGAAAGGTTTGTGGGGTAGAATGGGCAATTCATGGCACAGACAGCTCTATTTTATTAAACAGAACACGAGGTTGAGAAATACAAATCACTCGGCTGGCGTTTCGGCGATTTTCAATTTTCATGGCACAGATTCATTTTGGACGAAGCCTCGACGGTACCGTTTTGATGGCACTAATATCACGTTTTCCAAATGCGCTCGTAACGCTAATTGGGGATAGCAAGCAGCTTCCCCCTACGTGGGCATCCAAAATGTTCCGTTAGCTGTCGCTGTAAGTTCTCGATCAGTTTTAGATCTGGTCGCTAATCCAGCATAGACACCAATATCTCACCTCCGAACAGTCTACCGCCCTCACATCGAAATGATGCAACTCAACTCCGAGTTGTTTTACAGCGGCACACTCATCCGCGGCGTACCACTGTCCCTTCGTCGGGGATTGCTTTCGAGGGTTACAATGCCTAACCCCAAAATACCTTTAGCATTGATCAACATCTCTTCCTATTCGGTTCAATCAGTCACTGGGTCGCATAGCAATACCGTAGAAGCGACCGCGGCACATGTGCTGGTACGTCTCCTTACAGTTAAAGGTATCCTGCCAACAGATGTCATGGTTATTTGCCTAGATTGCGACCAAAACTACTGTGCGAACCTATATTGCGAGAAACTGGAGTCGTAGTGTCTACCGTAGATAGCGCTCAAGGTACGGAGCGGTCCATTGTCATCCTCCGCACTACCCGCAATCAAATGGAAAGAACTGCTGCGGCTTCTTTCTTTACAGATGTCAAGCGCCTCAATGTAGCACTCTCTCGTGCTAAAGATGGTATGTTCATCCTAGGTTTTCTTCCTTGCCTTCGCAAAACGGCCGTATGGGCGAACGTAGTTCGCTGTTATAATCAGCGCCATCTCATTACAGATCTCAACTTTTTCGGCAATTCCATGCACCCTCCCATTCAGCCATAAGTCCGAGGACGGACTTAGCGTAAGGGGGGGGGGGGGGTGATGTAACGGTGAGGGTGTCCAAACTTAGGTGTATCCTACTTCTTACATTTCTATCATCTAGTTGGGGATTACTGTTTCCCGTAATCGCGTCACATGTTTATATTTCAGACGCGTTGTTTCAGATAGTCGGAGAGCCGATCGAATGGGCGGAGCGGAAGGCGAGGATGCCGATGGGGATTCGAACACGGGAGTTGCGCCAGGAACGGTCGAGAGACCGTCGCTTACCCCCTCCTCTCTCAGTCTCCTCGACACGTTGATATCTCCGGTTATTCCAAGATTATGTACATCGATGTCGTGGATATGCCTTGTGAATGCTCACACGAATATTCATAAAGATTGTATTTAATGGTGTGTCGTATTGTCGCGAAGTATTGGGTTGTCCGAAAAGTTCCCGCCGATTTTCGATTCATCTTTGAATGAAAATTCCTAGAAGAAGAAATCCACTGATTGAACAATATATCCTCCATTTTGTTCCGTCAGGATTCGCCATCTTCCTGTAGGTCCCAGTTCCCCTCTTCCATGGAAGGTTCCAGACTTAAAATCGAAAAACTCACTCAGGTGCTTTTTGCAGTCCTCCAGCGAATTGAACGATTACCATTCGAAGAATTCTGCAGAAACCCAAACAAGCGGTATTCTAATGGTGCTATGACTGGACTATATGGGGGGTGTGGTAAGAAATCTCACCAAAACTTTGGCAACTTTTGACGAGTGGTCAAAAATACGTGTGGTCTGGAGGTACCCCGCTAAAAGATTACGCCGTCACGATTGCCACTTCGGGTCGCTTTTGGTCTATCGCTGCCTCCATATTTTCTAGCTAACTACAGTACCTTTCCTAGGTCATCTTTTGATTGTGCGACAACAGCTCATGGTAGGTGATTTCCCTGAAATCCCATCAGCAACTCGGCATGGTCATCCGCACTTGGATTTTGACTTTAGCAGCGGTTCGTGACGGCTCACTAAGGGCTCCACGATTGTTTCCGCTCCTCATTGCTGTACACAATCCGATTTTCGTCTCTCGTGCTCATGCGTTTCAGAAACGGCTCATTTTTATTTCGTTCGAGCAACGAGTCGCACATGAAGGCGCGGTCCATCGCGTCGCGCTCGCTCCTTTCGCGAGATATCTAAACATCAAGGCGCTTTACAAAACCAAGCGTCTGCAGATGACCATGGATGGTTAATTACGAAACACTAATCCCTTGTCTTACTCCACGAGCAGTGATGTGCCGATTCGCTTCGGTTAACATTTTGAGTTGATCGTTTAAGCTGATGATAGTCTCCCTAAGGGTAGCCGGTCTTCGAAGGCGAATTCACTCTGGTTGGATTCCGCGAACTGGTCATGCACTGTACGATCCTCTAGAGCATGGTCTACTCAAACGTCATATATCTTTCATGCGGCTTGAGCCGCATTCTAGGCCTTGCGGTAGAAGAAATACTTCAGATGTCGAAAATGCGCGCAGTGGTTCTCCATTTTCATACAAGTCCTGTACGAAAAACTTCAGTAATATAGAGGAGTACCTACTCTTTCAGAAAACATATAACTTTATCAGGTTGGGTCCTTGATCTTTTGTACAACGGTTGATTAACCCGGGGTGTCAAAAATCGGCGGAAACTTTTCGGACAACCCAATAATTGGGCCGACCTGGGGCCGTCTAACAGTAACAAGGGTTCCGACGCTGAGAGGACGTCGGATCCTTTAGTGCTGGTTTCAGCTGATGTGGACAGAAAATGAGACAACGGCGAGCAATCGCGATAGTGAAAGTCGGGAGAGCAGTTGGTCCAGATGGAGTACCAATAGAAGCCGGGCGCCTGGAGAACACAAGATTCGTTGACTTACCAAACTCGAAACTTGCAAGTGCTGAGGGAAGAATACTAGATACATAAGAGCACTATCATCGTTCCCATCTTCATGAAGAAAAGATGCGCGGAGAACTTTTCCCTTCTATCGTGTGATCAGGTTCACTATGCGTACCAAGCAATTGTACTGCGGCCAGCCTACTCAGGTTTAGAAAATCTTTCCTCGATCTCACTGGAGCAGTCCGGCTCACCCAAAAAATATGAAGTGGATACTATCTTCCTGACTAGACAGAGGAGTGACTTTTTTTGGATTGAAGGCACGGCTCACGATAGAAATGGCTTTGAGATTTCCCTATAGAATATAGAATCTGTGGCTCCATCAGTAGTGCACGGCACATTGTTGAGCCGAAAAACGGTCTAGACAGGACGTAATTGACTCCAAATTTGGTTCGTCCGCGGTACACTCAAAATGGCCGTGTGATGCCAGCCTTGTTATTGCTGCATTATTCACAGGACAAGAATAGTACGCTAAAATGAGAGACCTAGTTGGCCATCACGTACAACCATCTCTGTTTTGTACCTTTTTGAAGTCTTATATTCTTATATTGCAAAACACGACAATACGCACTTTCTTCGCCACCCTTGCACTATTCCGCATCATGGTTTTCATTATTTCCCATAGAATTGACACCTCAAAATTATCGTGAATGTGCCTGTAAAGAAGGCATTCGACCGACCACCCGATTACTAACTGAATTCGAACGTCAACACCTCTGCTTCATGCTCATCCAGCAATTCAGAAACTGCTTGGAGAGCTTCGTTGTTGTTCACGTTCGTATAAAGCGCGGTTACATCAGACTACTCATAACACAGTTCTCTTGAAGCCTACAGGAATGCAGGCGGTCCAAAAACTCGTTGGTGTTGAGCAGATGTGAAGGTACGTTTCGGAGGAGCTAACGAACCAGGGAATGCGACCCTCCCGCACAGCTAATGATGGCTCTTATTTTGTGATCTCCAGCATTAAATGAGCTTTCACAGCCGTTGGACAATTTATCAGTTTCGATGACGCTGTAAAAACCCGGACACGAGAGAGTATCCTACTTGAACTTTGTGATCCAGTGGATCGACAGTGCTCCAGGACACTTCAGAAAAGATGTACAGAGCAGTAGTGAAACCCACCAGGCTTTAGGGCAGCGAGTGATAGCAACTCCACTAAGCAGAGATAAGGACGAAATGGGCACGTGCTGAGAAACGCACATGATCATCCAGAAGAAAGGCAATGGAGTTTGAAGATGAGGAAAAGCGACGCACGCACCCACGCAAAGTTCCGAAGAAAGGATGGGTGGAAGCGATCAAGAAACCAAGGTGACGGAAGTAAATGCCTTAGATGGAAGGATGCAACAAAGCCCCAGAAGAACGGAATCTGCGATTAAGCTGGATTAACGCTAAAGGGAAAGAAAACAGACAGGCAGAGCGCAGGCCACTGAAACTTGAAACTAGACCGACATTATACAATCGAGTAGCGGCCTTAATATGTTACATGAGAGAAGAAGTTTAAAACATAAATCAATGTTCATTACTAACGAGATGTTATGCGCAAAAATCACAATCAATAATAAACTTCAATATACCAGCATTTTTACAAGCGCATTCAATCAACTCCAAAATGAAGATATACCCATACGTACACAGACCGATAACTGCAAAACAAAATATAAACCAAAAAGAAGTGGTTCCTGTTAGGGAAGAGAAAAGTGAGAAGCTATGCAAACTTGGATTTAGCACATCTCCATGCAATGGGATGCAATGCAATGCAGAGACTACATTTCTTTTATCAAATCGAAGCAAAAAGTATTGGTACTATTCTACTATTGCACCCCCAAAAACTCAAAATTTCAATTTTCGATGAAACTTCGCCTATAGGGGTAATCCGATGCCCTGATAACGAATATGACCTTGATTTTCGGCGTTGGCGCCATTTGGCTCCAATTGCCGCCAAACTGGCGCCAATTGGAGCCAAATGGCGCCAGCGCCAGAAATGAATGTTATATTCGTTATCAGGACCTCAAATAACCCCCAAACGCAAGTTTTCAGCAAATTTGGTGAGAACACCCTTGGCGCCACATGGCGCCAGCGCCAAAAGTAAAGGTCATATTCGCTATCAGGGCATCGGATTACTCCTATAGGCGAAGTTTCATCGAAAATTAAAATTTTGAGTTTTTGGGGGTGTAACAGTAGAATAGTACCAAAGTATTCGACTCAGCTCCTATCTGCAACTGAAGTGAATCCCAATTGAAAAAGATTGAAAAAAAAGGTAAATGGCTCAAGTTTTTTTACTGGTGAAGGATCCTCAGCGACCGCATTGATCTTTGATGCAAAGTAACGTGAATGGATGGTAATTCAACAGGAGCGTTAGCACTAGATGACCTTATCACCTTATGAAACACTTTATAAGAATAACAATGTACAACAATATCATAACAGTAACCAGATTAAATCTTCTCTGAAACAATAGCTTCCTTGATGAGCATCAAGGTGGGCACCTCTTCACCGTCAACATCACGATATTCTATGATTGCGACTTGCCCATCTCCAGCTCCTTCAGCCATACGCTCTCCTGAAAACATAAGCTTGAAGCGAAAAATAAGATGTGATTTGAATGAAATATGACGAGAGCTGCACTTGCCAATGAAGAACTGTAGAGATTTCCAACGTTTTTTGTCGAGAAGAGAAACAACCCAGGCTTGGATCTTCTTCTTGAATAAGTCGATCTCATCCTTCGACTTCCCCTCCTTCTCCATGTACTCGACAACCTTTTTCATGAAGGACTTCACGTACGCTTTGAAAGTCGCTTGGTCTTCATAGCAGTTCATTTCCTGGATAAAAAATTGACGAAACTTCCCAACCCTAGATGAACAAGTGTCAGACAACACTTAGCCTTCCGGCGGATGGCTAACCATCTACAAAAAAGACTAACCTACCACTAGCTTGTGGTTGAGAACGATGTCGATTCCACGCTCCACAACCTCCTCAGATCCTTCGTCTCCATCCTCGCCTTCGGCTGAAGGATTGGCACCCGGTAACGTAATCTCCCCCTCCTTGCGGATGACGTGCCTTCCTTTGAACTCATAAACAAGGTCATCCACGAGCTTCATCGGAAATGAGTCCGAGGACAGCTCATCATCTGAACAGGTAAACTCTCAACCGGTCCAATTCAACTGTAGCAGAGCGAAAAGTGGTAACAAGAGCGATACTCAAGCCACCATCAAAATCATAGCTCCTGCATACGTCTCCCACAGAAAGACTCGTCAAGCAACAATTGCCTAAACTGCAAATGGTGTCTAGTCCATTCAAAAACAGAGAACGCGCCTACAAGGCGGAATATAAGGGGGTCAGAACAGGCTGTTGCGTTACTCAAGGAACGTGGTCAAGACAAAAAAAACAAATCACTCACCAGTGAAGACATCCTTAAAAATCAGCATGATCGCAGAAGTTGCCCAAGCTAAACTGTCACTCCCAACCTCACGGATTACCAATTTTATAAAAGTGTAAATGGTCACAAAAGAACAGCATAGAACGGCTTGACCGATGAAAGTGACATGAAAATCAGAGCAACAACATTTTATCATCTGGAACAAGTCAAACATTTAACACTCGTAACATGCATGGCTGGGTCAATCGAATAGACCGAATCCAAGATCTTCATCCTCGGACTCTTCCTTCACCTCATCCTTCTTACCATGGAAGGGTTTCAACTTCTCATGGAACTTTGAGTAGAGACCTAGGTACATCGATAGGGATTCGAAAGCTATTAACAAATATGGAAATTAAAACTGCTAAATGAGTCTACCAAAAAAGTTGTGAGCGTTCAAAGTTTGCATGCTAAAGCATGGAGGCACAGTGCCAGTTGATAAGCACAGTTGCCCGCACTGTCCACAAGGGTCCCCGTGGCAGTGCTCTCCCTGTCCAGGTGAGCGATGAAGGTTTGTTCCCAGTTGTCGCTTTTGCTTTTGCAAAATGTGCCTTCATCCGAGTGAAAGTTCCTGAACCGTTTTTCTTACTAATTTAAGTTAGCGGTTTGTTTCGGCTATCATTTGCGATCACCTATCGCCGTGCTTATTTAAAAGTTCTTGAGGTGGAAGGGGAAACCAGAACGAACCCATTTAAAACACACAAAATGCACACAAAATGTTCACAAAATGCAAACTTCATAAGTACATGCTGTCTCTCTAGAACCGTAACTGAAACACACAATCGATTCGAGACCAATAAAAATACACGTTTTCTCTACCCATTTTTAGACTTGTTTCATCGATGTTGAGCTTTCTCGCGTGTCCAAGACTATTTCACTTTGGATGTGGGTATGTGTGTTTAGGTGTTGAAAATGAAAGAGCGTTACAAAAATGACGTGGAGAAGTTTTGAATAAATGCAGTGATAGGTGATAGATAGATGATCGCAGGTGACAGCCGAAACAAACCGCTAACTTAGATTAGTAAGAAATAACGGTTTAGAAGCTTTTATTCGGAGGCAGGTTTTGCAAAAGCAAAAGCGACAACTGGGAACAAATCTCATCGCTCACCTGGACAGGGATAGCACTGTCACTACGCCACGGGGACCCTTGTAGTCGTTGCGGGCAACTGGGCTTATCAACTGGCACTGTGTCTCCATGCTTTAGCATGCAAATTTTGAACACCCACAACTTTTTTGGTAGATTCATTTAGCAGTTTTAATTTCCATATTTGTTAATAGCTTTCGAAGCCCTATCGATATACCTAGGTCTCTAGTCAAAGTTCCATTGGAAGTTGAAACCCTTCCCTGGTTAGTCTCAGCTGCTAATGCTGCTGCAGCTGGACCGGCTGCAGCAACAGGAGCACTTGTTGCGATAAACTTGCTCGCATCAGCAAGATATTCTTTGAGCTGGGCGGCTTCCCTAAAATTGACATAGGTAACGGCAGCAATCCCGAGCACGTTCTGCATCCCTCTGGCCAACGAGTGAGCAACAGAACCCATCGTCGGGTAATTGATATCAAGCGAAACGGCGGCTACGTTGTGCACCTCAGCCATGAAACGCTTGCGGAGCTCCTCGGTAGTCATGTCAAGGACCTAAGGAGTGTAGATAGTTCCATTGTCATAAACTTGGAGAACGACGAGACCGTATGAGAACGGCGTCACTCCGAGCATGTTAAGAAGCGCAGCCTCAGAAGCTCCTACCTTATCACCTTGCTTGATAAGGTGCACCTCGTTCAAAATCTCAATGGTTCCTCTGGCAATCTTTGTGGAATTTGTAAGGCCTGCAAGAACGAGGTCTTCTCGGGACCCATACCGGTGTTATGTGGTGACAGTTTAACATCACAAGGAGCAATGGCGCCAACCTTCGCAGGAGCACCCTTAAAGAATCATTTGAAAGGACCTCAAAGCAGAATATCGCGGCACTCGAAAAAACAAACAAACCCTTCTGTTTTCCAACAGTTTCGCTCGGATATCTCCAAGGTCTTCCTTCGTGAAGATAAATCCAACATACTGCACAATGTAAGGAAGAAGCTTTTCAAGTGCAGGGTTTTTTGATAAGTGACCACGAATGGCTTTGCGGATCATGGTGTTTTTCCCATTAAGATAACGGCATGGCATTAACATGGGGAAAAATCACCAATTAAAGCTAGCGAATAAAAAACCGAGCATCTGAAACTTTTCTGTAAGTAACAATAACCAGGCCACAAAGAATGAAGTTAACAAATAGCAAGTTACCCCTCATTGCTTGACGAATCTCCTGCATCTGTTTCGAGCCGACATTGTCTACGCCAACGCGAAAGCACTTCGGATGCTCATCAAACAACTCGACAAGCCTTAGGAAGTAGTTAGCCTTCCAGGTTGTGCTGTCTTCCCTAACCATCGTAGTGAATTAAGAATCGCGCTGAGACGTTTTAAAGAAGAACTAAACAGTGCAACTACTAATGACACCACAAAAAAGGACAGGGAAGTAGTATTCTAGACGAACTTAATAAAGGAGTGTCAGTCACATAGCTATGGAAGCCATGACTTTTAATAAAGACAAACAAGCTCAACTAAACCTGGTAATACTCGCCGTGGGTCAGATAAGTGACGCTGGAGCGCAGTATTTCGCGCCTCCACTACCGTTCGGCCAATGTTAGATTGGTATCCGAAGTTCGTGTTTTTCGATTAATTGAACCGGAATTTGGGAAGAGTGTAGATTTTTGCCTCAGGAAAGCTTTTTAACAAAGTGAAGGGGAGCTACATCCTACGAAGGCTGAAGGAAGTAGCAGACGGAGGGATTGGAGGATTGTGGAAACTTTGAACCGAGCATCCAGCTGGTCTACGGACTACTTGAACTCGGGTCCTTTAAATTTGCCTGGGTACGGTATTTTTCTGCCCTCGTCTGGCGCACTCTAGCCAAATCGATTCTCTAGCTTCTGTGCTTGTCTGACTGGTGAGACCAGTGCTGACTCAACGGTTCGACTGTCTTCGTCTGGCGCACTCCTGCCATATTGAGTCTCTAACTGCTGCGCTTGTCAGACTGGCCGCATTCATACTTAGTGCAGTGTACTGCACCTAGTATGAATGCGTGCCTGATAGTTTTACAAGCGCAGCAAGCACTATTCACGTGAATCAGAAATAAAGAAAGGAGAAAAGAGAAAAGAAATAAAGGTGTTGCAATACACACAAGTGAAAAAAATATGAGAAGGCTTAAAACTTCTGAATTATTTCACATTTCTTCACTGAGCTGTATCAAATCGATATCCAATGGATCCGGAACAAAATCACCTTAAGCAGGTCGATTAGTTATGGATCGTTGTGGAATCAATTGAGTTACACTCCTTTTTTGACATAAGTTTCACTGGTTTCTCTTTCTTCTGACATTCCTACAGTTTCAGCATTCACAATTCATTTTTCCTGATCCTGTAAGGATCGAAATAGTTCAGGTCACCTCTCACAAACTGCAAATTCGCTTAAAATCGCTCTTAAAAACGTTTAGCCGTGAAGTCCATCATAGTGAGCAAAATCTGCACCTACTTGAAAAAAAACCCTATCTCCAATCGCAATATATCAGTTCCACAAACATTCTCACAACCCTTGTTGTGTCTTTTCTTGACTGTAGGTGCCCATTGGTCAAGCGCTATTCACGTGATTCAGCGCTGCCACGGCATACTTCGCGATTGCAGCTATCTCTGCGTTCTAGCCTACAGCGCGTGTGGAGGGTAGAGACGCAGCGCGGTGATGGCATGAGCACGCCTGAGTCATCGGTACCCTCCCTTCTCTGCGCTATGGCCTTTCGCCGTCAGAGACGTAGAGAAAGTTCAAGTAGTCACGTAACCCATCCAGCTATCGCGCGCCCAAGTACAAAGTAACCTTAGTTAGATGCGCGGTGAAAATGTAGTTGGGTGTTGCCAGCGCCCTTCCGTCTCGTTGCTCTGCGTCTCTGACCCAGGCGGCAGGGTACCCAGAGTGTAGATATGTCCTCTTAAAAGTGACAGGGAATGCATTCTTTAACAAGGGGAGGAGCTCCGGGGTGGGTGAGAAGTAAGCGTAGTGCAAGTACAAGAGAAAGTTGCGATAAAGTAGAAAAGAGTGGAATGGGTTAAACTTAAGGAGTATGACTGCAATAAAACGATTGCGCACCGTGGACGCACTGCACGCGTCGACTAAAGTTGTTATTGAAGAGCCATTCTAGATCATTTCAACTTTTTGTACAACTCTTACTTCTCACCCACCCCGGAGCTCCTCCCCTTGTTAAAGAATTCATTCCCTATCACTATTAAGAGGACATATCGGCGCTCTGGGCACACTGCCACCTTGGTCAGAGACGCAGAGTAACGAGACGGGAGGGCGCTGGCACCCCCCAACTACATTTTCATCAGATGCGCAAATTAAATATCACCACGCTGCTCTCAGGTCGTAATTAAGTGTGTGAAAAAACAAATGAAGGGGACAAAAAGACAGTGATGCGCTTAGAAAAAAAAAAGCTTCGAACGAATAAAATTTGCACACCAGATAAACAATTGATATTGTGGTTTCTAGATGTTAGTCATTAAATAACACTCGGCTTGGAGTTGGGCTATTTCTCATTTTTTACAGGGTTTTCAGATATTTAGGGCTGAAAGCAGCGTCATCAAAGAGGCCGCAAGAACCATATCACCACCAGTCCATTCAGGATTACTTATTCGAGCTAGCACTGATGTACATTTGGTGGATATTCTTTTCTCCAAGTCACCGCATCGAAGCATTTCAGTCCGTTCAGCGTCTATTTCAACCTTTACGTGTGGTTACACATGATTCTTGTCCGAAAACAACTTTTTTTGCTCTAAGCGCCGAGCTTTCTTACCATCGCTATCATAATACATCTTCAACACTTAATTTTTATGCGCTCATGGAAGATGTGGACAACACAATGGACAACAAGTTTTCGCACCTAGGCGGGAAGTGGCCCTTCTGCGCGAAGGTTCGTAAACCGCTTTTCAAGGCAGTGCTCGTTAAAAAATTAAGAGCAAAGCGAGTAGAAGGTGCACAATTACAACTGCAATACCTGACAGCATTCTATTTAGGATGAGAATCGAGAGCTATGAACAAAAGTGGAACATAAAATAAATTAATATCACACATAACAAGCGCCATGTCGCCAACCCACTCCCACGACAGGAATAGCAGGGTAACAAAGAATAAAATGCAATAGGATATGTAATAATATACAAATCAGGCGAAAAACTACTCATTAGTTGCTCACAGAAACAATTCCAGTTTCCTTCTCAAATCACACCAGGATCGCGATGCAACATGCTCACGATAACTGGTGTAAATCTAGAAAGAAAACCTGTCATCTGAAGATTCGACTGTTTAATAGCAATGAATTCAGCAATATAAATAAATTTGTAGTTGGTTGCAGCAGTAGAATAAAATCAGAGCAATACTTGACGAATTCGGCAGCAGAAATCAGTGGAATAAGCGCTCATTCGAATAAAGTAGTGAATAGAGGGGTAACGGTCTTCAAGACCATCGGCGCCCCAGCGCGAATCCAGGGGTAGATTCATCCCCCTCCCAGGGTAGGGAGGTCTCCCTTCCCAGGGTGGGGAGTCAATGGGGAAAGGGAAAAACACCATTTGAACGTTCGCGCCCTTCACAAACATTTCCTTGGGGGGACTCTCCCCTTCCCTACCCTGGGCGTTATGCATACGGGCCTATTTATCTATCAGCGAGACCTGATACGCAGATGGCACGTAATGCAGTCGACGCTCAGCCTCAGTAAAATGCGATATTTGAATCGTTACTTTCAATTTCCACCTGAGTTTTCTCGAAGTTAATGCTCTTTGGCAATGACTTCCAAGAAACAAAAATCGTTCGGTAAAAGCAAAAAAACTGGGGAGAAATTTTTACCTTTTCTCAAAATCGTTAGGACTTCCCTTGAATTATTCTGTTAATTTTCGACGAAACGTTCAGCGCGAAAACTACATCATGATAGAGCATGTAAGTTCCCGTGCTCAGCTCTCAAGTAACTTGTTTCTGCTTTTTGACGGTCAATGTAGGGAGTTCACTGCTTTTTGATAGTTCAGATCTTTCGCAATTCCTGAGATTGAGCATTTATTTGACGAGTTTATATACTCGAGGATTACGCAACCTTTCCAATAAAGGGCACTTACTTCATTGCAGCGTTTCAGTTGTGTTAGTTAGGTCGTTTTCAGTTGAGAGGCACATCAACATTACAACGAGCCTTAAAAGATATCGAACATAAAAAAGATCTTTGTTTCTACGTCATCGACTGGGCGCATAGGATTCCCGTTTCTGACCCTCCAATGGCATTTTTACACGAAAGTATCTGTAAACATCATCCCTTTAACAACGCGACGGGTTTGTTCATGCTTTGCAGATCCTGAGTTATCGCGCTTTTTGCTGACTACCTTCATAATAAATATGAGTCACTGGCTGCTTTCAGACTTCGATGATTCCACATTGCATGCCGGCGCGCATGTAGATGGGCGAGCGGCTATGCGGCACGGCGCTAGAGAGGTGTTGGTAACATTGGACGCCGATGGATCACGTGCAGGTGCTGTCAGCAGGTGGCAAGCGCCGCCGTCACAGATCGCACGATTCTACCTGCGACTCTACTTACGTGCCGGCATGCACGAAGGTGGCTGCTTTCATTTTTCGACGGGCGTGCCGGCACGCACATCGAAAAATGAAAGCAGCCGGTAGAAGGAAAAAGGTATACGGCAAAACCAGACAAACCTTACGTGTGAGCGGTCGCGTCGCGGTTCGCGCCATAGCACGTTGTTTTGGGGTGTTTAGGCAATGTGGGAAGGCCTTGATGACAGGAGATTTCTTCTTTCGTAACTATGCTTGTTGGCGGTAGCATAGCGTTCGAGCCCGTTATTCTAAGGTGATTACTAATTGTAAGAGGTAACTTTCTACGTATAGGATGAAATACGACATCCCGACGGTTGGGTCTTCTGGAATCTTGTCGAGTATCTACCATTTAGAAATGTTTATTTCCGCATGGCAAGAGGACGACGAAGGTATTCCAAAAGGAAAGCTTTTGAAAGAAGCTGTAAACGGAAATTCGGACGCTTTGAAGTCTGTGCTCGAGGATCATCCCTAACTTTTGTCAGTGCGTTTCAATTTGCTATGGCAATTCGATGTTTACTTTGTGTTGTTTTGCTTCAGTGTTCTGTTGAAGACGGCTACACGACGTTGCATCGACCGGCATATAATAATAATCACCTGGAGACTGTTGCATTTTGCTAGATCGCGGTTCTAATGCTTAAGCGAGGTACTTTGATATTAGATACTGTTGAATGATCCGTTTTCTTCAAACATGTAACACTCCTAGTATTGAGGTGAGAACCTTGGTAGGGGGTCAAAAAGAGTCGAGAAGATCAGACACGTAAATCCTAATATGGGTTATAAGTGGACTATGGATTGAAAAAATTAGGGTCACCACGATCCCAATTTGAACCGTATCACCATTAAAATGAAACCCTATCGGGGCATGTAATGTTTGTCCTTTCTAAATTATAAGTGAAAGTAATTTTTAAGCAAGTGACTTGGGAGGACAAGGAACATGGATTTTCTTTATTTAAAAAGGTTCCTGTTCGTAAACACTTTTAATGATAGTGGTGGTAAGCGAGTTAACATTTTCAACATGTTCAACGTGCTAAACGAAAAACCTAGTAGAAGATGTTCCCATTTACCGACGTTTCATACTCTGTCGTTGTTTGCCATGTCGAATTAATCATGGAACTGTTTTAACTGTAGAGCATAATAAATATAGCAGATAAACTAGTAAACTAGCAGAATGTTCATCTCGTTTCATTTTACTTCAGGACTAATCAGGGTTGGACGCCTCTTCACTCAGCTGCCAATTGGGGGAATCATGAAGTGATCGGACGATTAATTCTCATGGTGTTGATGTGAATGCCCGTTCTAATGAATCCGTAAAGGTCAGCAATTTTGCTGCAGCGATCGTATTTCTTGCTTTTGTTCAATTCAGTATTGTTTTTGGCCCTTCACTCAGCGATCAACAGTCGATGTGGAAACGCCGAGAACGTCTTCCATAGCGTTCGATACCTTCTTCAAGCTCCACGTGAATTCTGTGGTGGATATCCATTTTCAAACACACGTATTTTCGAAAAGTGTTCGAAAGCCTTCAAACGTAGTACTTCTCAAGACAGTTTTAGCCAACCGCAACAACCGTATTACCTTGCTCGGGGTGTCGACATTAGTTCCGTTAACGAAAGCAAGGGTAGGTGGAAAAGGAGTGAATCAAAGTGGCTGCTAATCACTTAGTTCCCGCATCCTTATCTAATGTCAGGGCTTTAGGAAACGGAAGAAAGTAAGCGACACTGACAAGACAAACAATGCTCGGGTGTAGTGCGTTAGGAACGAAATGGTCGCGTCGCGGTGAGAGGGGCGTCGCGCGCGAAGGGATGTAGCAGGATGCAGCGGTAGGTAAGAAATACAAGAACAAAAGTACTAATAGTAGAATTATGCATAAAATAATGATCGCATATCGATTGAGCTGTATGAAGAACGCTAGAGCTGTAATAACGGCGAATGAGTAGTCTGCGACAGCCGCGTGCGGCAAATCGATTACCCAAAATCGTTCCTAACGCCCGTCTCCCAACAATGCTCCATTTGAATGAGTATGGATTATTACGGTGCCTTGGATAGGAATGAGTACGGTCGCATCTTGATGAGCGGAAATAAGCTGTCATCCCCTAATTGTTTTGCTTTGTTTCGCACGTACACGATAGCGTGCAGAGGAGTGATGGCTCCTTATGCCGTGTACTTCACGAATTGATATAAGGCGAGGTCACATGCGCAGACTGTTTTGTCATCTTAAAAATCCATCCTCGAAGCAATATTCGTGGCTGTTTCATGCAGGCATAAATATAGGCCTAACTAGCGGTGCCGGTGATACTCCAGCGGAACTCGCTCGACGGACGTCAACCATGGTTTACATGCTTATATCTGACCTTTTGAATCGATAATCGAGATGATATCTATGAGTATTCATTTAACACGTTCAATTTCGACAATACTATTAATTTACATTTGTATTCTGTTGTACTGTCTGAATATCGCGTGACTAACATTAGACTTTATTAATTTCATGGTTTGAGTCATCCTCGAATAAATGTATATTTTGCTAGGCCAAAGTTCATACGAAAGTCATACGAGTTTCATACCTGCACTGATACATATTAATGCGAATGGTTGATTGCCTCGTTGCTGCATCGAAAATTATCATTGGCACAGGTTCGCCAGCAATAAAATGGCATTTCGTTTCTTGATTGGTATGAATCGTAGTCTCGCCAAATTTGGGGATTTGGTCACACACTATGGTGGATGCGTGTTCCTGGTCAGTGATTTCCTTTTTTTTTATTCGCGATAAGTTAGTGGTTGTTGAGTGATACCTGCTTCGATCAGTCTTCGTCGTAAGGTTGTCGGTTCATTTATTCGTGCTGTACCGTGACTGTACCTCCATTCCTCCACTGTTCCTTTTCTTCCTACCCGAGGTAGGCTCATGCCTTGGTCCTGAGTTTGTTAAGCACCTGGATTTCTTCTGTCCAGCAAAATGCTTGAGGTGAATCACGTCGAAATTGAATTGACTTTCTTCTGCGAGTATGTTAGGAATCTTACTAACCTTGTTGGCCTATTTATTGGTTCCTAAAATGTCTTCTTGTTTAAGGTGTTCATGCTCTTGTCCGTTTTTTATGTCGGACTGAAGTTGTCTTGCTATTCGACCGAACAAGCTGACCACTGTGACCTTATTGCAAATTTTGGAGTAGTAGTTGCTTTAGAAATAATAATGAATCTCGTGCTATTTCAGTATTACTCGCGGTATGGTTTGCAATAGTTTTGTTGCCTAGCTCCTTTTTGAAGCCTAGACCAAGACTTTTCAGAAATAATTGCGTATCTCACTGGCAGCGACAAGCTTGCGTAGCTGGTTTGTGTAGAACCGCGATAAGTATCGGTATGCACTTATGTTTTCAACCCAGAAATCGGCTTTCGACTAGGTATTTCACAGTAAGCCCATGGTTAATTGACACTCGAGAAAGTTAGCTCAAATTCGGTACTTGTCCACTGTCCAGTAAAGGACGTAGTGGTGGCACTAGTATACAGTAGTTATTTTTTTTCGCGATACTTTTACAACATACGAGCACGATGTTACGCTGGGCCATCTGCACTTTTTGGGCGCCTTTTCTCACCTGGTACTCATCTTGACATGAATTCTTACATTTATAAAATCAATGGTTTTCTTCTATCCCACCCGTTTTTCGTTTCCAGAATGATTCTTAGCGATAATTTAGATGAGCTCGCATGTTTGGAAGAAGACGAGGATGAATTTGGTCCAGCCAATTTTTCAAGGTTTTGCAATGTTTGCAATCGAGATGCTCCTATTCGGTGAGCCAAATAGCTCATGAAGTTCTGCTTCTAATCTTCACAGTTGGTGTTATGTGATAAGTTGAATGCAGTGAGAGCGGGATCGGGGTTTTGCTTTTTTACAGGAGTCACCACTGCCCCCTTTGTAAAATTTGTGTTTTACGGAAGGATCATCATTGCTTCATCACTGGTGCTTGTGTGGGTCTTGGAAATCAAGTATGTTCAGAGAAAGCGCTATTTGTTTCTGACACTTTCAATATGCAAGAACAAAAAAAACGGCTATGTCATCATACCACGTCTGTCATCGGATTTTGTTTGCAGCGCTATTTCATCACTTTTCTTTTTTGGTGTTGTATAGGACTAGTAATTGGGGCACGGTACACTGCAGTGTACCTATACCAAACCTCGTCCGAAAGGTATGCCAACTCCCCAATTCTATAATATTTTCTCTTTTGGGATTCCTTGTTACAGTTTTCCGCTAGGGTTCATATACTGCATCGGTCCAGTGGCAGTTATACGATGGATCATTGGTTATGCGGGTTTTCTTCACGCTTTCGTGTGCACAGTATTTTCTTTCATGATTGCCAGCATAGTAGCAGCCGGAGCATTTTTCGTAATGCAGGTAATATTTGAAGAAGAACCTTTTCTACGTACAGGAAGAATCTTATTAACGAATCGCTTGTTACAGATTTATTACACGAGTTATGGGTATACAATGTACGAGTATCATAGCAGCGTAAGAGACGCGTTCGACGGTGATGGGCAAGTCATTCTTTCGAAAGTAGCCATATCAGCCCACTTAAAAACATCCCAGTGACGCTTTTCATAGATAACTCAGAATCTTCTAAATCATTTAAATTTTGGTCATTTCAAATGGCGAAGTTTTCGGAAGTGCTTCTGCATCCTCGGGAGAGTGGCCCCAATAAACTCCTGTATGAACGCTGAAAAACTCGGATGAGCAGTGTGATCGAGAGGAAGTGGTCCCTTTCTATACTTGGCAGTGTTGGATAGTTTTCGAACTCTGTGTGACTACTACATAGCAAAGAGATTTAACTTCTTCCTCGTCTTCTTTGCCATTTACACCATGACCCATTGTTCACACCCAACCTTGTGAGATCGGTTTTCTGTCACTGTGGCTAAGCGGATGTGGTATTTCGTACCCAAACGGCGTGTCACTCTCGCCGCGTCCCATCGAACACAGATTGAGATTGAAAAAGGGTTGCTGAACACTGAGGACCCATATTCCAAAATGGGACGCACATGAAGTTTGTATACACGCAAGAGAACGTCCTGATTCTTAGAACGAAGGGCCTTGAACATCTTGCGCTATCATGTCGGAAAATGGCCTATTCAGGGCGTTATAAAGGCTCAAAGATTGTCTTGTGTGTATACTCGGACGAATTACCCTAAAATTCCATAGATAAGAGCGGTTTAAATTAACGGTGAAAAATGAATTGGAATGAAATTGGAATTGAATGCAGTCACCCTCTAACTTGATGGATGGATAAATTGAACTTCGAAGAAGAAGGTTAGAAGAAGCTCCGCCCCTTAACTCCAAACCCCGCCCATTTAATAAACAATTCATATAGAAAAATAGCGATTTTAATGGATCGCTATTTTTCTATATGAATTGTTTATTAAGTGGGCGGGGTTTAGAGTTGGAGGGCGGAGCTTCTTCTTAACTTCTTCTTCGAAGTTCAATTTATGCATCCATCAAGTTAGAGGGTGACTGCATTCAATTTCATTCCAATTCATTTTTCACCGGTAGTTTAAAGCGCTCTTATCTATGGAATTTTAGGGTAATCGGCATAGTAGAGGCTGCACAGATCACAAAGGAGCCCGAGTAGGGAGTTCAAACAGCTTGTCATGTCCCATAGCGGCAGTGAAATGCAGTTCTGTGCAGTTTTGGCTTGATGTAGTCAGCTCTTTGCGCAACTGCAACAACCGAAATTCCGTCCGAATATTCCTTCTATGTTATTTCCGTCATGGTAATCTCTTCCGACCTCTATTTTCCCTACTTTAAGGAGCCTTATTTTTCGCAGAATAGGCGTATTTTCTCGCTCTATTCGCTACCAATGGTATATTCCCAACCTATACTTCCGCTTTTCAACTCAAAGGGGGTACTTGAGACACTAGTGATTTGTGCCTTTAAGATGATCAGCAACAGGTTAAACTTCTAATCATAGGCATAAGCACCATTTCATTTCAAATACATCTTGCATGCCCTATTAATCCTCTGTCGAATTTCGTGCCCCGGAAAATGTCATACATAGGACTAGTAGGGTAGTGCAAGTGGTATTCAGTACTTGTCGCTGCACGCCTATGATTATAAGTCCCCAAATGACATTTTTCGATGGGTCGATTTGTCGATTATTACAACCCTACCATAATGAGGGAAGCCAGGCGTTGGCCGGGCGGCCCGACTGGTATTTCATTATCACGTGTTAAGAGCTTTATTTTCTTGCGCAAGTTGAAGCGAAGTAATCTGTCGTTTAATGTTGGAAATACTTGTTGTAAGAAGTCACTGAACGGTTTCCAAAAAAATGAAAAGAGAAAAAGAAGCCATGCCTTGCAAAAGTTACCAAAAAATTATGTTGGTACCAGCGTCAGACCCAGCTGGACGGATCGGCTGATAGAGAACATGTGTCAAAACAACAATGGGTGAAGCCTCAAAAGAATTCAGTAACAAAGCTCGGACGTCATCGGGATCGATAGGACCCCGCCCGAATGCTGTGAACAGTGTGCGCAAGCCACCGAGGCCATTAGAACTTGGCCAAAGAAGTTAGCCCAAATTGGGATTCTGAGATTGCTTACTTGAAAGCCCCGCAAGGTTGCTGGTCCAATGCTAAACATCCAACTGCTATGCCTTCAGGAGATGCGCTGGAAAGGAGCAAAGCAGAAAAGTCGGAGAGGTTTGAGCTGCATTATAATGGACAAGATAATAAACATGAAGGTGTGGCTATAGCAGTAGCAGAATTCCTCAAAACTGTCTCCACTGTCAACAGGATCAGCAGTCGAATCATGGCTTCGAGTATAGACCGGGAAGAGGGTTACTAGACGCTAATATCCGTGTACGCACTGCAAGCCCGCTGCGGCCACTGCGATCTCGACCTGGTCACAGCTCACGAATTGGTAGTCTGCAGTACTTTCTTCGCTAGGGGAAGACTCGGAAGGTAGGCATAGCAGCAGTGTCAAGCAAACGAAAATCGGCTATGTGTTTGTAAGAAGATCGTCGACCAAAACTGTGAAATGTGTACAAGTGCTGATAAAGATTTGGCTCTGCAGCACAAATCTCTCGTAGCAGACATAGCCACTGAACTTTTCAAGAGTCAAGAATAAGAATGGAGCGGAGGATGCTTTGGCGGAATCCGGAGCGAACCGGGGAAAGAAGACCGGAGGATGCTAAAAACAGGTCGCTTAGATCCTTGAGGACCGATCCAGGGGATCTAGAGCGACACTGTAGAAGTAATCATGCTCTGTACGGGGAAAACGTTGGACTATGAAAGTTCAAGGAAGTGGTTTTCTGGAGCGATAATGCTCAATATGTTGTGAGGCAGAGGAACGGTGTCGACAAGTGCTGGCAAAGCACACGAGCTCCACACGACTTAGCTGCCTACAGAAGTTGCAGGAGGCTCGCGAAAGCTGCTAAAAAAGTGGCAAAGAAAAAGGAAATGGACGTTTCGACGAGAAGCTCTAGGGTCGATTAGGGGAGAAGTTCGTCTTTCGGCTGGCTAAAGCGCGGCACTGGGGCCCCAAGACATAGAGTAGTGACGGCTGTAAAGGACAGCGGCGGTGCATGAAGGAAGCCTGTGAGGTCAGACGCAGATAAAAATAATACTTCGACAGGCTCTTAAATGGAGAATTCTATCGCTAGAATAGCTCCCAGGTAGATGCGATGGTTGGTTGAACTGTCTGCTGGATAGAGGATGAAGCTCGTTGAGTAGTAGGAAAGGTGAAGGTAAGCAAGTCAACTAGTTTGTGGGTGCGCTTCGTTGCGCGCGTCCGTAACAAACTGGGTCACACCGCAGCCGTCGCATGCGAGGGTCAGCCCGCGATACTTGACGAACGTCGCTGTTGTCAGTGGGGCAGTGCGATTTGCACTTGGTCCACGGCAGTCAGCCAAAGAGAAGATAACACCGACGAATGCAAATCTTTCACTCCACTGACACCTGGTGGTACTGCAATGTCGTCCTGAAACCTCAGTAGGGAGCGCCGCGCGCGAAGTGGGCGGGGTGACCTACCTTCAACGGGCGCGCGCAACGGACTTTCTCCCTAGTTTGTATGTGTTACCTCTCGAAGCATGAAAATTGTTCAGAGAATAGGAGTTGGTGGTTCACTTGATCCAAACAATTTGACCACTAAATGAAGAACCATCTCCAGCGAGAAGAAAGGCGCGTAAGTTTTTCCACTGATGGGGGATTAGGTTGACCGCTCTCACGTTAAAGGTGTAGAGAGCGGTCAATGGACTCAACATTGAGGGAATAGATTTGATCGCGCAGGAAGAGTTCGGCCTTATGGCAGAAATGTCTACAGCGGATGCTACCTTCATAGGTAGCAAGTTATGAAGAGGTATCTTGAGATCTTGCTACCTAGCCTACATCGATCCGGCGAAGGCTTTTGACTGCCATCCGCGACAAGACCTCTAGAAAGCGCTTCAAGAACAAAACATTCAGAACAGTCATGTTCCTGGTCCATGTTCCTGGTCAAGGAAATATATGGTAGGTCCGAGACGGTCATACGCACCCCTCACGGCTTAAAAGAGCAATGGTCATCGCGGTTGGGATGCAACAGGGGTCAGTTCTGAGCGTGTTCCTATGCGCTTGTAGTGGGTGTCATTGCAAATGGTCTCCTGGATGGACCATCGTAGACCATACTCTACGCTGATGACATGGCTCTGATAGCGGAGAGCCGCAGGAAATCGAAAACAAGCTGCGCCAATGGCAGAATATTCCGCAGGAGAAAGGAGTCCTGCTGAACGTCAAAAAGACGAAATTCTAATTTTTTCGATTCGATAGGCTCTAATAAACGCAGCACGGAGGGGGTCCAGTGGTGGCCTCTGCGACAAACCAAGGTCCAAGACCGTCAAGGGAAAAGTGTACCGAGCAGTAATGAGGACTTTGATGCTTTCAGCAGCTAGTGCTTCTCCCAAGTAGAAACAGTGAAAGACAACTTCACTCAGTTGAAATGAGATTGCTCAGGCTCGTAGGTGAACGGTACAGGACCGAATCAGAAATGAAGACGTCAGAGCAGTCATGCAATCAGACCTCATCGCCGAAACTCAGAGAGCAGTGCCGTCTGGCATTACGGACTCATACTGAAATAACAGCATCATCCGTTAAAGATGGTAGTGGAATTGGAGAACCAGGGAATCGATTACGAAAAGTCAAAGACGAGATGGTGAGGCGTGATCATGAAGAACCTCGTCGAAACCGAGAACATGGCACTAGCTGCTGAGAGCATCATGGGGCATGGGGCAGAAGAAGCCGTGGTAGACGAAAGAGGAGATGGCTGCAAGGGGCAGTGGCCCTTGCGCGACGCTGGATTAACAGCACAAATCACGATAATTTCGGGATAACCCAGATTATGACGAAGAATGGGAGATCAGATGAGAAATAGGCGATGGAGACGAAGGAACTGAGTATCGGTGTTTCCGAAGTGAACAAAGGCTTCGAAAAATCGTTAAAAAGGGGGCTGGACGAGAATCAGACCAGAAGAATGAAGAGGAGTGGGGCGTTTGGACGAACTACGCTCAGCGCGTTATTGCGTACGTATGGGTCCTGGTGCAAATATCTGGCTACGGTAACAAAATTCGTCCGTTTAAAGCATAAGTAAACAGAAAACCGTAGTTACAGCAAAAATAGCTCACCTTTTTCAGTCTCTTGGGGTAGGAAATTAAAAGAGGGATTGCGACATCAAAAAGAATAACAGAGGAGAAAAGAATGGGAGAGCTGATTGTGTGTGGGTCTTTGAACGAATATTCGCATTCTGTATGCCTCGACACTCATCTGACGTGACATCGATCGAGAGGCGGGAAAGCGACACAAGACAGCAACAGGGCTTCCACTGTGCCCTGACCGTCGAGATTTTGGGAGCGAGAGGGATCCTTTCACCACCCATGGGGCCACTATTCCTAAGGGAAGAACTCACCAACCATTCTTATTGTGAACCGTGCCTTTAACGCTAGGGAGAAAGGAACAAGAAGAATTGGACCGTATGGTTACGTAGGTGAGTGCATTGATTCAAGGGCTAAGTGCATAAAATCTCGTCAAGAAGGGTGAAAACACATTCTGCTGCTTCCAACATTCCAACATCCCCGACAACCTGGTTACAACTCGCTTAGGAGTTGTTCAATCTTCAAACTTGTGCACCAGGAACCCCAGAACGACAAACTTTATTCCTTAAAATCTTTCCAAATCCTACACGTACACAGTCTCCTTGTATATACCGGCTTGCTTCTGCACATTCGCAACCTCTCTCAATGCATCAGAATCCATTACCTCAATAAAGAACTGCGTACACCATAATGACCGAGGAGTTTCCACGCCTTATTAAAGATAGAGTTCATTATAAAAGTGGTTTCTGATATTTCTCCCTAAGTTGAACCTTTGGCCTCGCAAGAGAGCTCTCGGATCGAAAAACCATGGCAGATGTGGACGGCGTTGTAGAGGCTGCAGAGGTTGGAGCACTGCACCGGGACGCAAATATAGCACGCAGACAGTACTCTATAGCCAGCTTTACGCAATGTCATGTATTTGGACGGCTCGTTCAGATACCCGTTCCCTGCAGCATTTTCATCACATTCTCGTCCAACCCCTAATTTTATTACTTTTTTGAAGCCTTATAGGGCGGAGGTGGTGTAGTAGCAAGTGGCGCACTATCTCACACGCACGGTCAGGGGTTCGAATCCCGGATCGATATCCGCCTAGGCCAACGAAGCCTTCCATCCCTCCGGGATCGGTTAATTGGTACCAGAATCGTCTGGGAGGATAAAAACACTGACTTGGACATCGGCTGGCCACCGCAAGTCATTGTATGAGCCACATACGCCCTCATTACGCCACTACGATTCTGAATGAAAGTCGAGTGCGGGAGCACATCTCTCAGACGGAATTGATTAACGCCAAAATTTTATCCTTTCTGAAGCCTTATATTTTTCTCGACTCGCCAGTTTTCGCGTCCTCGCCTTTTTTCTTTATAATGAATTATTACACCAATTGTTTGTCTAAATTGGCTAACCCAAAGTTATCGTGAACCGTACCTATATTTAGGGTCGCCTTGACCTGAGGTGTGAGGTGACCTCAACGATGTGCGAGAGCTCGATAGTGGTACAGATATTTCCACACCCGCGGATTTCACGCTGAATTTTTGGTTCTGTTAGGTCGCTGGGACTACGAACCGCGCTCCAAGGATGAACATACATTGCCTCACACCATTGAAAATGAATGATAGGCAATCAGAAATAATAAGTCGGCTGCAAATGTGGAGTTGAATCGGGCACCGCTACGGGCTGCTGAACTGTATCAGATATATATAATATGTGTCGAATTTGATTTATGAGTTTAAATATATCGTACGTTTTCAGTAATACCCTCGGTGAAAGGTTCCGCCTGATTTTTGGTCGCTACTGGCTGTTGAATTTCTTGTTTCCACTTTGCTGGAATCCTCAACTTCTTACTGCTGAAATTGCCACAAATCTTTTTCGTGTAAGAAGTAAGCAGCTATGAAATCCCCTTTTTAGATCCAGACTGAATGGCGTTTTCGAATTATCACATTTGGCGTTCTTTCCTTCTTTGATGTTTTTTTTCGCTCCACATCAATCCTCTTCGTCAGTGATCTCATTGCAATTGTATTACCCCAACTTTAGTTTTGGTGTGTCGATGTGTCCTAGACTGACTAATTGGAAGTAAACTTTCATGTCTTACTGACTTACTTCTTTTTACTTTTGTACCTGTCTTAAATCCCTTAAATTTTGTGCACTAGTAAGGCAGTGATTAGATTTTTTTTGCATAAAAATGTCACTGATATTCAGAGGGGGGGGGGGGTTCGGAATAACTTGATGAATTTTATTCCTGAGGGAAGTCTTGATACCTTCTTCATCGCAAACTTAATGAATTTCATTCACGAGGGATGTGCTGATACCTTCTTTTCGCTTGTTCCTTCTTTATCACAAAAGAGCTCGTGGATGGATGAGGACTTTGTGAGGTTTTGCATGAGGCTTGCCAAGGCTAAGGCTGCCGTAGCAGAGCAAAGAATATGTGACTGGACACTTTTCCGTGATGCTTGACTGTCGAGATGGAGAAAAGTTCGCATTCCGGGAGCTTATAGCTTGAAATGGGACTAACAGTGAAGGTCGCAAGGAGCTCTGACGACGCCACGTAGAGGAAGCCAGCCGAGGTGAAGCGCTAATGGGAAGAATGCATAGAAAAGCTTATTGAAGAAGATGAGCCCACTCAGAGAGTACACAGAAGAAGCAGCAGCTGTTCTCATAGATGAGGTGCGTCGAGCAGTAGTTATGGTGAAGAATGGAAAAGCTGCAGGTCCTGATGGATACGGATTTATGCATAGGAGGCACTCATAAAGCACAGGATTGGGTGGCTCACCTGATCCCTCAACTATCGTGCTGTAATATTGGGTATGCATACCATGAAAGCGTACAAGCAGCTACTAGGCTTATGGGCGAGCTTGTCTCGATCTCCAAGGAACTATCTGAATTTGTGACGAAAGGATTTGCAAGGGATGCCATCTTCACAGCTGAAAAAGTAATGGAGAATAACCAGAAAAGGCATAGCCCTGCTACCTAGCTCTCCCCATTTGGAGAAAGCGTTCGACCGCTCACCTTGACCAGTTGTGAGAGCGTTCCGATATTGGAATCTTCCGGAATCTGATCTCAGTGGTCAAAGAAACGTGCGAGGGTCTCACCATTACAGAGTAGTGGTGAGGGCCACGCTTCTTTACGATAGGTAGTTTGACTCTGTGAACATGAGATTTTAAGATGGCCCTGCGGTTTGACGCGATTGGATCAGTTTACGAATGAGCACGTTAGGACAGTCATGTAGACAGCTCCTATCTTGCTGAGTGCAAGAAAGTAGCGCTTGCCATTGTATATGCGTGCTGCTTAGGACACGGGACCATTCGATAAGAGAAGCGTTTGATTTCGGAGCTCAGGGGAAGCTTCCACGAGAATCTAAAAGGAATATGTTCAGGAACGTGATAAGGATGGTCTTCCCACATAGAGTATAACGTCCCCAGACAACATTCCGAACGTATTCTCGAAGATAGTAGCGCACGGGATCGCGTCGTCTCTGTTTAACTGAACAGACGCTTACACCAGGAGGAGGTTACAAAATTGTTTGGTGATGGTATTGCACGGCCAATACATACATACATACATATATACATATGTACATATATACCTATGTACATACATGCGTATATACATATATACATATATATACATATATACATATATACATATACATATATACATATATACATATATACATACAAACATATATACATATGTACATATATACATACATACATATATACATATATACATATATACATATATACATACATACATATATACATACATACATTCATACATTCATACATACATACATACATACATACATTCATACATACATACATACATACATACATACATACATTCATTCATTCATTCATTCATTCATTCATTCATTCATACATTCATTCATACATTCATTCATACATTCATTCATACATTCATCCATACATTCATTCATACATTCATTCATACATTCTTTCATACATTCTTTCATATATTCATTCATACATTCATACATAAATACATTAATACATAAATATTGCGGATTTTTTCGCGGCTTTTTTTCTCTCGATAGAATTTGAATGTTGAGTTCGAGTTTTTTTTAGAAATGATCTACTTGATTTCATCTACAAGAATATACTGAAAAAAACATTTGCATATTCGCGACATTAGGCTTAACTACTTCGAGAAAGATTGGAAGGTGGCACAGTCATTCCGCGATCCCAGTAACTTTTCGGCGAACGAACAATCAACCAGAGCTAACCAAGAAATGGGATCTGGTCCTAAATCTGCCATATTCACCAGCAGAATCTGCTATGGATTATCTCGTCAATCGTCCGCAGAAAAAATGGCTATGAAATGAAACTTACGTCGATTTGGATGACTTGATGGCCGATGTCAAGGCGTGGATCACCCTAAGAATCAAAATTCTTCGCTTTTGGAATCCGACTATCTAGCCAATGGGAAGCAGTGCTTGACGTAGATGGTGGATAAGTTCCGGAGTAATTATTTGAATATGTCTTTGCTTAGTATTTCTATAGTTTCTTTAAGTAAAACTTGCTGGAAAAAATTCGCTATAATAATGCATCAACCTAATATATAGAGGCAGGTAAAATACAGGGGAAATAGAAAACATCAAAATAATCGTGTTTGACCGCCAAGGAATCATGTGTACTTTTACTAGATCACCTGATGAACGATCGCTGAAAAGTTACTGAGATCGCGGAATGACTGTGCAATCTTCCAATCTTTCTCGAAATAGTAAAACCTAAATTTGCGAATATGCGGATGACTTTTTGGGTATATTCTTGTAGAGGAAATCAAGTAGATCATTTCTAGAAGGAACCCGAACTCAATATCAAAATTTTATCGAGAGAAAAAAAGCCGCGAAGATATCCGCAATAATTATGCATCAACCTAATACATAAATACATAAATACATAACTACATAAATACATAAATATTAGGTTAATGCATAAATATTGCGGATTTTTTCGCGGCTTTTTTCTCTCGATAGAATTAGAATGTTGAGTTCGGGTTTTTTCTAGAAATGATCTACTTGATTTCATCTACAAGAATATACTGGAAAAAAACATTTGCATATTCGCGATATTGAGCTTAACTACTTCGAGAAAGATTGGAAGGTGGCACAGTCATTCCGCGATCCCAGTAACTTTTCGGCGAACGAGCAATCAACCAGAGCTATCAAGAAATGGGATCTGCTCCTAAATCTGCCATATTCACCAGCAGAATCTGCTATGGATTATCTCGTCAATCGTCCGCAGAAAAAATGGCTATGAAATGAAACTTACGTCGATTTGGATGACTTGATGGCCGATGTCAAGGCGTGGATCACCCTAAGAGTCAAAATTCTTCGCTTTTGGAATCCGACTATCTCTAATACATAAATACATAAATACAAAACTACATAAATACATAAATGCACAAATACATAAATTCATAAATACATAAATACATAAGTACATAAGTACATAAATACATAAATACACAAATACATAAATACATAAATACATGAATACATAAATACATAAATACATAAACACATGAATACATAAATACATAAATACATAACACATACATACATGCATACACACACATACATACATACGTACATACATACATACATAAATAGATACACACACATACATACTCACATACATACCATACATACCATACTTACCATACATACCATACATACCATACATACTATACATACCATACATACCATACGTACCATACATACCATGCACACCGTACATACCATACATACCATTCGAGGATCTGGCCACACTTGTCTTTTACACCTTAAAACCTTTTTGCTGCATCCCAGAACGTTTCTGAACAGAGTTATAAATTTTAGGTCTATGCTCCGCCCACTTTAGTTCCGACTCCGCCCACTTCTAGGATTTGACCACAGTTGCTCTTTTACACCTTAGCACCTTTTTGCCCCATCCCAGAACGTTTGTGAACAGAGTTATAAATTTTAGGTCTAAGCTCTGCCCACTTCAGTGCCGACCCGCCCACTTTGAGGATTTGACCACAATTGTTCTTTTACACCTTTAAACCTTTTTGCTGCATCCCTGAACGTTCGTGAACAGAGTTATAAATTTTGGATCTAAGCTCACTTCAGTGCCGACCCCGCCTACTTCTAGTGTTTGACCACAAATGTTCTTTTACACCTAAAAACCTTTTTGCCGCATCCCAGAACGTTTCTGAACAGAGTTATAAATTTTGGATCTATGCTCCGGCCACTTTAGTGCCAACCCGCCCACTTCGAGGATTTGACCACAATTGTTCTTTTACACCTTTAAACCTTTTTGCTGTTTAGGTCTAAGCTCTGCCCACTTCAGTGCCGACCCCGTCCACTTCTAGGATTTGACCACAGTTGCTCTTTTACACCTTAGCACCTTTTTGCCCCATCCCAGAACGTTTGTGAACAGAGTTATAAATTTTAGGTCTAAGCTCTGCCCACTTCAGTGCCGACCCGCCCACTTTGAGGATTTGACCACAATTGTTCTTTTACACCTTTAAACCTTTTTGCTGCATCCCTGAACGTTCGTGAACAGAGTTATAAATTTTGGATCTAAGCTCACTTCAGTGCCGACCCCGCCTACTTCTAGTGTTTGACCACAAATGTTCTTTTACACCTAAAAACCTTTTTGCCGCATCCCAGAACGTTTCTGAACAGAGTTATAAATTTTGGATCTATGCTCCGGCCACTTTAGTGCCAACCCGCCCACTTCGAGGATTTGACCACAATTGTTCTTTTACACCTTTAAACCTTTTTGCTGCATCCCTGAACGTTTCTGAACAGAGTTATAAATTTTAGGTCTAAGCTCTGCCCACTTCAGTGCCGACCCCGTCCACTTCTAGGATTTGATCACAATTGTTCTTTTACACCTTAAAACCTTTTTGCCGCATCCCAGAACGTTTCTGAACAGAGTTATAAATTTTGGATCTATGCTCCGGCCACTTTGGTGCCAACCCGCCCACTTCGAGGATCTGGCCACACTTGTTCTTTTACACCTTAACACCTTTTTGCCGCATCCCAGAACGTTTCTGAAAAGAGTAATGAATTTTCGATATAAACTCTGCCCACTTAAGTGCCGACCCCGCCTACCTCTAGTGTTTGACCACAATTGTTCTTTTACACCTTAACACCTTTTTGCTGCATCCCAGAAGGTTTCTGAACAGAGTTGTAAATTTGAGATCTAAGCTAAGGCCACTTTAGTGCAGACCCCGCCCACTTCTAGGATTTGACCACAATTGTTCTTTTACACCTTAACACCTTTTTGCCGCATCCCAGAAGGTTTCTGAACAGAGTTGTAAATTTGAGATCTAAGCTAAGGCCACTTTAGTGCAGACCCCGCCCACTTCTAGGATTTGACCACAATTGTTCTTTTACACCTTAACACCTATTTGCCGCATTCCAGAAGTTTCCGAATAGAGTTATAAATTCTAGATCTACGCTCTGCCCACTTTAGAGCCGACCCGCCCACTTCGAGGATCTGGCCACATTTCTTCTTTTACGCCTTAATACCTTTTTGCCGCTTCCCAGAACGTTTCTGAACAGAGTTATAAATTTTGGATCTATGCTCCGGCCACTTTGGTGCTAACCCGCCCACTTCGAGGATCTGGCCACACTTGTTCTTTTACACCCTAACACCTTTTTGCCGCATCCCAGAACGTTTCTGAAAAGAGTAATGAATTTCCGATATAAACTCTGCCCACTTAAGTGCCGACCCCGCCTACCTCTAGTGTTTGACCACAATTGTTCTTTTACACCTTAACACCTTTTTGCCGCATCCCAGAAGGTTTCTGAAAAGAGTAATGAATTTTCGATATTAACTCTGCCCACTTAAGTGCCGACCCCGCCTACCTCTAGTGTTTGACCACAATTGTTCTTTTACACCTTAACACCTTTTTGCCGCATACCAGAACGTTTCTGAAAAGAGTTATAAATTTTCGATATAAACTCTGCCCACTTCAGTGCCGACCCCGCCTACTTCTAATTTTTGACCACAATTGTTCTTTTACACCTTAACACCTTTTTGCCGCATCCCAGAAGGTTTCTGAACAGAGTTGTAAATTTGAGATCTAAGCTAAGGCCACTTTAGTGCAGACCCCGCCCACTTCTAGGATTTGACCACAATTGTTCTTTTACACCTTAACACCTATTTGCCGCATTCCAGAAGTTTCCGAATAGAGTTATAAATTTTAGATCTACGCTCTGCCCACTTTAGAGCCGACCCGCCCACTTCGAGGATCTGGCCACATTTCTTCTTTTACGCCTTAACACCTTTTTGCCGCATCCCAGAACGTTTCTGAAAAGAGTAATGAATTTTCGATATAAACTCTGCCCACTTAAGTGCCGACCCCGCCTACCTCTAGTGTTTGACCACAATTGTTCTTTTACACCTTAACACCTTTTTGCCGCATCCCAGAACGTTTCTGAACAGAGTTATAAATTTTGGATCTATGCTCCGGCCACTTTCAACCCGCCCACTTCGAGGATCTGGCCACATTTCTTCTTTTACGCCTTAACACCTTTTTGCCGCTTCCCAGAACGTTTCTGAACAGAGTTATAAATTTTGGATCTATGCTCCGGCCACTTTAGTGCCAACCCGCCCACTTCGAGGATCTGGCCACACTTGTTCTTTTACACCTTAACACCTTTTTGCCGCATCCCAGAACGTTTCTGAAAAGAGTAATGAATTTTCGATATAAACTCTGCCCACTTAAGTGCCGACCCCGCCTACCTCTAGTGTTTGACCACAATTGTTCTTTTACACCTTAACACCTTTTTGCCGCATACCAGAACGTTTCTGAAAAGAGTTATAAATTTTCGATATAAACTCTGCCCACTTAAGTGCCGACCCCGCCTACCTCTAGTGTTTGACCACAATTGTTCTTTTACACCTTAACACCTTTTTGCCGCATACCAGAACGTTTCTGAAAAGAGTTATAAATTTTCGATATAAACTCTGCCCACTTCAGTGCCGACCCCGCCTACTTCTAATTTTTGACCACAATTGTTCTTTTACACCTTAACACCTTTTTGCCGCATCCCAGAAGGTTTCTGAACAGAGTTGTAAATTTGAGATCTAAGCTAAGGCCACTTTAGTGCAGACCCCGCCCACTTCTAGGATTTGACCACAATTGTTCTTTTACACCTTAACACCTTTTTGCCGCATCCCAGAAGTTTCCGAATAGAGTTATAAATTCTAGATCTACGCTCTGCCCACTTTAGAGCCGACCCGCCCACTTCGAGGATCTGGCCACATTTCTTCTTTTACGCCTTAACACCTTTTTGCCGCTTCCCAGAACGTTTCTGAACAGAGTTATAAATTTTGGATCTATGCTCCGGCCACTTTGGTGCCAACCCGCCCACTTCGAGGATCTGGCCACACTTGTTCTTTTACACCTTAACACCTTTTTGCCGCATCCCAGAACGTTTCTGAAAAGAGTAATGAATTTTCGATATAAACTCTGCCCACTTAAGTGCCGACCCCGCCTACCTCTAGTGTTTGACCACAATTGTTCTTTTACACCTTAACACCTTTTTGCCGCATACCAGAACGTTTCTGAAAAGAGTTATAAATTTTCGATATAAACTCTGCCCACTTCAGTGCCGACCCCGCCTACTTCTAATGTTTGACCACAATTGTTCTTTTACACCTTAACACCTTTTTGCCGCATCCCAGAAGGTTTCTGAAAAGAGTAATGAATTTTCGATATTAACTCTGCCCACTTAAGTGCCGACCCCGCCTACCTCTAGTGTTTGACCACAATTGTTCTTTTACACCTTAACACCTTTTTGCCGCATACCAGAACGTTTCTGAAAAGAGTTATAAATTTTCGATATAAACTCTGCCCACTTCAGTGCCGACCCCGCCTACTTCTAATTTTTGACCACAATTGTTCTTTTACACCTTAACACCTTTTTGCCGCATCCCAGAAGGTTTCTGAACAGAGTTGTAAATTTGAGATCTAAGCTAAGGCCACTTTAGTGCAGACCCCGCCCACTTCTAGGATTTGACCACAATTGTTCTTTTACACCTTAACACCTATTTGCCGCATTCCAGAAGTTTCCGAATAGAGTTATAAATTCTAGATCTACGCTCTGCCCACTTTAGAGCCGACCCGCCCACTTCGAGGATCTGGCCACATTTCTTCTTTTACGCCTTAACACCTTTTTGCCGCATCCCAGAACGTTTCTGAAAAGAGTAATGAATTTTCGATATAAACTCTGCCCACTTAAGTGCCGACCCCGCCTACCTCTAGTGTTTGACCACAATTGTTCTTTTACACCTTAACACCTTTTTGCCGCATCCCAGAACGTTTCTGAACAGAGTTATAAATTTTGGATCTATGCTCCGGCCACTTTCAACCCGCCCACTTCGAGGATCTGGCCACATTTCTTCTTTTACGCCTTAACACCTTTTTGCCGCTTCCCAGAACGTTTCTGAACAGAGTTATAAATTTTGGATCTATGCTCCGGCCCAC